>CATIWC010001524.1:0-488418 GCA_948472305.1 Vicia faba | reverse complement strand
ATCTAAGAAGAAGTAAGGGGCAAGAGAAAGGGGACTAAGGAGGAAGGGGTCTAGGAAGGAGTCTCAATATCATTGATCTTTCTTTATCAAGCATTATTTCAGCTTAGCAATCTTTTCTTGCGACCGAAACATCTCGAAGTCGATCTTAATGAGTGTAACATCGAATATAACGAATCCCAAGCTTTACACTGAGGCCCGCTATCTAATACTTTCTAAATGCCAAGTTTGCTCAACTAAGGTTCTAAGCTCCGTTAGTGCTTCATGGACACCACCGCGGCGGCGCCGTATTCTCCTCGATTCAACCACAGGGGATACCGGTACCAACTGAAGTGTCACACTAACACAGCTATCACTTAAACCATATCGGTCTATGCCGTATAGTCTCCATGATCTATGTTGTTTACCTAAAAAGATGCCCCCAGATCTGGGTGTAGGAACTATAGTAACAACCCAAACAAACCTCCGAGGATAAAGCATACAAAGCAAAAAAAAACAGTTTAATAATGAACTAACTCTAAGGTAAACCCCATTTTTTATTATTCCCTAGCATAGCCTCCAGTTCTGTGATATGGTGCAGAATCGACTATTAATACTGGTTTTGCATTCGTGTTCGCAAATGTTGCGGTAAGAAAGAGTCTCCACTGACTTTTATTTTATCCAAATGAAGGAAAGGGTGAAAAGAATATAAAAAGACCTTTTTTGAGATTACTCTGAGTAAGCGGGGTAGATCATGGAAAGGGAAGGTGTTAGCACCCTTTCCATCCGTAGTTATCTATGGGCTCTTAAAGGTTTGCTCATTTTGAAATACCTTTGTGCTTTGTGTGTTTAAAAAATGTTTTGAAATGCTTTAGTGCGGCAATTTGTTTTGCGATAACTCTTTATCATTCCTCAAGAGTGTTGACAAAGCAAATGTTTTTGAAAATTGTTTTTGAAAAGTAGTATTTGTGTAAGTGAAAAATTCATTTGAGCAAACTTCTAACAGCTATCTACTGTTGTTCTCAAAAAAGATAGTTATTTTCATCCTATCCTTTAGATAGTGCTATCCTACTATTAATGAGTAGGTAGCCTTGTTGTTGGATGTTTGAGGGAAAATCGAAGGGACGTTACAGTCACGCAGGCAACTTATGGGGATGCTTTAGAAATTTTGTTTAGAGACTAGATCATTTACCGAGAGCAACTGTAGGGTCGTCGAGGGACTATGATCTTTTTGATTTACGGGTCTTTGCTAAAGCGTCCCGTTTCGAGGGACATGACTGCTTTATTATGAAGGCAACCAAAGTGGGGTACCCTAGAGGTGCATATGTGCAATTGTGTTCAATTTAGTTATTATCTTGCGTTATTAGTTTGCTACATTTTAATTTCAGTCTTCTCATACATGCCTAGTTACTAGCAGTAAATGTACAGAATATAAAATGCGGAAGTATAAACCTATACTATTACATGGCTTTAGGTAGGGGATTTACTATGTACAAAAATCGGGGAGAGAAAAATAAAGAATTGGATAAATCCTTTTAACTATTACATCTAGTGTACAGATACAAAAATATAAAAAAATATGAAAGAAAATAAATAACGCGCGAAAACTAAAAGTTCGTCTAAAAACCTAGTAAGTAAAATTAAATTAAATTAAATTAAATTAAAGGAATAGTCTAAGTTCTTTTTGGTTTTTGTATTATGAAAGGAAATAATTAAAGTTAAATCAAATCTAAATTCTAATTATTTTAATTTAAGAAAATAGTTAAAATTATTTATTAATTTACTTACAACAAGTTTGATAATAAAAAAACCTAAACTAATATTTTTGTGATTTTGTTTTGGTTTAAGTAATTTAAATAATAAATGGAAACTAAGAAAATAGATGAGTAGTAAAAATAAAAATACAAAGAGAAAAAGCCTTTCGATCCAAATGGAGGTGATCTTTGATTCAGGGAAGGATGTGGCCTTCGATCCAGCAGAGAATGTTGGAGGTGTATGCTATACTCATGCGAGAAATTTATTAGAGAAAACAAGATAAAATCCAACTGGATCGAATCCGGTCTTAGATTCGATAGCCTGTGATGCACGGTCCTACATCGAGTCATATGGTCTGAATCCAAACTACTTCATCTACAACCACAGGAACTCTGAGATTCGAAATAAAATGTGGATCGCGCCCAGGACATGGCACAATCTCAACCCCTGCGCTTAATCTTGCATATAGCACAAACACTAACAATAACATAAATGTATGATTAAAATTGCACATTCAACTAGATTGAGATTGAAAGAAAATAACCAACAGGACAGAGTATATGATTGATACTCTAGTATATGTTGGACCTGCCTAGTACTTGGGCACACTTCCTGCAAACTTCAGGGAGAGAATGGAGTGTCGTGGAAAATTCCTTCGATTGGGACCACGTATGAGGATTTTGATACCTTTGGGTGGTTTATTGGGGCAGCGTATGCGTGCAAAATAATCTTCCTCCTCTGGGCTTGTGTTTCCTCCTTTATATAGAGGGGGATGGAGGGGACAAGAAGGCAAAGGTTAAACACCCATAAACAAGTGCTTTCAAAGCCATGAATGGTGTTTTGTAACGTTGCAAAAGTCATGTAAACTTTCTCTTTTGAATTTGAATGAATCTGGACATTTTGGCTCCTTCGAATACCCTCCAGTGTTGCTCTTCGACTGGACCTCAGCTGCCTCTTTCGACTGGACCTCTTGTGTAGCCTTCGAATGGGCCTTCTGCATGCTTCTTCGAATGTACCTCTTGTGTACCCTTCGACTGGATCTTATTCTCATCATTGGGGCTTCTCGTTTGACCCCTATTCAGCTAGCCCAAACGACACTCTTTCCTAGCCAATCGAAGCTTCCTTGGCATGATGTGCTGTGCATGTTGGTTTGGAACTGGCACTATGTTGGCTTTTGGGCTAGCAGGCCTCTTTGAATATTTTTCTTTTGTTTTGACCAACAAGATCCATCCTTCGACCAAACCCCCCTTTTTAGACACAATATGTGTTTCCAACAAAGTGTCCTTCGAATGGGCCCTTTGTGTATTCTTCGTTTGAACCAAATGTGTGTGTTCTTTTGAAGGGGTGACATGCATGCTTTGTGCTTCTTTGAAAGACTCTCCAATGTGTGTCCTTCGACTGAACTTTTGGAATGCTCTTTCGAAGGGGCCATATGTGCTATAGTGCAGAAACTAAGATGAGGAGTCTTGGCCTTATGCATTGAAGGCAAGCACAAAGGAAGTCTTTGTCTTAGTGAATCCAAGGCAAGTGTGAAGGGGCTATTGGCCTGATGAATCAAAACACACATGTATGGGGTTCTTGCCTTGTGCATTAAAGGCAAGTCGAAAGAGCCTTTTGCCTTGTGCGCTGAAGGCAAGCTGAAGAGGGATTATTTGCCTAGTCGAAGCAGGAACTAAGCATGCTCCTAAGAAATCAAATGCCAATCGAAGCAGGAATTAGCTTGCATGCATGTAGCCATTGCATTGTGAATCAGCCAGCATGCAAAGCCAATGGTGAAATTGAAGGAGCACTAACAGGAGGCCCTTTCCCTTTGGATCGAAGGAGGCTGTTTCAAAGGAAACACATGCCCAGTCGAAGCTTATATACATCAAACAAGCAGAAGGCCAAGGCTTCAATCGAAGCTTGGAATTTGAGGCAAGCTTGGAGGAGATTAGGCGCTCAGTCGAAGCCTGTCAAAACACCCTTTGACATGCCAATCAAAATACTTTGTTAAAATTCCAATCGAAGACTCCTTGTTTATCTTTAAAAAAAAATTTTTTTTTCTTTAATCAAGTGTTTGTAATCACCAAAATAGAGAAAAATCTTGGAAAAATATGAGAGGAAAATTTTTGGGGTACAACAATGGATCAAGGCATTTCATCAACATAATTAAGCTCTCATATTATTCAAAGTGTGGTGAGCTATGAAAGATTCGAGTGTTTTCGGTGGATCTAAAGCAGTGTGATTGGAAACAGTATTTCAACTGATTTGAGCTTAAAATTTGTATCTCCTGCTTGTGAACGGTGATTGGAGTTAATTCTTGAAATTTTAAAACCGTCAGGGTGTCCTCTCCAACTGTTGTGTTTGAACCAGAGGATAATCCTCAAAGAAAGGTCTATGAATATGCAATTCTCTTGGAAGTTATACAATGAAAAATACGAAGAAAAGTGTACTGAATCATTGTTTCACGTGCATTAGAAAATTCATAACTCTCGGCTGGAATGTCGTATGCGTGCGGTTTTAATTTGCCCAGAATTATGTATTGATGTCATCTTTAGAAGTCAAAGCTGATTCACTAAGGAAGTACTCGTGAATTTTGAGTCTCTAAAGACATGTTTGTGTTGAACCGGAATTCATTTGTATAAATGTTTGTAACGGTAAAATTCACATCTCGCTCGATTTTTATCATATAGAGCTGAGCCCGGAGGCGTTGGTTCACAAATTTCTTTACTATAGTTTCTCTTCATATGCCAAATCAAACAGTGACTCGAATGCTTCCTTTTTTTGTCCATTTCGCGTGTGACGCAATAAAATATTTCACAGGAAATTATTTTTCCTGACACAACGCCAGAGAAACTTAAAAAATTCATAACTTCCTCTTCGTTTATCTGATTGAGTTTGTTCTTAGTAACACGTCATATATTTCATGATATTCATTTTTTGTTTTGAGTCGGTTCGAGATTCCGTACAGATGATGACATGGCACTTTGTGTATGTATCGAGCTTACACCTTCAAATGGAGGCCCAATTCAATTCCTCATCCAAAGCCAATTGGCCCATGTATATAATCTTGAAATTTTGATTTCAAAGGGGAGGAGGCTGATAATTCACAAGGATATCACAAACACTAAAAACATTTTCTTTCAATCTCTCAAAGATTAAACCAAGGTCTACAACTTTTTGATCAAGAACACAACAAAAATTTCATCAAGTCCAAAGTCAAGATAAAGAGCAATTCTACTCTGATTTTTGATCCGTTCGTTGTGATCTATATACCTAGCCTCCTCTCCACTTTTATCGTGAGTTTTCCTTGAATTAACCTCTTTAAAATAAGTGATTATTTGAGAATAACTTTTGATCAGCATGAACTAAATCTAGGTTGAATTTTGAATTGAGAATATAGACCTAAGCCTATAATTGTGAATGATTTAACAAATCATGTTTAAATCCGGAATGGATAGTGAAATTAAGTTCTTATTGAATTGAATTGATTTTATAAAAGTGCTTAATTGATAAAACAAGTTGTGATGTTTCATGAAGCCTAATTGTTGATCCTTAATCCTTCATATATTATTTGAATATAGGCTTTGAATCATGCAAAAGCATATGTTGAATATATGGAGACTTTGTGTTTGATTCAATGCCCAAGGCATGAGAAAAGGCTCAAAAATATGTTAAACATGCCTCTGACACGAGGGTAACCGGTTACCCGTTATGGTAACCGATTACATCTTTTCATTCACAAAAACATCTAAACTATCATGAGGTAACCGGTTGCCCTATTATGGTAACCGATTACCCCAAGTCAAAAGCAAAATACCAAAATTTTCAAAGTTTTGGCATTCGGTTACCCTGTTTGGTAATCAGTTACCTCAAGTCAATAGCGATTTTCCAAATTCTCGAGTTAGGGTAACCGGTTACCTAAATTCTGGTAATCGGGTTCCCAGGCTAAAATAGCAAAATCCTTTTTATTCTTGCTTCTTTCTTCTTTGTGATTTCTCTTTTGGCTTAGTTTTTCTTGTTATTTTTGACATGGTGTTGATTATACAATGACTCATACTAAGGGATTATCATGATGATATTTATTTGTGTTCCACTTTATTTGGGGAACATGAATTCAATATTATCTTGATTCATGTTTCGCTTTATTGCGAGATACGAATGTGATTTAGACAAGCTTATGCTTTGACCCTCATGACTCGAGGAATACACATATTTGTTGTGTTTTTGTCTAGATTGTATTTTTATGTAGGATAACTCTTGTGATGATATCCAATGCACATTATTTATGGCTTATTTTCACACCGTTACTTCGAGGATTATGTTGGACATCCGATTTCTGACTTGCTTTGTTTGATGATGCTAGCTTACCGAAGTTTCTCCAGATTTCTTATTTTTGCTTTCTCACTCAGATTATTATTCGTTTTGTATTGCACTGCCTCCTTTTTGTTTCTTTCGCTATTTACAGTTTTCTAAATAGTTCTGAGAGCCCCATGGTGGCAAGTCGCTATTTAAAGACTTGTAGCAGGCATTCTGCACCTTATTTGTTTTATGTGTTATGATTGTGTTTGCTTCCTTGGTTGTTGATCGGTGAGTCACTCAATTTAGAAATTGAGATCACGACTTTGCTCTCAGTGCATGCTCCCTATAGGATTTTATCGCTTTCCTTTGTTTCTTATTGATCGATGAGTAACTCGATTTAGAAATTGAGATCAGGACTTCGCTCTCAGTGCATGCTCCCTATAGATTTGAGCGCTTTCCTTTGTTTCTTGTTAATCGTGAGTCACTCAATTTAGAAATTGAGATCACGATTTCACACTCATTTCATGTTCCCATATGATAGTTCTATTAGACTTTCTTTGGCATGTTAGCCTAGATAGGATTTCTCTAGGTGGGCCCTCTTGAGCCTTTTGATTGTGATTTGTTTTCCAACCTTGATCCTTAATATCATGGTTAGACATTTAACTTAAGTTAGCGTGTGCTACTCATTACATATCGTGTGTTATCTCTTGAGCTTATGACTTGCTTGCTTGATTTTCATCCTTGTGTGCATGTTTTGAGATTATTACCCCCGGCATGTTCCCTTAGGATCTCTTGATTCATCTATAGATGATGATCGAGATAGACATAGTTTAAGGTGTTCGGACCTTTTTATGCTCCTTTAGGACTTGTTGATTCATCTATTGTTGATGATTTCAGATAAACATTAGGATTGTTATTCATGCATGTCAACATAGGGTGGATATTTCCCTTCAAACTCAATCTTAGAATCAATCATTGTATGACAACATTAGGGATTAGATTATATAGTCTCCCTTGGCATCTAAACCAAAAACTTTCCTTTTCTCGGCAAATGCAATAAAACATTTAATTCTTTAAATCCTTTTTCAAGGTAAAAAACACCACCCAATTCTTTTATTTTTCCCAATTGGATTTTCTCTTATAAGAACATGTTATTCCTTTCTGCTACAGGTTAGAGGTTCCAATGGTCGAGCAGCAGTGAAATAATTGAATCTAACATTGTTTAATTAAAAAATACAAACCCACCAAAACAAGTAAGTCAAACTATGGCTGCTCTGATTCCTTAAAAAGGATACATAAGCATGGGGTAGTGCCCGAACGATCATAACTTTATTTTCCCTACATTGTTTTCTCTTTGCTTTTGCATGCATTCCCTCTTTCTTTTTAGTTTAACCTAGACATAGGATTTGAATACACCCATTAGATTAGAATAACAAGAGTGGATACCGTTGAGTACTACGGGTGTGTGGGTGCTAATACCTTCCCCATGCATAACAGATTCCCTTACCTGATCTCTGAGTCGTTTGATCAAGATTTCACCCTTCTCAGGTTTACTCGATGTTACCTTTCCCTTTCAGTGGGATAAAAATTGTTTGATGGCGACTTCATTGATTTCATTATCAGTTAATTGTTCTGCCTATTGTTTTAGTGTGCACGATATCAAGTGGTTCCTAAGGAATCTCATTTAAAAGTCGTAAAATGAATCTTTAGAAACCTTATTTGTACCTCAAAATTCGGGCTTTGTCATCCCAAGGGAAACAGTTGTAATTTTGGTTGGTTATTCTGATTCCATTTTTCCGGTTGCAAATTGGATAGGAAAAGTACTAGTGGAACTTGTCATTTGTTTGAAAAATCTTTGGTAAGTTGGCATATTAAAAAGCAAGTTTTTGTAGCTTTGTCAATTGTTGAGGCAGAATATGTGGCAGTCGGTAGTTGTTATGCTCAAATATTATGACTCAAACAACAACTATTGAACTTTGATATTAAAATATCATGTATTCTTATCATGTGAGACAATACTAGTGCCATAAATCTAACCAAAAATACGGTGCTACATTCAAGAACTAAACATATTGAGATACGACATAAATTCCTTCATGATCATGTTGAAAAAGGAGATATTGCATTTGAGCATGTTGATAGTAAAAATCAACTTGCCAATATTTTCACGAAACCACTTGCAACCGGATCTTTTGTCAATATACACAGAGAATTGGGGATAATGGATATCTCAAATGTTGCCTAGTTCTCTCTCATTAATTTAACTTTAAGTATTCGTTATAACTTTATGGTTCATTGTGTTATGTTTTTTAGTGCAACTTTCAATCCTTCAAGAATGAGGTAATATCGTTTCAATATCTCCTTGAACATAATTTTTTGCTTAATGCATATTTCTAGGTTTCCTTCAAAAATTATTCTTATAATTTTAAATGATGAAAACCATGAATGTTAATTTCCAAAAATTTCCTATCAACAACCATTGTGTGTTCTTGTTTTATATGCTTACAGTGACTTCATGTATTAATTCTTTCACATTTGTATAGATTTGTTCTCAATATGCAAGTATGTGTTGTAGTTATTTCCCTTATTTTATTTTGCAATGTATGGTTCATGTTGTCATAGTTACTTTGTTTAATAAACATTTTCATTTTGGTGTTAGTAGTGATATTATGTTGTTGCTACGGTTGGCACAAGTGTGTGCGACATCCGGAAATCCATTATGAAATGTTACATGATCATGATGCTCAAAATGATTTTCATTGCTTTTGCATTACATAAAATTTGTTGTGATGTGTGATGCTTGTTATTTAAAAGTTTGCATCATTACATATATATTGGGATATGTAATTAAAGCTCTTATATGCAAAATTTTCCTCTATTTCGTATTTGTTAATTGTTTGGTAACTTTGGTACTTCTAATCGGTTGCTATCTTCTTTTTGATGTTATCAAAGAGGGATAAGCATATGAGAGATAAAGATAGGAAGCATAAATACACGTGGAGCCTTTATAATACATCGTTGAAAGTTTTGTCATCATCAAAAAGGGGGAGTTTGTGAGTACAACTTCAATATACGGTGTTTTGCATGATGTCAAAATCGGGAAAGATGGAACGACGATAAAATTAATTGTATCTCTTCATCTTGTGGCACTCCTATGCATCATAAATATTAGGAACCATCAAAAAGCACTTTTAAATTGACCAAACTCATTGAAAAACACTTTCTGCACATTTTTGTCTTGCATGTATCGACACATCTGAGTTTCAGGTTAACACTGTTATACCCCAATTTTCCCCTAATATTTATCATCATCACATCTTTATCAATACATTAAGATTACACATTAGGGTTGGTTCTCCCTTTTAACTTCATCTTATCTTTAATTTTTCTTTTGAGGGATCCCCAAGCACCTTGAATTATGTAACTTGTACATGTGTTCTTTTAACTAACATCGAGATATGTATATATGTTTCTTTGAATGTTCATATTGCAGGATATCACAATTACATTCATCTCACCATCTAACCTAAGGTTTGAGGGGTGGTTCTCAATCAAAGGGTTCTCTAATGGATTACAAGAGATTAAGCTTAAAAGTTATGTCTATGATATCAAAGATTTGTGGCTCAATGAGTTCCCTCACTATATTTAGGTCAGGATCTTCTTAAAGTTGGTGGTGGCATTCATCAAGAAGATTCATAGCGTCATGTGTTTATTTCCATTCCTTCTTCAATAAGTTTCATTGATACTTAAGCTCCATATTTGAGTGTGCTTTAATACAACATCATTTTAAGGCCTCTTATGGTTAATCATGCTTTATTTTTCCAAGAAATTTCAAAAAAGATTCAAGGTTGATTAAACATGTTTGACCTAATTGAGCAAGTGCTTTATTCAGTGATCACATGTGCATAACTCTCTCAATTTTCAACATTTTGAGTTGGTTATTTTTTCTATGGATTCTTATTATCATCTATAACAACTTCTCTTCACATTACAAGATCCAATTGTGCAAGAAAAATCATTAAAAGTTGAAAGGAGTTTCAAGTCCTTTTGATACTCTCTGAGCTAGGGTTTGTTGACTTCCAAGGACCATATCTTGCTCATTTTTTGATATTTTTTATTGACTCCAAATCTATAGTTCTCCTTAAATGGTCTTTAACAAGCTCTATTTAGAAATCTAAGGTTAATTTTGAATGGAAGATCACTAATGGTAGAGAAAGATTAGAAGTCTCCTTGAAAAGCCTTTGAATCTTAGAGTTTGAATTCACATGATCATAACTTGGTCAATTTTTATCTCCTTGATCCCATTCTTTTCCAAAATAATCTTTGTGATGTCTACTACAAATTTGTTTCAATGTGCAAGACTTTAAAATGCTTGGAAAGTTGTGGAAGAATTGAAAAGGTTATAATTCTTTTGTGAATTTTCCCAAATTTGTTCATCATCATCCAAAGAACATAACTCTTTCATTTTTTATGATTTTTGAGTTATCTCAATTCCACAATTAAATTCAAGAGGTCTATTTCATGTCATCTTCATATATCAAGATCAAATTTTGAGTCAAATGTCATGTAATTTTGAAGAACATTATAGGTCATTTTGAGGTCTCATACTTAGAAATATTTCTAAGTACAAAAGTGATCTTGTGAATGCAACTTCACTATTAGATGTTTTACATGATGTCAAAACTCGGAAAGCTAGAATTTCAGTATGGTGGACGGTATCCTTATGTCTTGTGACACTCTATTGCATTAAGGGTCTTAGAAATTATTTAAAACAACTTTAAAGTTGGTCTTAATCATGAAAAATCAGTTTTCGCACAAAGTAAACACTTATGTGTCGACTTGAAATTTCTATGTGTCAACACAAATTTGTTGCATTTCTGCATTTTCTTAAAAGATTCAGTACAGGTCGATACATACGATATTCAAGTCATCACATGTACTACATTATTAAAGCTTTTAGCCACTATTTTGTATTTGTCGACACATAAACTTTTCAGATCGACACATACTATTTTGTGGGTCATTTTCTCATTATTTTTTCATTCCGAAACTACCCTCTTTTACCTAAAAAGAGTGAAAATATAAATATATCATTCATGCATCATTCATAACTGGGTGAAACCATAATAATTAGTGTATTTCTCTCATCATCTCCATTGGGGTGCCATCTAGACTAGCATTGTTAGTATCCAATTGTGTATTGGGTTGAGATTTGTAGGGGTTTTCATCCAAGAATAAAATATCGGGTTTGTCCTCCAAGATCATTGGTTGATTTTGGGGTTTTCGTGCATGATCGTTCGAGAAGGAATCGTCCATGTGAATCACCTTGGAGTGTTTGAAATTTTTACAAGGAACCTTGGAGTGTTTGAAATCTTTTCAAGGAAGTAGCAAGTATTGGAATATATAATTGAATATCTTATATTGATAGAGTGCAACTGGATTTACTCGAGTGAAATTCCTTAGAGTGTCTAAAATCTTTGCAAGAATCCTTGGAGTGTTTGAAATATTTATAAGGAAGTAGCTTAAACGAAGAATAGGTTGCATCTATCGGTCTTGGTCTTGTTGAATATCAAAAGAAGAGAAGAGGTTGAATTAACATCAAACAGTTATGGTTTGTAGTATTTCTCTTGAACCATACATTTGCAAAGTAAGAATTATCCTAATTCCATTGGAATTAGGCGTAGACGTACCCACATGCATGGACGGAAGTGGGGAACTATGTAGACAAATCACTGTGTCTCTTTTCTTTTATTACTTTACTTGCTTTAATTTTCATACATCGATTTGGCAAATAGAATTGAGTAATTTATCGACAAGTGGGAATTTTCTGAAACTGTTTTTTTTTTAATTGTGTATTGAGTTTCTTATAATCACTTTTGATTATATGTTTTTTTTCATATCAACACAATACAAAGGAAAATTCTGAAACTTTGATTGTACACCAAGTGTTTGACAAATTATTTAGCTTATTTAACTCAAAGGAAAAATTGCAATGTTCTATCTATTACTTTCATTCACTCTCTATATGCAATTTGTTGAAGAATGTGTTGTTTGATCGATTGATTCGTACAAAATTTCTCTTTGATTATTAAAGTTTAAATTGCCTTGATAATTAGATTATTATCACTTTGATTGTAAGCTCCTTTTAATATAAACAAAGCTAAAAGAAAATCGAAAAAAGTTGATTGCGCGCCACATGTTCGATAAATTATCAAGTGATGTTTTTAATATGATTTCATTGGAAATAGGAAACTGTTGTGTTGGATATTAAACGGTTAGTTGAGATATTATTATGTTGATTTATTTTATCATTATATTAATTTCATATGGATCATGCATATTCGATTTTCTAATAACTAGGTTCCTTTAAACTACTATATTGATCTAGGCCAGAATTCTTCCGCTCAACATAGTTTTTCAAATAAGTTTTAAATAATCATTTTGAAAGGTAATTTTTATTTGGGGATCTATTCACCTTCTCTAGATCCGGTACCGTAGTCTAACATATGGTATCAGAGCTCCGGTTAATTCTGTACTTCGAAACTCTTATTAGAAAATGGCGTACAAACCTAAAGGGATTTACAAAACAGCCCCAATTTTTTTTGAAAGAAAAATATATTTATTAGAAAGCTTGTATGCACATTTATATTAATTCATATGACAAGGATATGTGTGATGCTATTACTTAAAACAATGCTAATGGCGTTGTCACATATAAGCCGGAAGCACTATAGAATAATGATATAAGAAAAATACATTAAATCTCATTAATCATTTGAACGCACTTGGTAATCTTATTTCCAATTAAATTGCTACTAACAAAGTTGTGAGGTGTCTTACTAGGAATTGGAAATCGAAGGTCACCGTAATCAAGGAAGCTAATGATTTAGCACACTTGATATCATTATATTGTTTGGTAAGTTTGAAGAACATGAGAAAGAACTTACTTGCTTAGACAAGCATGAGAAAAAGCTTGAGAAGAATAATAAAAAGGAGAAAGACACAGATAAAGAGGAAAGAAGAAAGCCTAAAGCTCTTAACGTGTCAAGTTCAAGGTCCTCAAATTATGAACACATATATGATAGTGATTTTAGTGATGGTGAAAATTTATATTGTCACTATAGTTGTATGATTCCCCAAATGCAACTAATTATTTCACTAACCCCCAAGGACCTAATTAAGATTGAATACCTAGGTTATCTTTTTGTTTTATAGGAACATTGTCTTGACTCTAAGAAGAGAATATGGGTTCTCATTTATGGTGGTTCAAGTCATATGGACATATTCTAATTCTATTGTATATGGGGAAAATCATGGATTATGTGATCTAGAAAGAAACAATAAGTTTTTTGTTTTATTGGTAAAAGATACATAAGTTACTTTTTATGTTGTATCCAAGAATACTCGGAAAAGGTATTTCATTTCATGACGTAGGTTTATCTTCAATAGATAAATTCAATAGGGTCAAAGAAGGAATTGATCAACCCGAAATGGTGAAACATGAGGAGGAGAAAAATAACTAACATGAAAAGGATAAAGATGAGAGTTCAATCAAAATGAATGTTCATCAAATCATTGACCTTCTTAGATTCATCACAAGTTATACTTTTGGGTACTTTGTCAAAGTGAAAAGTGGTAAGATTCTGTTGTTCTAAAATCTTTGTGGCATACTTTGCATTTGGTGTAACTTTCTTTCGAGAGTTTCGTGTGAAATGTAAGTGTATCCTCTATCATATTATATGATGAGGTAGTATTGATTTAACATTTACTTTGTTATTAATTTCTCTCTTTTACTTGTTTATTTTTCTTAATATATGACATACTTGGTGTATGGTATATATATTATGAGTATTCAATTGCAACATAATTCTCAATTGATAACCATAGTGACTTATCAATTTAAATAATTGAAATGACCTCATAACATTATATTTTCATGTATTTCTTATAAACACTTATGTGTACATAAGCATGTTTAGCTTCATTTAAACATCAAACATAACACATTTTACTTTACATCATATTTGACTCTACTAACACGAGACTTATCAAATAGTTCTCTAAGCTTATGTAGGAAGTATTTTAAATAAGTCTTATGGGGAGTTGAATTACTCTCCCATATTCCATATAAAGTAGCTCAAGGAAGGAACACATTCATAAGGAATTACCTTCACGATCATGTTAAAAAAGGGGATAGTGTGTTTGATCATCTTGATAGTGGAAATCAACTCGCCGACATTGTCACAAAAATCTTTGCAACTAAACTATTTTTCATAAAACATGAGGAATTGTGGATTATTAATGTCTCCAATGTTGATTTCTTTATTATGATTCTTACACTTTTATATCTTTTTTCTAACACTTTGTTTGAAGTATTTTACATCATGTGAGTGCAACTTCCATTACATCAAGAGTGAGGTAATATTGTTCCAAATTTCTCCTTGAAAGTAAGAAGCTTCTTAGTACATGCTTTAGTTGATGGAAAATGTTTGCTATGTTCTCAAATGATGAAAACCATGAATGTTCGTTTCCAAAAAATTTGATTGGAAACCATTGTATGTTCTCAATATATATGTTTATAATGACTTCATGTATTAATTATTTCACATTTGTATAAGTTTGCTCTTGTGTGTACAAGCATGTGTTTCTATTATTATTTCTTGCATTTGTGCATGAGTTAAATGTAAGCATGTTAATTGCATGTACAGTTCTTGTGGTAGTTGAGTCGCATTTTATGGAGATATTTTCATTTTAGATTGAGTAGTGACATGTTATTTTCCCTATGCTAGGCACATGTGTGTGCAGCATCGAGAGCCCCATTATGTTGTGTTATGTAATCGTGACGTTATAAAAGTAATTTGACTAGCTTGCTCTTGCATCACTTTCATTATTATTCATGCAATTACATTACATGTTTTATGCTTTTTATCTATTATTTCTTGCATTATTATATATACATGGGGATATGTAATTATATGCTCTTCTTTGCAAAAATTCCTCTGTGATATATTAGTATTGGTATTGGAATATCATACATCTCACGATTTGCCTTCTTTATTTTTGATGTTGTCAAACGGGGAGAAGCATATGCGAGATGAAGTTGGCAAGCACAAATTCAAGGGGAGCTTTCGATAACTACATGAAATGCATCGTCGTAAGTTTTGCCATCATAAAAAAGGGGGACTTTGTGAGTGCAACTTCACTATTAGATGTTTTGTATGATGTCAAAACTCGAAAAGTTAACATTTCAGTATTGTGGATGGTATCCTTATGTCTTGTGGTACTCCCTTGCATTAGAAGTCTTAGGAATCATTTAAAACAACTTTAAAATTGGTATCAATAATAAAAAATTAGTTTTTTGCACAAAATCAACACTTATATGTCGACCTGAAGTTTCTATGTGTAGGTCGAAACATATGATTTTCAGGTCAGCACATGTACTGCATTATAAAATCTTTCAACATTTATGCTTTAATACACAGGCATATATGTCAACACATACGATTTCTAAGTCAGCACATGTATTGCATTATTAAAGCTTTTAGCCACTATTTTGCATGTATCGACACATAAAGTTTTCAGGTCGGCACATATTGTTTTGTGGGTCATTTTCATAATTTTTTCATTCAGAAACTAACCTCTTTTACATTAAAATATTCCAACTATAAATATATAATTCATGCATCATTCATAACTGGGTGAAACCATAAAATTTAGCTTATTCTCTCATCATCTTCAAACTCCAACCTATGCATACACACTAATATTATATTGTAGTGATGTTCCGTTGGGGTGCCATTTAGACGAGGATTATTAGTTTCCAATGGTGTATTTGGTTTATTTTTGTAGGGGTTTTCATCCAAGAAAAAAAACATCGGGTTTGTCCTCCAAAATCATTGGTTGATTTGGGGGGTTTTGTGCAAGATCATTCGAGAAGGAATCGTCTATGTGAATCACCTTGGAGTGTTTGAAATATTTGCAAGGAATCTTGGAGTGTTTGAAATATTTTCAAGGAAGTAGAAAGTATTGTAATATAGAATTTAAGATCTTGTGTTGATAGAGTGCAAACAGATTTACTCGAGTGAAATTCCTTGGAGTGTTTAAAATCTTTGCAAGGATCCTTGGAGTATTTGAAATCTTTGCAAGGAAGTACCTTAAGAGGCGAATAGGTTGCATCTATCAATCCTGGTCTTGTTAAAGATCAAAAAAAGTGAAGGGGTTGAATCAACATCAAACGGATATGGTTTTTAGTATTGCTCTTAAACACTTCTTTTGTGACCATACTTTTGCAAAGTAAGAGTTATCCTAATTCCATTGGATTTATGCGCAGACATACCCACATGCGAGGACAAAAATGAGGAACTTTGTAGAAAAATCCTTGTGTCTCTTTTCTTTTATTGCTTTACTTGCTTAAATTTTCATACATTGATTTGTCAAATAGCATTGAGTAATTTATTGCACGTAGGAATTTTCCGAAACTGTTTTTGTTTTGAATTATGTGTTGAGATGCTTATAATCAATTTTGATTATTAGCGCTTTGTCATATCCATATAACACAAAGGAAAATGATGAAACTTTGATTGCACACAAAGTGTTTGACAAATTTCTTAGCTTGTTGAACTCAAAGGAAATTTGCAATGTGTTGTGCCCTAAAATTTGCCCTCTCATGTTTTCCAAAGTCTTCCCCCTGCATGGTTGACCAGAAACCCTTGCCTAAGGAAAAAGAAAATTTTTGAGTGGTGCTTTAAGTACCTTTCGATTGGCATTCTGAAAGACCCTTCAATTGGTATTTTGAAGGAGCCTTTCGATTGGCATGGATAATTCCCTTCGATTAGCATTATGGACAAGCACTTCGATTGGCATTGTGTCAAGACCCTTCGATTGGTATTCTGAAGGAGCCTTTCAATTGGCATGGATAATTCCCTTCGATTGGCATTATGGACAAGCACTTCGATTGGCATTGTGTCAAGGCCTTCGATTGGAATTCTGAAAGACCTTTTCATTTGGCACCCTGGGCCAAGCCCTTCAATTGGCATGCCACGGGATCCTTCGATTTAACATTGTGTCAAGGCAGCTTCGTCAGACATGTTAACCATGTCCTTCGATTAGCATGAACAACACCTTTCGATTGGCCTGTTAACAAAGCCTTTCGATTGGAATTTTAACAAATACCCTTCAATTGGCATTTCAAAAGGTCCTTGGACTGGAACTTCAGAGTGTCCTTCAACTGGAACTTCAGAGTTTCCCTTAATAAGAACATCAGAACGAAATGACCTTCGAATGGCATTTCAGTGTAGAGTTTCTCTTAATCTAAGATGCTCTGATGAAGGAAGTTCTGAACACTTTGAATCAGAACTTAGACTCATCACAAGGCCAAGGGCTGGTCTAAGTTATCTAATAGGGAATGTTCTAAATATATTCGAATTGGACTTTGAAGCTGGCAAAGAAGGCCCATTCGAAGGATACATAAGAAATCCATTCGAAGGACACACAGCTGGTGAAAACGAATGTTGTGTTGTTCCAGTCTGGTCGAAAGGTGTAGAAAGATGGAGGATTCGAATCAAAAGATCAAGTTGAACATTTAGATCCATAGGCTAGGCCATGTGTCTTCCCTTTTTAGGCCTGTACCCATTTGTTGTCTAAGACCACTTGCACTTAATAGCACAGTACTACCTTTTAGGAAAGTCTGTCTTGAGCCTTACGCCTATTTTCCTTCAGAAGGAAGCAACCCCATCTGAACCATTCATCTTGCTTTTGTGGCACAAGTGAACATTTACTTTCCAACTGGGCCTTATTTTATTATTTTATGCACCCCAACTGCCAAGAGGCCCCCACATGTACTGTCACGTTACATTATTTTATCATTTATTTGCAAGGCTGGCTTTGGACAACATGTCCATTCTTTCTTTATAAATAGAGGAACATTTACAAAGCTAAGGGAGGATCTTTGGACAAAAGGAAGGAATCCCCCAAATTTTCTCAAACACAACAAAAACTCTCAAGTTCATCAACACTTGAGAAATAAAAAAAACAGAATCCCAAACATTCACCTCTTTGATTCTGAAGAACACCCCACACATAGAAGTTTGTTCAAACTCAAAGACAACTTTCTGTGTCAACTCTTCGAACCAAAAGCAAACCCCCTGTGACTACTCTTCAAATTCCAGAAACGTCCAGGTAGCAGTTCAAGTTCGAATCCAACATCCATTCAAAGCCTGAAGCAAGGTAAGTCACTCTTACCCCTGAACCTTTCGTTTCATGGCATAGTATGTAAATAATCTCCCCTTTCATTTCAAAACATGTACATAACACTTTGGTTCTTTTCGTTTCCACCTACTTAATATGTTTTCAGAGCTAACCCCTTTCGTTTTGCTGCTTGTTTACTTAAATATGCATTAAGTATTAACTGATTGTAAGGCAATACTAGCATGGCCTTATGCCATGTTGCTGTTCAAAAAGTTCAAACGAAAGAAACAGGAGACAGGAGTATGAAACGAAGCCTTTGGTTTCCACACTGACTTCCAGGCCCAGCCAAAGACACGCTCACACTGATTTCACTGGCCCAATCGAAGAAGGCAACAAGGCAGAAAAGGCCCAGCCATAGGCACACTTGCACTAAGTCCAGGCTCAGACGAAAGGCACTCCCATGCTGGTGCCAGCCTCCAATCGAAGTACATGACCTGACTGGCGCCAAAGCCTAATCGAAAGACGTGACTTTGCTGTTGCCAGCCCCAATCGAAGGAGGCCAACAAAATGCAAATCGAAGGAGCTCATTTTTTCTTCTTTTTATCTTATTTTTTTCTTTATATTATTCTGTACTTCAATATGGTTGTAATAGTGTAGGATATTTATTTGCTACATTTTTATTGCTTTGTACAAATACTAGTAATTAGATGTGTATGGCAAGATAAAATCAACAAGTAGACAACACAAAAGTCAAAGACAAAATGCATGCAATCAAACACACTTGCACACATGCACCCTTAGGGTAATTCCACTTGTTGCCTTATAAAAATGGCCATGTTATGCATGTGGGGTGTCTTAGCACAAACGAATTGAAAAAAGATCATAGTCCCTCGATGACACTATCAAAGTAGCCTTTCAAAATGATCTTAGTCTCTACAGAAAAGTGCTAAGTCATTTCACAACATTGCTATCATGGTCATACGATGACCCGCGCCTATCCCGTTAACATCCTAACACAAGGTTGTTCACCAAATACAATGGTGAAACAACACTGTTAAAAGGGTAAAAAACATAAGAAAGATATTTGAGTAAAATAGGGTAGACAACTCTTAGTTACTTGATCAAAAATCTTGCAAAACATCCTTGCTATTTTTCAAAACACACTCCACAACACAATTTCAAAATAACTTTCAAAACATTGAAAACCTTTCAAAAAGACATACACCTTTGTATACATTCAAACAAGAATCATTACAAAGGTTGCCTAGACAAGGCATCTTTTTCAAAACATTTTCAAAACCGCACACACAAAACACCATTTCAGCAATTGAAAAGCAAAGGCAAGTGATCTAAAAACAAGTAACTAAGAGCCCATGGATAACCATGGATGAAAAGGGTGCTAGCACCTTCCCTTTTCATAATCTACCCCCCGAACCCACAAAAACATCTCAAAGGTCTTTCCTGTGTTTTTTGACCTTTCCTTAGGATAAAATAAAAAGTCGGTGGCGACTCTTGCTAAATCGAACATTTGCGAACACAAATGCAAATCCCAAGTCAGTTCTCCCACCATATCACAGAACTGGCGACTTTGCTGGGGACAGACAAATTTTCTAAAAGTGGGGTTACCTTAGGGTTTTAGATCACCTTTACATGCTTACCTTGATTGCTTTGATTGCTTTACTTTTTGGGTTCCTTGTTTGGGTTTGTTTAATCCTATACCCAGATTTGGGGGCACCTTTTTAGGTAAATAGCAATAAACTGTGAGGGAACTGTGCGGGGTATACCGACATGGTTGAAGCAGTAGCTATGTTAGTGTGACATATTTGTGGGTACTGGTAGCTCTTGAGTAGTCTAGGAGAATATGGGGCCGCTGAGTGATGTCATGAAGCACTAACGAACTCTTAGAACCTTATTTGACCATCTTGGCCTTTTTAGGGGTAGTGAGATGACCGACTTTGGTGCAGTCCGAAGTTGGTAGATACTCGATACTACACTCATTGAGGATTGTTTTCTTGGAATATTTTGGTCACCAGTTAAGTGGCTAAACCAAAACAATGAACATAGAAAATAATCCAGTGATATTGAGCTCCTTAGAACCCGGTTTCTATTTCAGGACAGGTTTGAGCCAACTAACTTCAAGAGGGTACTTACCTACAAACCCCATGCAAGCCTAAACCTAAGGACTTGTCTGCTTTGTGTGAATATGATTATCTGTATATACATTTGCTTACTTTTGCATACATATACATAACATCATAAAATCATGCCATAGCATTTTCAATAACCATTTCAAGGATCTTGAGGGTCTTTTGATGCAGGGTCACGTTGAACTAGACATCTACTAAAGGGCAAGAGGGTTCCCCTCTAAACAAACGCCGTCAAAGATCAAGTGCAACAACTTGAATCGGGGGCTATGACCCACTTGACATGGTGAGCTTGATTCTCATGGAAAGACATCCACCATTACAAAGTTCTCCAATCAAAGATGTTGATCAAAGTTCAAATCTCTAACATTTTCTTGTGTTTACCCCGCGAGATCCTTGGAAACATGCATCCACATATCATGAATCTCATCATGACAGGTTTCTCCCATACAGGCCTCCTTATCTTCCTACTGTTTATTTCAGTAAGATGGATATGGAAAAAACGGTGAAAGATCTCCAAGCTCAAAACGCTCAATTCCAACAAATGTTTATGGCTATGGCTAAGGGGCAAGAGGACCTGAAAGCTCTCCTTCTCAAAGAAAAGAAGAAAAAGTCCAAGAAGTCAGTAAGCGTCTTGAACTTGAGAAGAAGACCTAAAGCCCTAGATCTTTCAACTCCATCCAGCATAGGGGATAGTCTTGAATAAGACCACAATTTGGAGATTAATGAAGTTGATACTGACTACTCCGAGGAACAATATCCTCCCGCTGATGACAAGTATAAACAGTTGGAGGATCGCCTCAGTGCTATAGAGCTTCAACAAATACCTGGCTTGGATTTAGGAGACATGTGTTTAGTTTCTGGATTGATTATCCCGCCAAAGTTCAAAGTCCCTACCTTTTCCCTATACGATGGAGTCTCTTGCCCTAAGATGCACCTAAAGTCTTATGTCCGCAAAATTCAACCGTACACAACTGATCCAAAGCTTTGGATCCATTTCTTCCAAGAAAGCCTGGTAGGGACTCAACTCGAGTGGTTTTATCAATTGGAGAATTCTCGCATCCACACCTGGGAGGATTTAGCTGCTGCTTTCTATAAGCAGTATCAGTACAATGCTGATCTTGCACCAACTCGTGTGCAATTGCAGAACATGACCATGAGTTCCAACGAAAACTTCAAAGGATACTCTCAAAAGTGGAGAGATCTGGCTGGTAGGGTGCAACCCCCTTTAACTTACAGGGAGCTGATTGGCATCTTCATGGGAACATTGACAGGGCCTTTCTTCAAACACTTGATCGGAAGCTCTTCAGCCGGGTTCACCGAGCTAATACTGACCGGCGAAAGGGTCGAAGCTGGCATCAAAAGTCGGAAGATTCAAGAAGCTACACCTTCTGATGCTCAGAAAAATCCATACAATGGGAAGAAAGAGTCCAATGCAGTGACTGGTCAAAAGAGTCGTCATGATCAACATGTAGGGGCAATCTTGATCTCTGATCCCACGTCTGTTCAACAAAGACAGGGCAATAGGCGTAGGGTAAGATATCAAGAAAGGCAATATACTAACATCAACATGCCTTTGTCTCAAGCGTTACAACATTTGCTGAAGTTGAAGCTAATCACGCTAAAGGATCCCCCTCAAAATCCTGATACTTCCTCTTCTAAGTATAACCCGAGTGTGAGATGTGCCTACCATTCTGACAGTCCTGGACATGACACCGACGGCTATTGGACTTTGAAGAACAAGATCCAAGACTTTATTGATGCCAAGGAGATCAAGTTTGACCCTCCGGAGACCCCAAATAAGATCACTGCTCCTATACCAAATCATTGAGAATGTCTTTGTTTCATTTGAATTTTCAAGTTGTAATTTCTTTTGTTATTCAAACAATTAGCTGTTGATGTCAAACTCTGTTTCATTAATGCATTGCATATGTTTGTCTTGAATTCATCCACTCGTTTTCACTATTCTTGAACTATGCTTTATAATTTCTTTATGACATGTAACTCTTGCAAAAGCTACAAGCCTTTAGAGGGAGGATGACGAAACAATGCCATAATCTCATACAGTATGCTTTTGAACAAACCTTGCTGACGATGTACAGGCGTTTCTTTCAAATCCTAAACACTGGAGTTATAAGGAAGATGCGCATTGAAACCTTTAATTTAAACCTGGGCAAGGGTAGTCTCTCAGTTAATTCAAAAGATGCGCATTGAAGACGCAAAACTCTCAGTTCATAATACAACGAACGACATCAAAAGCATTCCTCTGGAATCAAAAGACAGTGGTGGTTCCTTATCTCATAGGCAGTCAATCTCTCAAAAGAGAAAAGCCCACTGAGCCAAAACCTATAAAGGAGGCTTAAGAAAGCTGGGGCGTCCCGCTGACTGTAATCTCAAAAACAGGAACAGTCAGGCAAAAGTTAGGGATAACAAATCAAAAGAACGAGGTCGCTACAAATCCTCAACAACATGAAAAATGTTGCAAAAAATGACTGCCTTCCAACAAATTCAACTTGTGTGAACCATCACCAAAAACGTCGTTCCAGACTCATTTGGAGTTTAAATGCACAATTAACTGAGTTTAGGATTGAAGAACATCACGAAGAGCGGGTGGGTACAAATATACTTTAAGCCTTTATCCTTTGTTTCTTAAACCGTGAACCAAGCCACATTACAACCCTTCAAAAGTCCTAATTGAAGCATGGTTTAGTTCAAAAGCATACTGTTACAAAAGGTATCCTGACTCCTGTAAGGCTTTGCCCTAAATCTTGTGTTGAATTTGTCTTATAAAAAGTTTTCTGCTAAAAAATGCATTTTTCAAAACTTCGAGACAAGCATAAACTTTGCATTACTTGAATATCATTGTTTGCATTTGGCTATTTGTTTAACAGCGGAGAAATTCACACAACGAATATCCGAAGAACGAAAGCCCTCTCAGTGAACAAAATCACTTAAAAAAGGATGACACTTCCATTTACAAATCTCCTATCAACAAGGGGGCATCACATGTCACTATCCAGCACACCTGGGGCAATCCAGTCAAGATTTTAAGAAATCTCTCAATTGCAGGTTAACCTAGGGGCAAGTCTCCCTCACCATCACTTGGGGAATTAAAACGTCAACTTTGACAAAGGGTTACATACAATCAAACTTTTTGGCAATGCCACAAACATTCACTACTAGGGGCAATGACAAGTCTCCCCAAAGTCCTTCTCATAGGATGATTCCCCAGCAAGAGTATAATCTCTGACCCCCTTTCCCCAGCTGAATCAACCTCAAGAATCCTCGAGGACTTCCCCCGACGAAGATGTCACATCTCTAGCGGACTGATGACAGGGTTTATTTCCCCAACAACACCAGGATTCCCCAGCTTAAGTTTGCCTCGCCGACTACTACAAATTAAAGGACCACAACCTCTTCCCCAGTAGACTACTCTACAATCCCCAGCAAGTTACTGTGAAACCTGGACCCGACCAGATGTCAGTTTAACTTTGACTCCCCAGTAGAGCAACGGACAACCGAGACTCCTGAACTTGTTCCCCAAGAATGAATCAATACTCTCCACAGAGTTCACAACTTTCCCCAACGGAGTTCTCCTTAACAAAACAAGGATCCTCAGTGGAAACATTCTAAGCAAATTTTGAAGACATACCTACTCTTCAACAGCAGTCCAGGATTTAATAACTCCCCAACACTTGTCAAGAATTTATTCTCCAATACAAAATTATATTTCAATAACATTCATAGCATATGCATACAAAATACATATAACATAAATCTCATTTATTTTGAGAACATCATCACACAATGCATACATCATGACATTGCATACAACTAACTCTTTACCTTTTCAGGAAAGATCGATCGACAGATAAAAGTCATTACATTTTGGAGTAGTAGTCATCAAAGATTCCTTCATTTCCTGTTGAGGTAGTAGTCATCAAAGATTCCTTCATCATCCTGCTGAGGTAGTAGTCATCCAAGATTCCTTCATCATCCTGCTGAGGTAGAAGTCATCCAAGATTCCTTCATCATCCTGCTGAGGTAGAAGTCATCCAAGATTCCTTCATCATCCTGCTGAAGTAGAAGTCATCCAATATTCCTTGATCATCCTGCTGAGGTAGTAGTCATCCAATATTCCTTCATCATCCTGCTGAGGTAGTAGTCATCCCAGATTCCTTCACCATCCTGCTGAGGTAGAAGTCATCCAAGATTCCTTCATCATCCTGCTGAGGTAGTAGTCATCCCAGATTCCTTCATCATCCTGCTGAGGTAGAAGTCATCCCAGATTCCTTCATCATCCTGTTGAGGTAGTAGTTGTAACACCCTCTAAAACCCCGAATAAAATTTCGCAAATAATTAAAATTATAATTTCAGAGTACATGTATTAACGAGGATGTCACAATTCTCTTTTAATAAAAACAAGGTTCCTGTCATGCATAACATAGAAGCAACTCATACATGTTTACACAACGGAATAATTCAATTAACAAAACCAATGTTATAATATTTTCAAAATCATCAGGGATTAACACCTGGAATATATCAACATCATATTATAACAAACATAAGGAAATAAACGAGTCTGACTAAAGCAGCTCGACAAACAAACGTTCCCGGAGTTACAACTATCAGAGCATGACCCAGACAATACTTAAACAGAAATAAACTAGAAACGACAAGCCTTCGCCAAGCACCTGAACGAAGCTCCTCAATCTGAAATGTTCAACAGTAAGGGTGAGCATCTCAACTATACATTTGATTATACGTTCATAACAATCAATTCAGAAAACCATAAGCATCACCCAAACAGTTAGCATGTTTCATAGTTTACGAAAACCTTTACAATTCATATATTCATAATCTATTACTTTTCATACTTATAATTAACATCAAACGTCATTAACAATTTAGCAGCAATACATGCATACAATCAATTAAATACAACATTGGAAGGTCATCCATTCACGTTATATTCAATATAATGCAACACACCCATGCATGTGGTACCATTTTACCGCCCCATTAAATCTCGGGTCACGGATAACTCACCGTTCCATTATATCGCGGACACGGCTACCACCTCAACGTTCCATTAAATCGCGGACACGTATATTGGCCACCATGTTAATTCCACACAATGGGAATTAACAAATGCAACATGATATGTAAAGTATGTAACACTCAGCATACTATTAACATCAATCAACATATCATGCAACATCAACAACATCAATCATAACAGGATATGGATAGCATGTAATCACTCAGCATACTATTAAACATCAATCATATCAAGTTATATCATAATTCATGCTTGATACATCATCTAAAAGCATGACAATAAAATCCATATAGTGTTGGTATCATAACACACAATCGTTATTCGATACAAGCATCAATCAACACTAGGAAATCAATAAACACATATTCAAAACATGTCAAACACTGCACATCAAAACAGGATCAATCCGTACAAAACAGCATGCACAGAAAACAGAGTTTAGAAACCAACACAGGAGGTTTAACACGGTTGCCCGTGTAAATCAACACTGCTCGTGTGGAAATGTGTCCAGAAAACACGTTATTTTGCCATTACAGGGGATCAACACGGGCGCCCGTGTGAATCAACACGGCCCGTGTTGAAATGTGCCTGGAAACACATTTTTCCTGCCAACACAGTGAATCAACACGGGTGCCCGTGTGAATCCACACGGCCCGTGTTGATGAGCGCGAACCCAAAATTTCCTGTTCCTGCAGCAGTTCAGAACAGCAGCCAAACGCGAAAATGCCAGCCAAAACACACATTTCGGTACATAACAACATCAATTATGCATAACTCAAAACAACACATCAATTAGAACACAATTCCCTTCTACGTTAGTCAATTTCCAATCTTAAGGACAACATTATTTCACTTAAGGTCTCATTTTCCAAATCAATCAAAACTCAGAATTTTCATTTTTAAAACATCCTATTTTATCAACAATCCTTTCATCAACAACAAGTTTTATTAAAATTGACCTTAAGTTACATATTGTCCGTCCTTTAGGGAAATCCTAACAACATTGAGGTTATCCTTATAACACCTAAGGTAAATTCACGATCATACAATTTCGATCCAAATCAACAATGGGGATTATCCTACGATTACCCAACCAATTGCATCTAAACCCATAAGCAAATATAAATTGAGTAGTAGCCCCCCTTACCTTATCAAATTGCAGCTTCGAACTCTTGAGCGATTGTTCGTCGTTCTTCAGAGCTCCAATCCCAAATATCTCCAAACACTTCACTAAAATACATAACAACCAAATTCACTTATAAACATAAACACTTTCTCCAATAATCACTTATTAAAATAAGCTCTTAAAGCTACTTAATTCCTCATAATCATATAGAAAATTTCACTAGCTTTCCAACGCATCGAACGGCGCCTAAATCAGAGTTACGGTTCAAAAGTTATGGCCGAAACGATTTTTGGGAAAACCTACCCGAGCATCAACACAGAAGATCAACACGGGTGCCCGTGTGCATCAACACGGCCCGTGTTGATGACTCTGCAACCCCAAATTTCACGTTTTTATGCTTCCTAAAATCACCCCAACCCATTCCTAATCATCCCCAAACATCCTAAAACCATCAAAATCGAATTTCTACCATATAACAATGATCTAAGGCATACAATAGGATCAATACCACATCAATAATCAAAACACACCAAACATAGGGCAATTCGATAAATCTCATCCTACATATCATCTATCATGCATCCGATTATAGAATCAGAACTCCACCCTTACCTGGGATTGACGGTTCTTCGATTCTCTAATCGCAATCGCCTCTTCGATGGCTTTTCCGTCGTCTTCAACCTTGCCTCTTTGCACCGTTTTCACGTGACTTCTGTTTTCTCTCCAAAAACCTTATTTTCTCTGCTGACTTATCTTTTATTAATTTTCCTCCAAATAATAATAATAATAGTATCAATATTATTCCAACAATTAATCCAAATGGGCCTACTATCCACACCCCTCCAATTAACTGCATTTTAATGCTACTTGGCCCAACTCAATTAAATTACACCAATAAATAAATAATATTATTCTTAATATTATTTTTGCGATTAAACCGACAAAATCCAATAATTAAATTCTTAAATAATTTAATTAACCAATTAGTTAAATTCGGGCGTTACAACTCTCCCCCACTTAGGATATTTTCGTCCTCGAAAATCCAATCGACACAACCACTCTCAACACCAATTCTGGACATACCAAACACTCAACGTATTATCAACCAACAACTGTTGCACTCAGGCACACAACGTCGTCTTTTCGTCTTAACAATATTACATGATCAACTTAGCGACCATATCGACACCAAAACATACACAACTAATCATAACGATATACCCGATATTAGCTCATCGACACCCTCAACACCATCTTGATACATCGCTTATGAAGTAATAACATCCGCAAACTACTTATACTTGAATATACAACCATCATATTATCATCTTGACAACATTCTTAATACAAACTCACGCGCCAATTCATTCCTTAATATACGAATTCCAATTATCAACCAAATACTTACAACTTGATTACTCTCGTCATATCACTCTTATAGTGACATCCACATAACCGACCAAATCACCTTTAACACAATCTGAAATATTACCATTCCTTTTAGTAATCAACACTGACATCACAACAACGAAAACAAAATTCTCATAACATCTGCTTACGGGTATTAATCCAAAATTATATACAACTCTCCATAAACCAACAACCACATTAATATCCTTATTAAATCAACTGACATTTATAATAAACCAACATACTCTGGCACATCACGCTTCAGATGCGCAACTCCGATTACTTATAAAGTATCAACTCTACCAAGTTTACTCCAATTGCCACTCTTGGATGAAACATTCATATACTTCCATGAATTCCCAATTGTCATAAAACATAACTACGACTTTATCATCTTTTTAGTAACATAATCCTCAAAAATCGTCTTAAAAACATAACCACATTACAACCACATACAGTACATGGGTCCAATTAATTCCAACAAGATGATTCATCTTCTTCCAACCAAACTCGCACTTTAATAAACAAACTTATAATTTCACTTCTTTTAAATAGCAACAAGAACAAGATAACGACATATCCTTCAGAATGCACTATACTAGTCGACACAACGCATCTATCCATCAACTATGATTCCGTCTACTATCAACAATAGATTAAGGGTGATCAGTTCCTCAATTTGCCAATAGATAGACGAAAACCATAACGGAGCATAAACCATCGTTACCAAACTATAATAGTGTTCCTTCCGAACTTTTTCTCAAATCATTCACAACGTCATAATCCAACAATTACCAATCATCATGAGATCCACCTCTGACACTTTCGCATCCTTCCATGCAGAATAACATGTCTCTCAACTCATCTCCAAACAACATTTTTCGATTGAACTCGTCTCAACAACTGCAATAACAACCACCCATGTCCAAAAAGTTTATAATTCCTCAACCGACTTCAAAGTCTCTTCCTATGAGAATACTCCTACCACACTTGGAAACATTTTCATATAAAGGAAATATACTTTTATCTCCTTGCAGGTTCAAACAGAACATCAATCCAACAATCCAAACACAAGATACGGATCCCAAAGTTATCCGAAAATACGAACACTAACGTCATACAACAACCTACTACAACACATCTTTCGACAACATCGGAATAAAATTCCTTTATCCATACTTTACATCCTTCTTCACTCTTTCAACTTTTCAACAAGAAACACTCAACGTCCAACACAATTATTTCCTTCGATACATGCCTCCCAAGCATAAAATTATATTCTATAATGAAGGTAATTACTTGTAGATTCTATAACTTCATGAATCGCTCAAATCCAAGTTACGAGTAAAAAGTTATCATCTTTGCAATGGGACTGGTTCATAATTCCCGCATGCAGAATTTTCCCAAATTCAGCATCAGACCCAAATATTAAAATGCATTTTTCTCCTTCTTCATGAACTTTCCGAAGACAAATCTTATATGCAAACTATATGGAATTTCGCAAGCTTTCCAAAAAGTCAATAACCGCTTTGATCGGAATCACGAGTAAAAAGTTATACCACTTTTACTAACAGCTGCTCCAAAATTACAAAAATCTGAATTTGAGACTGATGAACATAAGTTCCATCTTTCTCTCTTTCTTCCAAAATTCACCCACATCCTTTCTTTTTATCCAACTACGAAAATCATCCGATATTAATCCAACTATACTAAAGACATACAATCCGACGAGTTAATCCCTTCAACTTATCATTTTCTTTGGAATAGACTTTATTCTCAATTGTCTCAAATTCACCGTCTAAAAACCTACCCACATTTTCAACTTGACCGATACAGATTCATGAGTCCATACTCTCGCCGGTTCGCAACAACAGCGACTCAATGACCTTTGCACTCTTCCAATCAACGTCGCCTTCAACAACTTCATGATACTTGATGAAATAGTGTAAATTACAACCATCCAGAATAACTCGCACCCCAAGTTTTCAACACAATTATTCGAACATAACAACATACATTGACTTTAGTGGCATGCTACAATAGGAGATTAGTCCAATTACTACACTAATAGTATCCAAAATATTCCTCAAGGTAATCAACTAAGGTTCAGTTCCACTTTCCGACCATTAGAGATCAAAACATAATTTAGCCATTTTCCACAAAACCACACAGTACGCGCCGTGAAGGCCAGCGCGCACTGCGATGACAGCAAAAATATGCAGTTTGCGCCGCGACCACTAGTTGATGCCGCGAACTGTACGAGACAGAAAGGGATTTTTGCATGACGGCATCTCTTCAACGCAGTTTAATCCAATTTCCCATACGAGTTCACTAGCATACCAAAATTCTTGAATCTATATCACCTTCGCATTCAGGAAGCATCCAAACTTCAACAACATTTGCATTGTCGCCGTCAGCAACATTCTGAACCGGCATATCACAACTGAAGCGCATCCGAGAAGAAAATCTTCTCCCCCACTTATCGCAATCTTATCCCTGCAATCAAGTGATCCAAAACAAAGAAGTACCAACAGTGTTTTCAAACACTTATTGCGTACCAAGGGTAATGACACTGACATAACAACTTGACCGGACAGACCGACCATGCTCTGATACCACTATTGTAACACCCTCTAAAACCCCGAATAAAATTTCGCAAATAATTAAAATTATAATTTCAGAGTACATGTATTAACGAGGATGTCACAATTCTCTTTTAATAAAAACAAGGTTCCTGTCATGCATAACATAGAAGCAACTCATACATGTTTACACAGCGGAATAATTCAATTAACAAAACCAATGTTATAATATTTTCAAAATCATCAGGGATTAACACCTGGAATATATCAACATCATATTATAACAAACATAAGGAAATAAACGAGTCTGACTAAAGCAGCTCGACAAACAAACGTTCCCGGAGTTACAACTATCAGAGCATGACCCAGACAATACTTAAACAGAAATAAACTAGAAACGACAAGCCTTCGCCAAGCACCTGAACGAAGCTCCTCAATCTGAAATGTTCAACAGTAAGGGTGAGCATCTCAACTATACATTTGATTATACGTTCATAACAATCAATTCAGAAAACCATAAGCATCACCCAAACAGTTAGCATGTTTCATAGTTTACGAAAACCTTTACAATTCATATATTCATAATCTATTACTTTTCATACTTATAATTAACATCAAACGTCATTAACAATTTAGCAGCAATACATGCATACAATCAATTAAATACAACATTGGAAGGTCATCCATTCACGTTATATTCAATATAATGCAACACACCCATGCATGTGGTACCATTTTACCGCCCCATTAAATCTCGGGTCACGGATAACTCACCGTTCCATTATATCGCGGACACGGCTACCACCTCAACGTTCCATTAAATCGCGGACACGTATATTGGCCACCATGTTAATTCCACACAATGGGAATTAACAAATGCAACATGATATGTAAAGTATGTAACACTCAGCATACTATTAACATCAATCAACATATCATGCAACATCAACAACATCAATCATAACAGGATATGGATAGCATGTAATCACTCAGCATACTATTAAACATCAATCATATCAAGTTATATCATAATTCATGCTTGATACATCATCTAAAAGCATGACAATAAAATCCATATAGTGTTGGTATCATAACATACAATCGTTATTCGATACAAGCATCAATCAACACTAGGAAATCAATAAACACATATTCAAAACATGTCAAACACTGCACATCAAAACAGGATCAATCCGTACAAAACAGCATGCACAGAAAACAGAGTTTAGAAACCAACACAGGAGGTTTAACACGGTTGCCCGTGTAAATCAACACTGCCCGTGTGGAAATGTGTCCAGAAAACACGTTATTTTGCCATTACAGGGGATCAACACGGGCGCCCGTGTGAATCAACACGGCCCGTGTTGAAATGTGCCTGGAAACACATTTTTCCTGCCAACACAGTGAATCAACACGGGTGCCCGTGTGAATCCACACGGCCCGTGTTGATGAGCGCGAACCCAAAATTTCCTGTTCCTGCAGCAGTTCAGAACAGCAGCCAAACGCGAAAATGCCAGCCAAAACACACATTTCGGTACATAACAACATCAATTATGCATAACTCAAAACAACACATCAATTGGAACATAATTCCCTTCTACGTTAGTCAATTTCCAATCTTAAGGACAACATTATTTCACTTAAGGTCTCATTTTCCAAATCAATCAAAACTCAGAATTTTCATTTTTAAAACATCCTATTTTATCAACAATCCTTTCATCAACAACAAGTTTTATTAAAATTGACCTTAAGTTACATATTATCCGTCCTTTAGGGAAATCCTAACAACATTGAGGTTATCCTTAGAACACCTAAGGTAAATTCACGATCATACAATTTCGATCCAAATCAACAATGGGGATTATCCTACGATTACCCAACCAATTGCATCTAAACCCATAAGCAAATATAAATTGAGTAGTAGCCCCCCTTACCTTATCAAATTGCATCTTCGAACTCTTGAGCGATTGTTCGTCGTTCTTCAGAGCTCCAATCCCAAATATCTCCAAACACTTCACTAAAATACATAACAACCAAATTCACTTATAAACATAAACACTTTCTCCAATAATAACTTATTAAAATAAGCTCTTAAAGCTACTTAATTCCTCATAATCATATAGAAAATTTCACTAGCTTTCCAACGCATCGAACGGCGCCTAAATCAGAGTTACGGTTCAAAAGTTATGGCCGAAACGATTTTTGGGAAAACCTACCCGAGCATCAACACAGAAGATCAACACGGGTGCCCGTGTGCATCAACACGGCCCGTGTTGATGACTCTGCAACCCCAAATTTCACGTTTTTATGCTTCCCAAAATCACCCCAACCCATTCCTAATCATCCCCAAACATCCTAAAACCATCAAAATCGAATTTCTACCATATAGCAATGATCTAAGGCATACAATAGGATCAATACCACATCAATAATCAAAACACACCAAACATAGGGCAATTCGATAAATCTCATCCTACATATCATCTATCATGCATCCGATTATAGAATCAGAACTCCACCCTTACCTGGGATTGACGGTTCTTCGATTCTCTAATCGCAATCGCCTCTTCGATGGCTTTTCCGCCGTCTTCAACCTTGCCTCTTTGCACCGTTTTCACGTGACTTCTGTTTTCTCTCCAAAAACCTTATTTTCTCTGCTGACTTATCTTTTATTAATTTTCCTCCAAATAATAATAATAATAGTATCAATATTATTCCAACAATTAATCCAAATGGGCCTACTATCCACACCCCTCCAATTAACTGCATTTTAATGCTACTTGGCCCAACTCAATTAAATTACACCAATAAATAAATAATATTATTCTTAATATTATTTTTGCGATTAAACCGACAAAATCCAATAATTAAATTCTTAAATAATTTAATTAACCAATTAGTTAAATTCGGGCGTTACAGTAGTCATCCCAAATTCCTTCATCATCCTGCTGAGGTAGAAGTCATCCAAGATTCCTTCATCATCCTGCTGAGGTAGTACTCATCCCAGATTCCTTCATCATCCTGCTGAGGTAGTAACCGTCCCAGATTCCTTTATCATCCTGCTGAGGTAGAAGTCATCCAAGATTCCTTCATCATCCTGCTGAGGTAGTAGTCATCCCAGATTCCTTCATCATCCTGCTGAGGTAGAAGTCATCCAAGATACCTTCATCATCCTGCTGAGGTAGAAGTCATCCAAGATTCCTTCATCATCCTGCTGAGGTAGTAGTCATCCAAGATTCCTTCATCATCTGTTTGGAGTAACAATCGTCTCAGATTCCTTCATCACACATCATTATCAAAAAATACCTTCTCTGGCAATCAGAGACCTTCAAATACAGTCCAGATACGATCTAGATTCGGATGTAATTTTGTCACTCATTCAGATCCCAGTTACAGTTTCAGATACATTCCAGACATGGAAGTCATTCTGCTACTCATACAGATCTCAAATTCCAGATACAGTCCAGATACGCTCCAGATACGGTTGTCATTCTGTCACTCATTCAGATCCCAGTTACAGTTTCAGATACATTCCAGACATGGAAGTCATTCTGCTACTCATACAGATCTCAAACTCCAGATACAGTCCAGATACGCTCCAGATACGGTTGCCATTCTGTCACTCATTCAGATCCCAATTACAGTTTCAGATACATTCCAGACATGGAAGTCATTCTGCTACTCATACAGATCTCAAACTCCAGATACAGTCCAGATACGATCCAGATTCGGATGTCATTCTATCACTCATTCAAAATACAGTCCAGATATGATCCAGATTCGGATGTCATTCTGTATCTCATTCAAAATACAGTCCAGATACGATCCAGATTCGGATGTCATTCTATCACTCATTCAAATACAGTCCAGATATGCTCCAGACATGGACGCCATTCTTTGGATCATGTAGACTCAGTCTCCAGATACAGTTCAAATGCATTCCAGACATGGATACCATTTTGATGCTCATTCTTCTGACCTAAAACATTGCAATTCAACAAGCATTCTTGGATGGCATCTAGAAGCCCATCTCCAACAAGATTTTATCACCTCTCCAAATGGCATCTTTAAGCCCATTCCCTCAAACTACGCTTTGACGAGTGCAAATTTTTTGGGCACTCTAGTGTCCAATCATCTTTTACCTTCGAGTCGCAAACGGAAAAACTACCAATCTAACTCTTCAGGTTCAAGAAGATTGAACAGGGGCAGCTGTTGTACCCCAAAATTTGCCCTCTCATGTTTTCCAAAGTCTTCCCCCTGCATGGTTGACCAGAAACCCTTGCCTAAGGAAAAAGAAAACTTTTGAGTGGTGCTTTAAGTACCTTTCGATTGGCATTCTGAAAGAACCTTCGATTGGTATTCTGAAGGAGCCTTTCGATTGGCATGGATAATTCCCTTCGATTGGAATTATGGACAAGCACTTCGATTGGCATTGTGTCAAGACCCTTCGATTGGTATTTTGAAGGAGCCTTTCGATTGGCATGGATAATTCCCTTTGATTGGCATTATGGACAAGCACTTCGATTGGCATTGTGTCAAGGCCTTCGATTGGAATTCTGAAAGACCTTTTCGTTTAGCACCCTGGGCCAAGCCCTTCAATTGGCATGCCACGGGATCCTTCGATTTAGCATTGTGTCAAGGCAGCTTCGACAGACATGTTAACCATGTCCTTCGATTAGCATGAACAACACCTTTCGATTGGCCTGTTAACAAAGCCTTTCGATTGGAATTTTATCAAATACCCTTCAATTGGCATTTCAAAAGGTCCTTGGACTGGAACTTCAGAGTTTCCTTCAACTGGAACTTCAGAGTTTCCCTTAATAAGAACATCAGAACGAAATGACCTTCGAATGGCATTTCAGTGCAGAGTTTCTCTTAATCTAAGATGCTCTGATGAAGGAAGTTCTGAACACTTTGAATCAGAACTTAGACTCATCACAAGGCCAAGGGCTGGTCGAAGTTGTCTAATAGGAAATGTTCTAAATAGATTCTAATTGGACTTTGAAGCTGGAAAAGAAGGCCCATTCGAAGGATACATAAGAAATCCATTCGAAGGACACACAGCTGGTGAAAACGAATGGTGTGTTGTTCCAGTCTGGTCGAAAGGTGTAGAAAGATGGAGGATTCGACTCAAAAGATCAAGTTGAACATTTAGACCCATAGGCTAGGCCACGTGTCTTCCCTTTTTAGGCCTGTACCCATTTGTTGTCTAAGATAACTTGCACTTAATAGCACAGTACTACCTTTTAGGAAAGTCTGTCTTGAGCCTTGCGCCTATTTTCCTTCAGAAGGAAGCAACCCCATCTGAACCATTCATATTGCTTTTGTGGCATAAGTGGACATTTACTTTCCAGCTGGGCCTTATTTTATTATTTTCTGCACCCCAACTGCCAAGAGGCCCCCACATGTACTGTCACGTTACATTATTTTATCATTTATTTGCAAGGCTGGCTTTGGACAACATGTCCATTCTTTCTCTATAAATAGAGGAACATTTACAAAGCTAAGGGAGGATATTTGGACAAAAGGAAGGAATCCCCCAAATTTTCTCAAACACAACAAAAACTCTCAAGTTCATCAACACTTGAGAAATAAAAAAAAACAGAATCCCAAACATTCACCTCTTTGATTCTGAAGAACACCCCACACATAGAAGTTTGTTCAAACTCAAAGACAACCTTCTGTGTCAACTCTTCGAACCAAAAGAAAACCCCCTGTGACTACTCTTCAAATTCCAGAAACATCCAGGTAGCATTTCAAGTTCGAATCCCACATCCATTCAAGGCCTGAAGCAAGGTAAGTCACTCATACCCCTGAACCTTTCGTTTCATGGCATAGTATGTAAATAATTTCCCCTTTCATTTCAAAACATGTACATAATACTTTGGTTCTTTTCGTTTCCACCCACTTAATATGTTTTCAGAGCTAACCCCTTTCGTTTTGCTGCTTGTTTACTTAAATATGCATTAAGTATTAACTGATTGTAAGGCAATACTAACATGGCCTTATGCCATGTTGCTGTTCAAAAAGTTCAAACGAAAGAAACAGGAGACATGAGTATGAAACGAAGCCTTTGGTTTCCACACTGACTTCCAGGCCCAGCCAGAGACACGCTCACACTGATTTCACTGGCCCAATCGAAGAAGGCAACAAGGCAGAAAAGGCCCAACCATAGGCACACTTGCACTAAGTCCAGGCTCAGACGAAAGGCACTCCCATGCTGGTGCCAGCCTCCAATCGAAGTACATGACCTGACTGGCGCCAAAGCCTAATCGAAAGACGTGACTTTGCTGTTGCCAGCCCCAATCGAAGGAGGCCAACAAAATGCAAATCGAAGGAGCTCATTTTTTCTTCTTTTTATCTTATTTTTTTCTTTATATTATTCTGTACTTCAATATGGTTGTAATAGTGTAGGATATTTATTTGCTACATTTTTATTGCTTTGTACAAATACTAGTAATTAGATGTGTATGGCAAGATAAAATCAACAAGTAGACAACACAAAAGTCAAAGACAAAATGCATGCAATCAAACACACTTGCACACATGCACCCTTAGGGTAATTCCACTTGTTGTCTTATAAAAATGGCCATGTTATGCATGTGGGATGTCTTAGCACAAACGAATTGAAAAAAGATCATAGTCCCTCGATGACGCTATCAAAGTTGCCTTTCAAAATGATCTTAGTCTCTACAGAAAAGTGCTAAGTCATTTCACAACATTGCTATCATGGTCATACGATGACCCGCGCCTGTCCCGTTAACATCCTAACACAAGGTTGTTCACCAAATACAATGGTGAAACAACACTGTTAAAAGGGTTAAAAACATAAGAAAGATATTTGAGTAAAATAGGGTAGACAACTCTTAGTTACTTGATCAAAAATCTTGCAAAACATCCTTGCTATTTTTCAAAACACACTCCACAACACAATTTCAAAACAACTTTCAAAACATTGAAAACCTTTCAAAAATACATACACCTGTGTATACATTCAAACAAGAATCATTACAAAGGTTTCCTAGACAAGGCATCTTTTTCAAAACATTTTCAAAACCGCACACACAAAACACCATTTCAAGAAATTGAAAAGAAAAGGAAAGTGATCTAAAAACAAGTAACTAAGAGCCCATGGATAACCATGGATGAAAAGGGTGCTAGCACCTTCCCTTTTCATAATCTACCCCCCGAACCCACAAAAACATCTCAAAGGTCTTTCCTGTGCTTTTTGACCTTTCCTTAGGATAAAATAAAAATTCGGTGGCGACTCTTGCTAAACCGAACATTTGTGAACACAAACGCAAATCCCAAGTCAGTTCTCCCACCGTATCACACAATGTTCTATCTCTTACTTTCATTCACTCTCTATATGCAATTTCTTAAACAATGTGTTGTTTGATTGATTTATTTATATAGAATTTATCTTTGATTATTAAAGTTTATATTGCCTTATTGATTATATTATAATTACTGTGATTGTAAGCGCCTTTGCATATCAGCAAAGCTCAAAGAAAATTCTAAAAAAAGTGATTGCGTGCCACATGTTCGATAAATTATGAAGTGATGTTTTTAATATGATTTCATTGGAAATAGAAAACTATTGTGTTGAATATTAAATGGTTAATTGAGATATTATTATGTTAATTAATTTTATCATTATGTTAATTCTATATGACTCGTGCATATCCGAGTTTCCAATAACGAGGTTCGTTTAGACTACTATATTGATCTAGGCCAAAATCCTTCCAATCAACATTGTTTTTCAAATAAGTTTTAAATAATCATTTTGAAAGGTAATTTTTATTTGGGGATCTATTCACCCCCCTCTAGATCTAGTGTCATAGTCTAACAGATCCAATTCTGGATTCTTACCCCATGCGTCACAAAATTCGGCATCTCCTACTCTAGCTCATATTCAATGATAGTGTCGACCTCTGGAATAGTTGGATGGAGATAACCCAAACTCTGGAAGATGTCTTAATACGAACGGAAGATAGATTTTGGCTTCACCACTTGATTCTTATCTTTCTCTAGAGAGAAACCCAGACCTGTCTTGTTTTTATTCTTGGGTGGATCAATAATCTGACTCCACACACTCCTAGGACCTTTTGAACCACTTGTTGTGCATCTCTAAAAGAGGTAATATAATCTTCATTCTTCTTTATGTTTTCAATAGTGAAATCTTGGAATTGAGTTCCAACAGCAGCTTCATCAGCTTCTACAACACTGAAAGAAGACAAATGGGATACTAACAAATCTTGTTCACCATTCACAATCACTACTTTGCCTTCATGGAAAAATTTCAGTTTCTGATGTAAGGTGGATGTAACGGCTCCTACCTCATGGATCCAGGGTCGTCCCAACAAACATATGTAGGCTAGGAAGACGTACATGACATGAAAGGTGATTTGAAACATATGTGAACATATGTACATTAGCAAATTCACTTCTCCAATGACAGATTTGTTTGAACCATCGAAAGCCTTCACTATAATACCAGTGTAGTGCATATGAGTTCCTTGATATTTGAGCTTCGCTGGAGTACTCTTTGGTATCACATTAAGATCAGAGCCATTATCTATAAGCACATTAGACAAGTCATCATTCTTGAAATTCAGAGATATGTGTGATAAGTGCAAATTATAGTTATTTTTGTATATACTTTTTGTTGCACTTATCGACTCTTTGTTGTTAATATCAATTGAATAACCCTGATTTTTGTTGTAAATACATTTAATTTCATTTTGTGTACATATTGTATCAGTTGATTAGTTTTGTATATGTTTTGTAGGTATTTGAGCATAGTTGAAGAAATGAGGAATAAAATCTCCAAGATGCATTTTTGGATCAATAAAGGAATAAGGCGAAAGATTGGAGCAATTGGAGGTTATGAAGGAAAGCAACAGAATTTGCTAGACTGTCATGGTTCACTGGGTGAAAAAGACCGTCGTCGGACGAAATTTGAAGAGCCATTTTTGTTGTTGCCTCCTACCTTGCTTCGTTGCTGCATCGCCAGGCGAGGAATAAAGGTATCGTCGGGCGAAGCTTTCTGTCACCAAGAGATGGAAGATATTTTTTACCTGCTGAGGACGTGGCTTATCCTGGGCCAAATGAATAAGAGACGTTGTCGGGCAATGCTTTATGCCGTCGGGCGATTATCGTGGAACAACATTTTTTTATATTTCCTTTTCATTTCATTTTTGGGTGGATGATTTTTGGGGTATTTGTTCCCAAATTCCATCGCCTTAATTTTTTATAGTTAGAGCTTAGATAACAATATTTGTGGCTTGCAAATGGATGATACGGGGTGGGGAGCTTGATGGATCATTTTTGACACCGCGGGGAATTTGGTTTCTTCTCCTCTTCCTTTCTTTGTAACCATTATTTGTTAGATTTTGTATGTAACTGTACCTTGATTATATGTATATTTATTGCTCATGGTGTTGTATACAACTTTCTTTATAAATCGTTATTGATGTTTATCTTTGTTAGCTCACTAAGTGTCTAGGATGAATATCTATTGGGATTAGATTCTAGAGATAGATTTAGGCTTAGTAATCACTTAGGTATCGAATCTTAATGCCTCTGTGTTGATTTGTGTTGTGCTGAAAGATCGTCGACATGGAGCGACACGGTTGATATCTCGTTATGCGTTAGAAATGGGCTATGTGTTAGCGATACATGATCATATTGACGAGTAGTTAAGGTTAAGTGCAACTGGGTAGTAAGTTTAAGTATGTGATAGGGTAAACGAAATACAAACTCGAGAGTTCTATCCTATTCAAATGATGAAATTTTCTTGTGTGTATAACTTTTATGTTCACTTATTTTCCTTTCTATACAAACTAAACCATTTACCCCTAAACTCATTGACGGATGATTTGTCGAACGAAAATTCAATAATTAATCTTTGTGGATACAATATGATATAACCTATATCACCCGGTAAATTAATAACTTAATTTTTTCTTGTCGCCCTATACCGCAACAACAAAATGATGCCGTTGTCGTGGATTAGTTCTATTGATTTCAGATTGCGATAATTATTTTATTTTTGAGTTTTGTAATTAATTTATATGTTGTATAGAAATTGTACATTAACTTGTATATGATATTTGTGCATATATGTGTTTTCACTTATTGTTGTGAATTGACTCGTTTTCATAACGTTTGTTGTGTGATTCTTAGGATACTTTCTTTAGGTTTGTGCGGTGTGGCAATACCATGGCATGACGAGAGGAGGTTACTAGCTCGCACAATAAAGTCGTCGAGTATACAATGTAAAACAAGCATGTTTGTTTGTATTTTTTATGTGTGTGGTGATTTGTGTTTTAACAAGTTGAAACAAGGAAATGTTATGAATTTCAAATCTTCACTTTTCAACTTGTTAATTCATTTTCACCTGGTTTTCATATCCTTATTTGTATTTGTTTTTTTATGTCAGTTTGTGTTTTCCAAAAGCTTGTCATGTTTAGCTTGAGGAGTTTTGTTCGTTTTATATATTGTAAATTTTGTACATTGAAATTTTATAGGAGTATTATATTTCTAATTATTTTGATTGTTGTTTGGACTCCAATTTTGGTCTGATATCTTGGGGAATTTAGAGGCGGTTTTCCAAGTCTGAACGTTTCAAGTTGCGAATGTATGGTAATGATAGTGTTTTGAAGTTGGTACATGCCAGATACTCGTTTATCTCTTTCTAGAACATAGAATATTTATGAGACTTTTCTTTTGTACAATTTTCATGTCATTCATTCTTTTGCAAATTGTGTTCACTTTTGAATCACTTTAGAAGTAAACCCTTGTGAGGTTGCTTTCCATTGTTTACTATATGCACGGGAGACCAACAATTTTGTATTAACTCAGTTTTATTATGTTTAATCTTTCATTTATGTTGGTTCATATGAAAGCATGATATTATCAAGGCATTTTGTTTGATTTTAAGCACAACCACCTATCCAAATAGTCAATTTCACCTTGTTAGTGTGTGATCATTTATAAATCCTTTGAGCATTTTGTCACTATCCATGTTGTTTGAACTTGATGCTTGTCTATGAGTATTGAATTCACTTTTTGAATGGATTTTGATAGTTTTTTTTCTTAATCCCTCAACTTTGTGTTGTTGTATGAATTTTTGCCTTGCCTTAGAATGTAGGGAGTATTCACATGATGATACAGTTGAATTCAAGTTGGGAAGAAAATTGATTGTGTACTTATTGGTCGATTTCTATGAGGCTGAATAAAAAAAATGTGAAAAAGAAAGAGGAAAAAAAGAAAGGAAAAAAAAGAAAATCATTGAAAAAGAAAGAAAAAAAGAGTTCGAATAATGTTGTGTTAATAAGTATGGTGCTTTGGTGTGAAATTTGGGATTTGGAGGAAGTTTAATTGGAATTTTATGTTTGAATCTTTAGTGAATTGTTCACTCCCTTAGGTTTAGGCAAGTTTTTGTTTCAATTAGACTTGGGAATTATCTCTTATTTATTCACCCTACCACGTTACAACCTTTGAAGTCCTTGTTATTTTGCTTTTGTGCTTTTCAATATGAATTTGCTTTGATGAATGCATAATTTAGTTGTTGTTAGCAAGATTGTTGGATGAGAGTTGAGCACCTCATGTTTGTGTTTTTCATCTACCGTTGAAGTGTGTGCTAGGTATGTTCACTTGTGAATATTATATTGTTTTAGAATTTTTGACATGTGCTTTGTATTTAGGAGTTGTTTCATTTTCATGTTATCGTTGTAGTTTAGTGGTAAGTTTTTGTCTTGCATGTACGCTTTTATTTTGAACCATACATTTGTTTTCCGTTTTAAAAACTTTTTGATTCGTGATTCTTTCATTATTTTTTCTTTGTTCTTTGAGTAGTTTGGCCTTGTTTGAGGACAAACAATAATTCAAGTTGGGGAGAGTTTGATAAGTTCAAATTGTAGTTATTTTTATATATACTTTTTTTTTATCGACTCTTTGTTGTTAATATCAAGTGAATAACCCCACTTTTTGTTCTAAATACGTTTACTTGTGTTTTGTGTACATATTGTATCAGTTGATTAGTTTTGTATATGTTTTGTAGGTATTTGAGCATGGTTGGAGCAATGAGGAATAAAAGCTCCAAGATACATTTTTGGATTAATAAAGGAATAAGGCAAGAGATTGGAGCCATTGGAGGTTATATGGGAAAGCAACAGAAGTTGTTGGACTGTCATGGATCGCAAGGCGAAAAAGACTGTCATCGGGCGAAATTTGAAGAGCAATCTTTGTTGTTGCCTCCTGCCTTGCTTCACTACTGCGTCACCAGGCGAGGAATAAAGGTATCGTCGAGCGAAGCTTTCTGTCGTCGGGCGATGGAGGATAATTTTGACCTGCTGAGGACGTGGATTATCTTGGGCCAAGTGAATAAGAGACGTCGTCAGGCGACGCTTTATGTCGTCGGGTGATTATCGTGGAACAACATTTTTTTATATTTCCTTTTCATTTCATTTTTGGGTGGATGATTTTTGGGGTATTTGTTCCCAAATTCCATCGCCTTCATTTTTTATAGTTAGAGCTTAGACAACAATATTTGTGGCTTGCAAATGGATGATACGGGGTGGGGAGCTTGATGGATCATTTTTGACACCGCGGGGAATTTGGTTTCTTCTCCTCTTCCTTTCTTTGTAACCATTATTTTTTAGATTTTGTATGTAACTTTACCTTGATTATATGTATATTTATTGCTCATGGTGTTGTATACAACTTTCTTTATAAATCGTTATTGATGTTTATCTTTGTTAGCTCAATTAAGTGTCTGGGTTTGAGTCGTTGCAAAGATGGACATATCTAATTCGGATTTAGGATGAATATCTATTGGGATTAGATTCTAGAGATAGATTTAGGCTTAGTAATCACTTAGGTAACGAATCTTAATGCATCTGTGTTGATTTGTGTTGTGTTGAAAGATCGTCGACATGGAGCGACACGGTTGATATCTCGCTATGCGTTAGAAATGGGCTATGTGTTAGTGATACATGATCATATTGACGAGTAGTTAAGGTTAAGTGCAACTGGGTAGTAAGTTTAAGTATGTGATAGGGTAAACGAAATACAAACTCGAGAGTTCTATCCTATTCGAATGATGAAATTTTCTTGTGTGTATAACTTTTATGTTCACTTATTTTCCTTTCTATACAAACTAAACCATTTACCCCTAAACTCATTGACGGATGATTTGTCGAACGAAAATTCAATAATTAATCTTTGTGGATACAATATGATATAACCTATATCACCCGGTAAATTAATAACTTAATTTTTTCTTGTCGCCCTATACCGCAACAACAAAATGATGCCGTTGTCGTGGATTAGTTCTATTGATTTCAGATTGCGATAATTATTTTATTTTTGAGTTTTGTAATTAATTTATATGTTGTATAGAAATTGTACATTAACTTGTATATGATATTTGTGCATATATGTGTTTTCACTTATTGTTGTGAATTGACTCGTTTTCATAACGTTTGTTGTGTGATTCTTAGGATACTTTCTTTAGGTTTGTGCGGTGTGGCAATACCATGGCATGACGAGAGGAGGTTACTAGCTCGCACAATAAAGTCGTCGAGTATACAATGTAAAACAAGCATGTTTGTTTGTATTTTTTTATGTGTGTGGTGATTTGTGTTTTAACAAGTTGAAACAAGGAAATGTTATGAATTTCAAATCTTCACTTTTCAACTTGTTAATTCATTTTCACCTGGTTTTCATATCCTTATTTGTATTTGTTTTTTTATGTCAGTTTGTGTTTTCCAAAAGCTTGTCATGTTTAGCTTGAGGAGTTTTGTTCGTTTTATACATTGTAAATTTTGTACATTGAAATTTTATAGGAGTATTATATTTCTAATTATTTTGATTGTTGTTTGGACTCCAATTTTGGTCTGATATCTTGAGGAATTTAGAGGCGGTTTTCCAAGTCTGAACGTTTCAAGTTGCGAATGTATGGTAATGATAGTGTTTTGAAGTTGGTACATGCCAGATACTCGTTTATCTCTTTCTAGAACATAGCATGTTTATGAGACTTTTCTTTTTTACAATTTTCATGTCATTCATTCTTTTGCAAATTGTGTTCACTTTTGAATCACTTTAGAAGTAAACCCTTGTGAGTTTGCTTTCCATTGTTTACTATATGCACGGGAGACCAACAATTTTGTATTAACTCAGTTTTATTATGTTTAATCTTTCATTTATGTTGGTTCATATGAAAGCATGATATTATCAAGGCATTTTGTTTGATTTTAAGCACAACCACCTATCCAAATAGTCAATTTCACCTTGTGAGTGTGTGATCATTTATAAATCCTTTGAGCATTTTGTCACTATCCATGTTGTTTGAACTTGATGCTTGTCTATGAGTATTGCATTCACTTTTTGAATGGATTTTGATAGTTTTTTTTCTTAATCCCTCAACTTTGTGTTGTTGTATGAATTTTTGCCTTGCCTTAGAATGTAGGGAGTATTCACATGATGATACAGTTGAATTCAAGTTGGGAAGAAAAATGATTGTGTACTTATTGGTCGATTTCTATGAGGCTGAAAAAAAAATGTGAAAAAGAAAGAGGAAAAAAAGAAAGGGAAAAAAAGAAAATCATTGAAAAAGAAAGAAATAAAGAGTTCGAATAATGTTGTGTTAATAAGTATGGTGCTTTGGTGTGAAATTTGGGATTCGGAGGAAGTTTAATTGGAATTTTGTGTTTGAATCTTTAGTGAATTGTTCACTCCCTTAGGTTTAGGCAAGTTTTTGTTTCAATTAGCCTTGGGAATTATCTCTTATTTATTCACCCTACCACGTTACAACCTTTGAAGTCCTTGTGATTTTGCTTTTGTGCTTTTCAATATGAATTTGCTTTGATGAATGCATAATTTAGTTGTTGTTAGCAAGATTGTTGGGTGAGAGTTTAGCACCTCATGTTTGTGTTTTTCATCTACCGTTGAAGTGTGTGCTAGGTATGTTCACTTGTGAATATTATATTGTTTTAGAATTTTTGACATGTGCTTTGTATTTAGGAGTTGTTTCATTTTCATGTTAGCGTTGTAGTTTTGTGGTAAGTTTTTGTCTTGCATGTACGCTTTTATTTTGAACCATACATTTGTTTTCCGTTTTAAAAACTTTTTGATTCGTGATTCTTTCATTATTTTTTCTTTGTTCTTTGAGTAGTTTGGCCTTGTTTGAGGACAAACAATAATTCAAGTTGGGGAGAGTTTGATAAGTTCAAATTGTAGTTATTTTTATATATACTTTTTGTTTATCGACTCTTTGTTGTTAATATCAAGTGAATAACCCCACTTTTTGTTCTAAATACGTTTACTTGTGTTTTGTGTACATATTGTATCAGTTGATTAGTTTTGTATATGTTTTGTAGGTATTTGAGCATGGTTGGAGAAATGAGGAATAAAAGCTCCAAGATGCATTTTTGGATTAATAAAGGAATAAGGCAAGAGATTGGAGCCATTGGAGGTTATATGGGAAAGCAACAGAAGTTGTTGGACTGTCATGGATCGCAAGGCGAAAAAGACTGTCATCGGGCGAAATTTGAAGAGCAATCTTTGTTGTTGCCTCCTGCCTTGCTTCACTACTGCGTCACCAGGCGAGGAATAAAGGTATCGTCGGGCGAAGCTTTCTGTCGTCGGGCGATGGAGGATAATTTTGACCTGCTGAGGACGTGGATTATCTTGGGCCAAGTGAATAAGAGACGTCATCGGGCGACGCTTTATTTTGTCGGGCGATTCTCACGGAATAACATTTCTTTATATTTCCTTTTCATTTCATTTTTGGGTGGATGGTTTTTGGGGTATTTGTTCCCAAATTCCATCACCTACATTTTTTATAGTTATTGCTCATACAACAACATTTGTGGCTTGCAAATGGATGATCCAGGGTCAGGAGCTTGATGGATGGTGTTTAACACTGCAGGAAATCTGGTTTCTTATCCTCTTTCTCTCTTTGTTACCATTATTTGTTGGATTTGTATGTAACTTTACCTTGATTATATGTATATTTATTGCTCATGGTGTTGTATGAAACTTTGTTTACAAATCTTTATTGATGTTTATCCTTGTTAGCTCGCTAAGTGTCTGGGTTTGATATCGTTACAGAGATGGATGGATTGAATCCAGATTTAGGATGAATATGTATTGGGCTTAGATTCTAGAGATATATTTAGGCTTAATAATCACTTAGGTATCAACTCATAATGCCTCTGTGTTGATTTGTGTTATGCTGAGAAATCGACGACATGTAGCGACACAGTTGATATCTCGCTCTGTGTTAGAAATGACCTCGTGTGAGCGATACGTGATGATATTAACGAGTAGTTAAGGTTAAGTGCAAATGGGTAGTAAGTTTAAGTATGTGATTGGATAAATGAAATACAAACTCGAGAGTTATATCCTATTCGAATGATCAAATTCTTCTTGTGTGTATAACTGTTATGTTCACTTATTTTCCTTTCTATACAAACCAAACCATTTATCCCCGAACTCATTAAAGAATGATTTGTCGAACGGAAATTCAATAACCAATCTTTGTATAGACGATACAATATAACTTATATCACCCAGTAAATTAATAACTTACTTTTTGATTTCCGCCATATACCGCAACAACAACGTGCAAGGCCATTTTGTGACTTCTTCCCTCATCAGGCAGTTCATCATCACAAAAACTTATATTATTGTAAGCCGTGATATTTCCCACAACAACATTAAATTAGTCAATCGAGACATCATGTTCAACAAAAGCTTGGTCCAAGACCCTCATCAGAGATTCCCAATGAGCTACAGAATTCTTTAATTGGATGGAGTTTAAAGCAATTGGTCCATAATCTCATAATCACTCATCTTAATGATCTTAAAAAGATCATCAACATCCTTTTCCAACACAGCGCCACTAGTCTTCCCTTCTACCTTCTTGGGTTTAACACTAGCTTTGATGATTTTCTTATTAGCATCAATAATTCCTTAAAAGGTAGAAGCAAATACACGACCACTACGGGTCACCCGACTGGTCTCAGCAATGTTTTCAACATGAGATAAAGGCTGAATTGGAATTTCCTTACCATCTTCCAGAATAGTTGCATTATACTTGTAAGGTATAACCCTATCAGGATCATACGGAACAATACCATGTAAATAAATAACCACGGGAGTTACTGCACGCTTATTGTGGTATGCAATTTCCACAGAAGTATGAATGTCAAAATGTGGTACAGTGATATTCACCTTAGCCTATTCAGCATATTCAATAGGTATATCAACAAGAATTATAGAATCATTATCAAAAATCACACATTTATCAACAGACTAAAGCTCATCAGCACACTCAAACTCATCAGAATGATCTTAAATAATATTAACCTGTTCATACTCAGATTTTGTTTGGATCATATAGATAAGGCTCTCATCCATCATTTCGTGAATATCTCTTCTTATAGCATCACACTAACAAATATTTGTCCTACAGACACTACAACCAGCATGATCATGTGTATAGTAACTAAACTCACAAATATTAACATGCATTTGTACTAAATTACCTCTCACCAGGTTTACATAAAAAAATTTTAACTCTCCGGGACATACAGAAACCATATTCACAACATCTCCACTTCCATGCTTGGTTAAAGGATTGTATTTCACATTTGGACCTATATCCTTGAAAGATGGGTTACGAGATCTTACTAGCTTTTAAACTTCAGCTTTCAATGGATAACAATTTTCGATACTATTTCCAGGGCAACATTGGAGGTATGGTAGGAGGAGACCTAGTATGTAGTAGGTTCTTTTAAATTAGTGTAGGAAACAACTTAGAATCGCTCATTAGGATAAGATCAAAAGCTTCTCTTTCTATATGTTGCCCTTGGTTACCTTGTCGAGGTGCTCTCTGATAAGGAACAACGATTGGAGCTGCGGTAAAAACTGGGGTTACTGAAGCAACATGTTGTTGGTGCTGGTGATGCCTTCTTGGGGGCCTACTTCTTCTATCTTTTTTATCCCATTCCTTATTTTTGGAGAAACCATATGCCTATTTATTTGTACCACTTGAACCTTCATCCCTTGAGAAACATCCTTCTCTAACATCTTCTTCCAATCAGACGCCCATATCAACAATCTCAGTAAAGTCACTAGGTGCACTTTCCACCATCCTTTCATAGTATAACAACCCAAAGGTTTTCAAAAATACTTTAGTCATCTCCTTTTCCTCCATTGCAAGCACAACCTGAGCAGCAACATTGCACTAGCGTTGCACATACTCCTTGAATGATTCTTTGTCTTTCTGACTCATAGCTCTCAACTAATCATGATCGGGAGTCATGTCTATGATATACTTGTATTGCCTCACGAAGGCCTCGCCTAAATCATTGAAAGTGTAAATTTTGGCACTATCTAAGCTCATGTACCACTTCAACATAGCACCAGTCAAACTGTCTTGGAAAAAGTGGATTAGCAGACGTTGGTCGTTAGTGTGAATGGACACCCTTCTAACATACATCACAAGATGAGCACGAGGAAAAGTATTGCTCTGGTACTTCTCAAACTCTGGAACTTTGAACTTAACCGGCACCTTCACATTGGGAACCAAACAAATATCACTAATGTTCTGCCTAAACAAATCCTTTCCTCTGAGAGCTTTCAACTCCCTTTGCATCTCATTAAACTGATCTTGGAAATCGTCCATTTTGTCATAAAAACCCAATCCTTCACTTGGTGCAGAAGCAATGTGCACAACAGGTGGTGCGAAAGTCACAACAGGATGAACATGATGTGTAACTTGAGCAGTAGGATTATATCCTTCAAGAATTAAAGTCTTTGGCATTCCCCATGGATAACCACGAGGCATCTAGAATTGAGGATCAGAAAAAGTAGGAGTACTAGAAGTGGGCATTTTCAGTATCTCAGAGATGATCATTGTTTGTTGTAGTTGAGTAACATGAGGAGAAGAAGGTGGAGGATGGGGTTTCTGATTTTAAGTAGCCACCAATGACTCCACCAAAGCAGTCAGATTAGCCATTCCAGTTCTTAAAGTAGTAACTTCTTCCATGAGCTCATGATTTTCTTGTTCGAAATGTTCCATCTTCTTCTTGCAGTTAGCCTGAGTGTTGTAATAGTACGATAACTTTCTAACTAAATGATGCAGAAGAAACATGTAAGACACCTGAGGAAAAACAAGAATGTAGAGATATGTGCGAAATGATCCATTATATGCAATGCACGTGATTTATTTTGTTTATTTAATTTTCAAGGAACTTTAAAGAACTATATCAATTGCTAACATTAAAGGAATAATACATTTTGAAACACTGAATAATCTCATTTCATTAATAATTCTTGGAAGGATTATAAATTTTTTTAGCATAAGTTTCACAAATCCTGAAATACAAGAGAAAAAGCTAAAGTATATGGGTCTTAAGGAGCCAAGGTTGAAGAAGATCCCACTTCATATTGACGTTTCCTTTTGAGCATCCTAATTTGATCCTTCAAGTGCGTATTCTCTTCCATAAACTTCTCGACAACTCCATTCCATCCATCATAAGAAAGAAACAAGTGGGAATATTCTTTCTCATTGGGACCTGGCTAAATGCTAGAGGAAAATAAGTCCTCTTACTTCTCTATCATCTCTACAGCTTATTGCTCAAGAATCTCGATCGAATCATCTTTTTTTATTAGCTGCTCCTCGAGTTCTGAATATCCCATATCCAAAGTCTGATATTTGTTCTTCAAAGCATCCTTTTCCTTCTGCTTCTTGGACAACACAAGCTGGGGCTCTTCCACACCAGTTAACAGGTTTAGGAAAGACCATTGGTTCAAGGTGAGGATAATGAATCTTTAGCTTAATTTCCCTTTCTTGCATCCATTGAAGATAAGGTTCAAAAGTAGCATTTCCTCTCTCTCGTAACTCTCTTATTTCTTTTCTGCGAATAGTAAGTCATGCTTTGTTGATTCAATCCATGAATGCCATATTATCTTCCCCTTCCTTGATAAAGAAAGCTGCTATAAAACATGTGATAACCAAACCGACGATAAGCTAAAATTAAATTATATTTGATACCTCCCTTTGTACCAAGAAGAGGTACATTTGGAAACTCTCCACAACCATCAATAATAGTTTCCAATCATAGATAGAACTGATCCAACAAACATCAGAATGACTAAGAGACATAATCTTCTGCCACCACTTCAACCCATATTTAGTATTCCGAAAGGAAGAAGACTGAGACAAGTGCGAAATAAACCACTTGTACAGTAAGGCTGCACAATAGACGATCATTCCCCAACTCTTGGAATTCCTGTAATAGATAGAGTAGTAAGTCTCTCGAAGAAAGGTTGGGACTTGATTCCCAATAAAGAAGATCAGCATGGCATTCTTGTCAACAAAATTGGGGACATTGTGGAATAAGACCAATCCATAAATAAGCAGACCAAGAATAATCTTCAAAGCATCCCTATTTTTGTCTTTAGCAAATGCACGAGCCCTTTCCATTAGAAAATTAGCAGGGAACCCTAGAATACCACTCTTGGAAGTAAGGTGATAATTAGTAGGGAACCCTAGAATCCAATCAAACAAGAATACTCTTCCAGGGTAGGCATAACCATATAATCTGAAAAAGTGAAGTAATGGTACAGAGGATCGTAGATATGGAAAAGAGTGTTGAGAATATAATCTTCCACTTTAGGATCCAAGATACGTAAAAGTCTTCCATAACGGCCTCTAACTTCTTAGTACTAACCACCAATGATGCTGCTTCTTTAACTCTCCTACCTCAGGTATTCTGAAACTATACTTTTGGGTGCTACTCCTTGCAACATCCATGATCAAATACCTGCGATGTTTGCAAAGAGATTCTTTTTAAACTCCTTGAAAATTTGGTCAAAATAATGCTCATGGGTGCATGAATGCACTGATGCAACAATAACACACAAGATCACAAACATGGGGGTTCATAGCTTTGACGTCACAAACATGAATCCAAAGGTACTACCCACAAGGTATGGACTAATGGTTCAAACACCTACAGAACAAGGTTCTAAGGAAATCTAAGAGTCATCGATCTTTCTTTGGATATTACCAATGTCCCAACTTACTCGGTAATTACTAATATTCGTAGGAAAAATTCGTTTGAGTGTAGTATCACCTAACAACTATACAAGAATTGACTCCTAAATAGTCTCTGCACTACACCTCAAAAGGCCAAGTGTAACACCCGTAAGTTAATTAATTAATTATTTATTTAATTAAATTATTTTTGGATTATTTGTGAGGTTGTATGATGTTAAGAATTATCAGTGTGAGTTGTTGGATTATAATTAATTAATTAATTAGTTGATTAATAATAATTATAATATGGAATTAAAGGGAATATATGAAATAATGTTGGACTTATGCTATTGATTAGAAGTAGTAAAGTGGGGGTGTAGGTTAGGCCCAAGAGGATTGATATATATATATATATATATATATATATATATATATATATATATATATATATATATATATATATATATATATATATATATATATATATATATATATATATATATATATATATATATATATATATATATATATATATATATATATATATATATATATATATATATATATATATATATATATATATATATATATATATATATATATATATATATATATATATATATATATATATATATATATATATATATATATAAGGTGAAGCTAACACAAGGGTTTGTTTTAGTTGAAGAATAATAAGCCATGTATGTTGCCCGGAAGAGTTGCATGGAGAGAGAAGCAAGCTGCCCGGTGACGAGCAGAATGAAGCTAAGCCATCGGCTAGAGTTTTTGGTTGAGCGACCTTCAATCCAGGTAAGGGTGGGGTTCTGATCTTATAATGGAACTTATGATGTGTATTACATGGGAATTGGTCGTTTTATGATTGTTATGCGTAGATGTTTCTGAATTGCTATCGAAGTTGCCCGTTTATTCATGTTGTGGCTGTTGGGAAGAACCGTATGACCGTTTAATGAATTCATTTTAGGAAGTTTACCGGTTATGTGTTGTGATGTTTTGAGTTATCTGTGTGACTTTCGGTTTAATCGAAGTGTAGGTTAGGTCGTGATGGTCGTTAGGACGTTCGGCTATTCTGAGCGATTGGTGGGAGAATTGGTAATTGTTGAAGTGGTCATTTTAGGGAGGTTCTGCGTGACTGTCTTGTATGTTGATGAATCTGTCGATAGGAATATAGTTACCCTTTACTGTGTTACTCTGAGGGGTTGGTCGGAAGTTATGAATTATAGTGGTGTGGTCGTTAAGACGTTGTATCGTACCTATGTATTTGGCCGAATTAGTGGTCGGGGAGGATACTGAAGAGGTGGGTATCGAGTGGCATTTTAGGCTGCAAGGCGTGTCGGGAATTATGTGTTGGATTGTCGAGCAGTACTAGGTTACAGGACATGTTAAGGAGCATAATTTGGTCGTTACCCTGTCTTCCATGTGCGTGTCAAGGAGTACAATTTAGGTGTTATTGAAGATGTGAAAACACAAGAAGGGGGGGGGGGGGGGGGGGTTGAATTGAAAACTTGAAATTAAAATCTCAATGACACAATATTTTTATCCTGGTTCGTTTGATCTCAAAATACTCTAGTCCACCCGTCAAGGTGATTTCATCTCTCTCCAACGAGGTCTTAATCAACTAATCTCAAAAGGATTACAATCACTACTTTAACAACTGTTAAAGTCTTCTTGAGTACAACCACAATCCGGTTAATCTCAAGGAATATTGTTTCAAAACTATTATACAAGATGTGTGTGGTTGTTTTTCTTACAAAAACTGTTTATCACAACTGTGATAATTTACACAAGATTATAGCTTGGAAATGAAAAGAATATTGCTTGCAGCTTTAAATATGCGTAAGTGGTTATGTAGAAAATCGTCTTCGATTTTGAATACTGACTTTGTTTATATAGGCAGTGGAATAACGTTGATCATCAAGCATGTTTAATGTCATTAACATGCTTTCCATTTGGAGAAGATCCTGTCTGAAAGAAGTCGTTGGAATTGATGTTGTCTTGAATGATCAGTAACGCTTCAGAATCTTATCTCCTTACTTGCTGATGACGCTTCAGAATATTGATGACTTGGATTAACATGTTCTTGTTCAGAATCAGAGTTTACTTTTCTTGAGCGCAGGTTTTGGTCATCAATCTTCAGCACATGTTCTGATTGCTTCAACGTGTAGCTCTTATGGCTTATCTTCTGATGTTGCTTTGGTCAGAACTTCTGCATACATAAAACATAATTTTTAAGGTGCATATTTGTTCTTTGTATTTTTCATTAGTTCATTGTATTTGTTATCATCAAAACTCTAACTAAGGGTTGTAGAATCAAACTATGTTCTAACAATCTCCCCCTTTTTGATGATGACAAAAACTAGAATTTTCATTTGAAAATAAAGAACAAAAGGTTAAGAGAAACTCCCCCTGAGTTGATTACTTCCCTTGAGTTCCTTGAGCATCAGAGTTTAGCTGCATCTTTCATCAGAATTTGTACCTGTTCAAACTTTTCAGAAGATAGAGGTTAAGAAATTCAGAATGTTTGAGACTTTTGTCTCAGTAAACCATTATTGAAAATATCTCACATTCTCCCCCTTTTTGTCAGCTACCAAAAAGGTAATACAATCAGAGCCAAAAGATAAGAATTATATTAAAAACATGATGCAATGATAAGTTCCAGAATAAAAGAGGTAAAAATTAAGCGTTACAGATAAACAAATTTAAAACAAAAATCTAAGAAGGAGGGGGAAGACGTGTGAAAAGAGCTTCCAACAAGCTCTTCATCTGAGTATTAGACTCTTTTTGCTTGCCCAAAATGCTTTTAATCTCTTTGTTCGTGTCCTCCTGCTTATCCAAACATGCATGGATTAGAGCATTTTCTTTCTTCAACTCTTCCAGAGTTTGCATGACTAAGGAAGGTGCTGGAGTTTCTTCAGGAGTTGGACGTTGCTCAGAGCATTCTGCAACTTTTTTAGAGTGAACCATTTCTTCTGCTATGATCATGTCTTCTAGAGCAGTAGTCAGGGAGAGAATTTCTGATTCTGGTTGAACTTCATCTGAGGGATGATGCTCTGTCCAGGGAGAATTACAGAGAGAGGATATCTTTCTTGAGCAGTTGGCTCCGAACTTGGTCTTGAAAATCCTTCAGCTTAGCACTAAAGTTCTGATGAACATGTTCATAACTCTGTTCCTTCAGCTTCAGCGTTTCAGAACTATGCCAGTTTCTGAATTTTGTCCACATCTAATCAGAAGCAGCAGGATTAGTCATCTCTTGACTAGCATGCTTCAAAGAATTTATCCATTCCTGTTTCAAAAATCAACAAACTTGTACCAACATCTGATGTGGTTTCAGTTGGTTTAGGTTTGGGAATGGTAGTTTTGTGTGAGATGGAAGCCAGTCTTTCTAGCATAATTGGATCAATGACAAGTCTTACGTTGTCAGCTGGACTGTTAGTGGGTGAAGGAGTGGGAGAGTCGGGAATGATGATTGGTCTAGTGGGGTGTTTGGATGAGTGGATTCCAGAGATGAAGGGATTTCTGGAATGTCGTGGAAGGTGAGAGGCATGTGAATAGCAAGTGGTTCTGTGATTCCAGGTATTGGGATTGTATCAGAATCTGAATGAGGTTCTTCATATTGGTTTGTTGAAACATGGTGAGGTTCTGGTTCATGGATATCAGAAGATTGATTCTCAGAAGGTTGAGCTTCTGGTTGTGGTATTTCAGGTTGAGGAATATCTTTTTGAGGTGATTGTGGATGCGAAATTTTTGGTGTGGTATCAGAGTTTGGATTTTCAGGGAGTTGAGAATTTGGATTTTATGGTACGGGAGCTGAAAAGTCTTGGTCAAATAAATCAATATCAGACGGAACTTTGGAAAGTTCTGGTTGGGTTTGTTCAGGATTTGGATTATGAGAAAGGGAGTGAGTTTCATTCAGACCTAGAGTTTCTGATGGATCAAACCCTATGTCAAAGTCTTTAAATGTTTGGGTGATGGGTTTGTTGGTTGAGAAGGCATGGATTCAGATGTTGATACATTTATTGATTCTATAACAGAAACAGAGGAAGGATTACCTTTCTTTTTGGCAGTTTTGGAGTCCTCTGAGATGGTCCTTCTGCTGCAGCTTTCCTCTTCTTGGTCTTCTTCAAAACAACTTCCGTAGCAGCCTTATGCAAGTCCTGGATATTGATTTCTGGTGCAGTACCATGTTCCTTGCAAGCGTCCAGATATCTCACTATTGTTTCTGGTTTGGAGTCAATATCAGAAAATAAAGGAAAATCATCCAGAGGTATCCTTCTTGAAGTGATGGTTTCATGAGAAGTAATAGTAGGTTCCTTCTTGATATTCTCAATGATTTTCATCTTCTTTAGATTTTTAGCATTCAGGGGCTTCCCAGCGGTTGCTTCCAATGTGCTGATTTCCTGGGCTTCAGTCAAATGTTCTATCAGCCTATTCTCTGTCAGAATATCTAATATGAGTCTTCCTAAGGGTATCCAGTCCCTCTTGGTTCATTCGTCTTCTCTTGTTTCCTTCAGACTAGTTCTAAGATGATTAAACAATAAGTGTGGAAGGTTTACCTTAGTCCTCTTGGCAATGAAATAAATCAGAAATTGCTGATCAATGTTGATATAATCAGGAGAACTAATTGGCTTCCTGTGGTTGATACACCCAAGAATAATTCTTGCCCAAATTCTGTGGTGATGCTTCAGATCTCTGATTTTGCTGGAGGGTAGTCCATGAGTAAATATTTCCTTTGCAATAGAAATTACATCAGAGCATCTCTCAGCCATGTCAATGCATCTGACACCTCCACCATTGTATCCAATAAGCTTTGCGATTAGGTCTTCTGTAATAAAAAATTTCTTCCCCATGACATAAGAAGTAACCTGATGATTTGAAGAAGAAGCATGTATCCAGAATTCCTTGACAAGAATGGGAAAGGTTGGCCCTAATAGACGGTCAAAGTACTTGTTCCATCCTTGAGCAGTAACGTCTTCATACAGATTGAAGCCGTTTTCTTGCAGGCTTTCAAAGTCAATAATCAGTTATGACAGAACTTCCAGATTATCAATGGGAGTGAGGAGCATTCTGTAAGGTTCTTCATATTGTTCCATTGAAGCAGATTCCTGAGTACTGATGTTTTTGACACTTGAAGAAGCCATTGTTCACACGAGATTTGAGGAAGATGAAAGGGGTTTTTTGAAAACAAGAGCTTGAAACGATAGAAAATATTGAGAGAGTAAAAAGAAGTGAATGTAAAAAGTGAAATTTGAGTTTAAATAGTTTTCTTGAAAGCGTAAACAGAAGAGAGAGAAATAATTAGTCATGATTATAAGCATTAATGACAACTTAAATTAGGGGATTCATAAAGATAATGGAACGGTTACCCATGACATGTGTCTCAATGCACCCAATCAGCGCCTTTGACCTTTCAGAAAATTGAACGCGTGTTCAGCCTCAGAAAGTAGCTGATGAATGGATGACAACAGTTTGATTATATGAACTGCACGCTTCTATCCTTCAAATGAAACGCTCAGGTCTTCATGGATAGATTCAGATGCAATCTGTACTTTCTAAACTCTAAAGACAGGTTGATCAGTAGTTCACAGAAAATGATAAAGTTTTGGAGGTTAAGATATACAAATAAAATATTTTATTCTGGGCATAGCTTCATGCTGAGATGTTTTAGAATGAAGTTAAACCTATCTTCAGAAAGAGGTTTTGTAAAGACATCAGCCCATTGATGGTCTGTGTCAATAAATTTTAAGCTAAGAATCCCTTTCTGAATATAGTCACTAATAAAATGATGTTTTATTTCTACATTCTTAGCCCTAGAATGCAAAATTGGATTCTTACTGAGACAAATAGCAGAAGTATTTTCACAGAGGATAGGAGTGTTATTCTTAAATATGTTAAAGTCTTCAAGTTGACTTTTCATCCAGAGCATTTGCGTGCTACATCCAACAGCTGCTATGTATTCATCTTCTGTTGTTGATAGTGCAATTGTGGACTGTCTCTTGCTGGTCCATGAGATCAGATTTTCTCCCAGAAACTAGCAGCTTCCAGAAGTGCTTTTACGCTCTACTCTGTCTCCAGCGAAGTCAGCGTCACAATATCCTACTAAGCTGTAATCATTTGATTTTCTATAAAACAAACCCAGATTAGTAGTACCTTTCAGATACTTGAAAATTCAGTTAACTGCTGGTAAGTGAGATTCTCTAGGATCTGATTGGAATCTAGCACATAAGCAAACACTAAATAAAATTCCAGGCCTTGAAGCCGTCAGATAAAGAAGAGAACCAATCATACCTCTCTAGACCTTTTGTTCTACCTTTTTACTTACCTCTTCCTTTTCCAGAATGCACGTGGGATGCATTGGAATCTTTGAGGGCTTACATTCTGAGAGATCAAATTTCTTCAGAAGTTCTTTGACGTATTTTCTCTGATGAATGTTAGTTCCTTCTGGAGTTTTGTTTATCTGAATGCCCAGAAAGAATTTGAGTTCCCCCATTAAACTCATCTCAAACTCTGCCTGCATACACTTAGCAAACTCTCTTCCCAGAGAGGGTTTAGTAGATCCAAAGATGATGTCATCAACATAAATCTGACATACTAACATGTCATTCTTAATTGTCTTACAGAATAAGGTTGTGTCCACTTTCCCTATGGTGAATTCCTTTTCTAACAGGAAGTTACTTAGTCTTTCATATCAAGCTCTAGGAGATTGTTTTAGACCATAGAGTGACTTCTTTAGTTTGAAAACATATGCTGGATCATTGGAACTCTCAAACCCAGGGGGTTGGTGCACATATACCTCTTCATCTATATAGCCATTTAAGAATGAACTTTTGACATCCATCTGATACAGAGTGATTCCATTGTTTATAGAAAATGATATTAAAAGTATGATAGATTATAACCTGGCGACTGGAGCAAAGGTTTCTGTATAGTCTATCCCCTCTTGCTGACTATAACCTTGTGCTACCAGTCGTGCTTTGTTTCTGATGACTTCTCCTTGCTCGTTCAGTTTGTTTCTGAACACCCACTTTGTTCCAATGACGTTGAATCCTTTTGGTTTGGGAACCAGATCCCATACGTCATTTCTGGTGAATTGATTCAGTTCCTCTTGCATTTCCAGAATCCAACCATTGTCCAGAAGTGCTTCATCAATAGTTGTTGGTTCAATCCGAGAGACCAGTCCCATAAGGGATTCTTCAGAGTTTCTGAAAGTTGATCTTGTTCTGATTGGATCATCCGTCTTTCCCAGTATTGTATCTTCTGGGTGATCAATGCTACTTCTGGATAGCCTTTTCTGAAGTTGATCAACAGAATGTGTTGGATTTCTTGCAGTAACTCTTTCTGATGTTGAGGGAGTGTCTCTGTTGAGAACTTCTGATGAGTTTTCTTCAGAACCTATGAGTTCAACTTCCATACCCGGAAGGAATTCATTCTGCTTTTACTTTTGAGAGTCAAGATTATCATCAAACCTAACACTGATTGACTCTTCAACAATCTATGTTTCTGTATTGTATACTCTGTACCCTCTTGAGCGTTAAGAGTATCCTAACATAATACACTTTTGTGCTTTAGAGTCAAACTTGTTCAGATAATTTTTTGTATTCAGAATAAAGCAGGTGCATCCAAATGGAGGAAAATAAGAAATGTTGGGCTTTTTGTTCTTCCACAATTCATATGGAGTCTTTTCCAGAATAGGTCTTGTGGAGATTCTATTCTGAATGTAACACACTGTGTTGATTTCCTCTGCCCAGAAGATCTTAGCAATGTTAGTCTCATTGATCATGGTTCTGGACATTTCTTGCAATGTTCTGTTCTTTCGTTCTACAACTTCATTTTGTTGGGGAGTTCTAGGACAAGAGAAGTCATGCAAGATGCCTTTTTCATTAAAAAATAATTCAAAATTTTTATTTTCAAATTCTGCACCATGATCACTTCTGACTTTGACAATTCTAAGATCCTTTTCATTCTGAACTTGGTTGCAGAAGGTAACAAACATAGAGTGTGACTCGTCCTTGTGTCTTAAGAACTTTACCCATGTCCATCTGCTATAGTCATCTACGATTACTAACCCATACTTCTTGCCACTGACTGAAGCAGTTTTTACTGGTCCAAATAAGTCAATGTGCAGAAGTTCTAATGGCTTAGAGGTGGAAACAACATTTTTGGATTTGAAAGCAGGTTTTGCAAATTTTCCTTTCTGACATGCTTCACACAGAGCATCTGAGCTGAACTTCAGATTAAGAAGTCCTCTGACTAGATTGAGTTTGTTAATCTAAGATATTCTATTCATACTAACATGCCCCAATCTTCTGTTCCAGACCCATTGCTCGTAGTTAACAGAAAGTAGGCATTTTACATTCTGACTCTTTAGTTCAGAAAGTTTTATTTTATAAATGTTGTTTTTCCTCTTTCCATTAAATAGGATAGTCTCATCTTTCTGACTAAAAGCTTTGCATGAATTTTAATTGAAGATTATATCATAACCATTATCACTTAATTAACTTATGGATAATAATTTATGCATTAATCCATCAACTAATAATACATTATTTATAGAGGGAAGATTTCCATTACCTATTATTCCAGAGCCAATGATTTTTCCTCTCTGATTGCCTCCAAAGCCCACGTAGCCTCCAGGCTTTAGTTCCAGGCTTTGGAACATATGCCTTCTTCCTGTCATGTGTCGCGAGCAGCTAGAGTCCAGGTACCATGATTGGTGTCTTAGTCTTGCTACTAAAGATATCTGCTACATGTATAATTTTATCCTTAGGTACCCACATTTTCTTGGGTCCTGATTTGTTAGTTTTACCAAAATTCTGATAGAATTTTGGTTTGACAGAATAATCACTACTTGTGTATTTTATGTCATGTGTGTGCCCATATATAAAATGTGAATTGAGTGGTGTGCGTTTTATAACTAGGTCCATGACATTTTTTGGTGTAGATACCTTACCTTGATATCCTATCCCTTTTCTGCCATTTCTGCTAACTCCATAGATCATTGAAGCCATCTTGCTTCTGTATACGTTTTTAGCTAGAAACTTCTGAAAGCTGTGATTATACTCTTTGATGATCTCATCAGCATTACTGGGAGTCTCAGAGATTGTTTCCTTCTGAGAGTTTTGCAAATCATTTTCTAATTTTGAAATTTTTTCTTTTAACTCAGAATTCTCTAATCTAAGACTCTCAGACTTTTCAGAGTCAGAGGCAAGATTCCTTTTCAGGTTCCTAAATTTGACACTGATTTGCTGATACCTTTCCAGAATTTCATTTAGGCTTTCTGCAAGTTCAACCTTAGTAAAATTTATGGTAAAATCAGGAAATACCTCTTCAGTGTATGATTCTGAGTCTGAACCGGAAGCTTCAATGTCTTCTGATACGTTTTCCATGAGAGCTATGTTTTCTCTTTCATCATCTGATTCTGAGTCAGCTTCAGAGGTGTTATAATCATCCCATGTCGCCATAAGGCTTTTCTTCTTTTCCTTGAAGAACTTCTTTTGGGACTTCTCCTTCTGAAGCCTTGGGCAGTCACTTTTGTAGTGCCCTTGCTCGTTACACTCATAGTAGATGATGTCCTTGTTATTTGGCTTTCTGTATCCTGAAGAACCTTCAGATCTTGTGTCCAGACGAAGACTCTGACTTTCTGTATCTGGAGGAGGACTCATTCTGATTCTCTGATCTTCTAGGAGTTCTGAATTTTCTTTGTCTCTGCTTCCACAGTTGGTTCACCCTTTTGGAGAGGAGATACAATTCATCTTCTTCTGATGAGGATCCATTAGAAGTTTCTTCCACAGCCTGCAAAACCTTAGAGTCAGATTTTCTGTTAGATTTAAAAGCTAGTGGCTTACCTTGCTTTTGAGGCTCATCTTCTTCTAGCTCTATCTCATGACTTCTGAGGGAGCTGACAAGTTCCTCCAGAGATATTTTGTTGAGATATTTGGCTAGCTTAAGTGTTGTGACCATTGGCCTCCATTGCTTGGGCAAGCTTCTGATGATCTTCTTAACGTGATCAGCAGTAGAATACCCTTTGTCAAGAACCTTCAGTCCAGTAACAAGGATTTGGAATCTTGAAAACATAGTTTCTATTGATTCACTATCTTCCATCTTGAATGCCTCATACTTCCGAATGAGCGCAAGGGCCTTGGTTTCTTTGACTTTAATGTTGCCTTCATGCGCCATTCTCAGAGAGTCAAACATGTTCTTGGCAGTCTCTCTGTTTGATATTTTCTCATATTCTTAGTATGAGATGGCGCTGAGGAGTATTATTCTGGCCTTGTGGTGGTTTCTGAATTCACACTTTTGCTGATCAGACATCATTTTTCTGTCTATCCTCTGACCACGTCCATCCACTGGGTGCGTGTACCATCAATCACCATGTCCCATAGATCAGCATCATGGGCCAGAAAGAAACTCTCAATTTTGTCTTTCCAGTAGTCAAAGTTTTCTCCATCAAAGATTGGAGGTTTGCCACTGAATCTGTCCTTGTCTTCATGGTTGTCATTGCTGATGTTTTGGCTTGGTCCCACCATAGTGTTTTTCTGAAGCTTGGATCTTGTACTGACACGGTTAAGTGTTTAAGTTCAGAACCAGGCACTCTGATACCAATTGAAGATATGAAAAACACAAGAAGGGGGGGGGTGAATTGAAAACTTAAAATTAAAATCTCAATGACACAGTATTTTTATCCTGGTTCGTTTGATCTCAAACTACTCCAGTCCACCCGTCAAGGTGATTTCGCCTCTCTCCAACGAGGTCTTAATCCACTAATCTCAAAAGGATTACAATCGCTACTTTAACAACTATTAAAGTCTTCTTGAGTACAACCACAATCCAGTTAATCTCAAGGAACACTGTTTCAAAACTATTATACATGGTGTGTGTGGTTGTTTTTCTTCCAAACTTGTTTATCACAACTGTGATAATTTACACAAGATTATAGCTTGGAAATGAAAATAATATTGCTTGCAGCTTTGAATATGCGTAAGTGGTTATGTAGCAAATCATCTTCGATTTTGAATACTGACTTTGTTTATATAGGCAGTGGAATAACATTGATCATCAAGCATGTTTAATGTCATTAACACGCTTTCCATTTGGAGAAGATCTTGTCTGAAAGAAGCCGTTGGAATTGATGCTGTCTTGAATGATCAGTAACACTTCAGAATCTTATCTCCTTACTTGTTGATGACGCTTCAGAATATTGATGACTTGGATTAACATGTTCTTGTTCAGAATCAGAGTTTACTTTGCTTGAGCGCAGGTTCTGGTCATCAATCTTCAGCGCATGTTTTGGTTGCTTCAGCGTGTAGCTCTTATGGCTTATCTTCTGATGCTGCTTTGGTCAGAACTTCTACATGCATAAAACATAATTTTTAGGGTGCATATTTGTTCTTTGTATTTGTCATTAGTTCATTGTATTTGTTATCATCAAAACTCTAACTAAGGGTTGTAGAATCAAACTATGTTCTAACAGTTATGATGTCCTAGTTGTTATGCATGTTGAGGAGAACGTAGTTCCCTATCCCTTTTGCCCGTACATGCCGCGTTTTTGGTCATTAATTGTGTTGTGTGAATTATGTTAAGTTGTTGTTTAATTGTGTTAGTGATTTAATCGTTGATTGATATGATAGGCTTATGGCCAATGTTAATTTATGTTGAGTTGTTGTGATGTTGTGATTGCTGTTGTGAATTCTTGTTGATGATGTGAAGTTGTAGGGAATTTAAATGATGATGAATTGCCTCTAATTACTGGTAATAATGGTGATGTGGTCTTATGCCTTGCGATGGATGATGATTGTTGTGAGTATGTGATAGTGCATTCATATACATTTGCATACTCTGTGATGGTCTGGATTGGCAAACTGCGAAGAAGGCTTATGCCTTGTTGATGTCTCTATTAATTGGAAATTATTAAGATGGGAGTTCTGCTCCGTTTTTCAGATAGGATTTTTGCTCCAATGGTACCACATGCATTCGCACATTATTGGGTCGCATTCCAAGTAGTATGATTGAGTTGTTGTGTTGATGAATTAATTGTTGTATTTTGTTGTGATTATTATTGTTTATAAGTTGTGAAGTGGTGATTTTTGCATGAACTGATTCCAATATAATATTTATCATACGTTCTATTATGGTGTTCGATATCTCACCCCTTCTATTTGAATGTTACCTTTATGTTGGTAACGCGCAGGTAATCAAGAGTGCAGGCGGTTGACCTTCATTAGTTCGAGTCGGTGTCATTGCTCTGATATGTAACACTTGGGGGATGAATGCTTGTTGCTTTAGTATTTTTTATTTTAGTTGGATGAACTTTAAGTTGATTGTTGTTAAGTACTTGTTATTTAGAAGTTGCTTCCATGTTGGATAAAGATGTTATTATGATTCTGCTGCATAGTTGTTCATGTTGTTGATTTAAAAGATTAATTTATTATTGCTGCTGGTTCATCCAAAGTTTTAAAGTGTTATGTATCCATGTTGAATGAAATTATTTTTAATTTGAATTTGTGGCATCATGGTTCAGTTTCATAATTTTTATAACTCTGATTTACATTTATATTACAGGGTAGAATTAGGGTGTTACAAAGTTGGTATCAGAGTAAAGTTGGTCCGTCCGACCAAGTTGTCGAGTCGTAGGTTGTTTAATAATCAAGTATTGTTAATTTGAGTTCTAATTATTGTTTATGTTATAGTGATAAGTTGAGATGACTGGAAGGAATGATGTTTCACTTGTTGCTGCTTCAGAAGCAATGGCGCATGCTATGGAGAATCATTCAAACATTGACGGGAATGCTAAATCTCGTAGTTTGGCGACTTTCCAGAGGGAGAATCCGCCTACATTTAAGGGAAAGTATGATCGTGACGGAGCGTTGGATTGGTTAAAAGTTATTTAGAGAATCTTCCGTGTGATGGACTGCACTTCAGGGAAGAAGGTTCGGTATGGTACTCATATGCTAGCAGTCGAAGCTGATGACTGGTGGCTAGAGATGTGTCAGAGGTTGGAAGCTGCACGTGAAAATGTAACTTGGGATATGTTCTGTAGAGAATTTATGAGGAAGTATTTCCCTGAATATGTTCATGGTAAGAAGGAAATTGAGTTTCTTGCTGCAAATTTTTTTGAGTTGGATAAGTTTTATCTCCACTATAGTGAGGCTAATGATGAGTTTTCTAAGTGCATCAACTTTGAAAATGGGTTGCGCCTAGAGATCAAGAAGGCAGTTGGATACCAAAATATCCGTATCTTTGCTAATTTGATTGATAGTTGCAGGACTTATGAAGAGGATAATAATGTTCACTACAAGATTATTAGTGAGAAGAGGGGTAAGCACCAACAGAATCGTGGTAAGCCTTATGATGCCCCAGCTGGTAAAGATAAACAGAAAGTTGCTTAGGGTCAGAGGACTAGTGAGGGAGATGCTCCTTCTTGTGTGGTTTGTTTCAAATGTGGAAAACCTGGGCATAAGAGTAATGTGTGTGCTGTTGAGGTGAAGAGGTGTTTCTGTTATGGTAATACTGGACATGTTGTGTCTGAGCGCAAGCATATGGAGGTGATTTGTTTCAATTGTGGTGAAGAAGGACACATTAGTAGCCAATGTCAGAAACCAAAGAAGGTGCAAACCAGTGGTAGAATTCTCATCCTTTGGATTAAATCCACAAGCATAAAATAGACCAAGATCATATCAATCATCCATGTGAAAATAAATCATAAGCAAAAAAGCATCAAAGAAACCCAAGGTATTAAAACCCCAAAGCAAGGTTTTCAATATTGAGCCATGGGCCATATAGAACACTTAAGGCCAACATAACAATATCTGTAAACATAATATTTCTCAATACAAGCAAAATAACAATGAAGTAACACAAGGTCCAAAGATCTCCAGGTCTCAAAGTATCAAAGCTTCTAATCCTAAGTCCATGAAGTTCACAACTTCAATATGCCAAAGATAGTAACCAATAGTCCATAAAGAAAGGATTAAGTCCTTTAATGTTGAAGTTGGTTATTAAGTGTCTTTAAAGAAAATAAATGCTCAAGTGAGCAAAGGTAAAATGACATTAAATAAATTCTTAAGTGAGCAAAGGGAAAATAGAATGAGTTGTAAATGCTAAAGATAAAAGTGCATAAAAAGTAAAGACATAAAATAAATGCATAAAGTAAAGGCATAAAGTAAAGTTAGTTGTTAATGAGTTAGAAGTTAATGGTTACAAATATGATCAATGATGATTGAATGATGATCTTAACCAAGAATTATGAAAGCTCATTAGAGGATTGATAAAATCAAAACATCCTAACAAAAAGTTTAAAAGGTATTGGACCCAAGATAACCAATCAATCATACTTGGGCATTTAAACATAAAGTTTGAGCCACAAATGATCATTTTCTGAATCGGGACAAATTTAGTGCTATGTTAAGCAATCATAAGTGGGCTTATATAGAAGTTGCACCTATTTTGAGCTTGATCAATAGAAATGTATGTACCATACATGTTAGAGATATGGTAAAAACCATAATCCTAAAACACGTACCACAAGTTAAAACCAAAGATAAAGATTTAAGTCATGATAAAAAGAAAAAGAAGAAGAAAGAGATATAGTAGAGATGAATTCCATAATAAATTATCAATGATGATTGGAGATTGAAATTAGGTCAAATTTGATGAAGACTTGTTAGGAGATTAGTAAAATCAAAGCCTCCTAACAATAAGCTTCAAAGGTTTTGAACCAAAGTCCAATAATCAATCATACTTGAACTTTCAAACCTAAAAATTGGGCCACTAATAATCACTTAAAGAACAAAAATAGATGAAAAAGAGGTAGAGGGGAAGATAAGTCTTATTGGATCACATCCTCAAAAAAATTTCATCTTCAAGTTCAATCAATCATAATTGATAGATTAAAGTACTAAACATATCACTAACTCAAAGCACCAAGAACGAATTAAATAATTCACTCTAAAATAGATTTAAATTAATGAATGTTTATCCAACTTCATCTACATCCCAAGTCCATTGAATTTGAATAGAAATTGGACATTAAAAATTGTAATCTAAAGGCAAATATCAAAAGAAGGGAGTAGAAAATAATAAAGTAACCAAAAAAGTCCCAAAACAAAGCAAAAAGCAGCATTCTGCCTTCAGGAAATTGATTTCTCCATATATCATAATCAATTTCCTGCGCAAATTTTTTAAATTTGGCCCAAAAACAGTAAGAGAAATCGATTATTAAAGAGATGATTCTTGATCAAATTATGATCATAAGGTGTTTGATAAAAAATTTGCTGCTTTTCCAAAATATTTTTTATTACGAAAACTCCATTAAATTATGAGAAAAGAGCACCAACGGAATCATAAAATCTAGCTAAAAAAATCATACAACAAAGATCAATAAGAGATCACATTGTGAAAAATGAAAATCAAATTTACCAAAGGTGGATCTAGAAATTTATCAATCAACAACAAAACTTGCTTCAAGTTAGCCCCAAGAATAAATCTCTAAAACTTTGATCTACCAAAATAATGAAGAGAAAGTATTTCGATGGAGGTTTAGGTCAAAGATTAGAAAGCATCAATGTAAAACCTACTAACCTTTATGGAAATTGAGCTTTGAGTGATTTTGGGTAGATGAAGAGGGTTGCGAGAAGTTTTTGTAAGGTTAATTTAGCTATCAAAAGCTTGATGAATGAATAAAATAAGAGCTCTATTTATAGAATTTAGGCTTAGGATTATTGGTGGTTTGGAGTTTTGTTTGGAACCAAAATTAGGCTTGGTAATTAATTTTGGAGACAAAATTAAGATTAAGTGGTGCACATGTCATCAAATGAAGTTGTATAATGGAATTTAATTATCATGAGGTAGGGGAATTATTTTTGGGTGATCAAGAATATTCTCAAAAAAATGAAATTGGAGTCACATGCCAGAAACTTGAAAATTTTCCCTTTTTTGCCAATTCTGTCCTAGGAAATTGATTTCCACTATAGGAGAAATCGATTTCCACTGTAAAAACTTGAAATCCTTGCGCAAAATTAGTGAGGGAAATCAACTTCCATATATGGGAAAATTGATTTCTGTAGAGAAAAAGTAGCAAAAAGCTATGTTGGTTGGATGCGTTGACTCGATACCTGCAAAACACAATATACAAGAAGAACAAAGTATATATATTTTTTTGGCATTTTGATTAGATGTTGGTTAAATATAAAAAAGTTATAACACAAGTAAAAATGGTTGGTGATCCCTCAAGGACAAACTTAAAGATAGGAGAGAGTATAAGAGATAATTAATCCACATTTGTGATCTTGATGTATTGTGATGATATGAAGTTATGAAAGATCTTAGGGGAAAAAATAGGGGTATAACAAGTATGAATATATTTTATTCCAACAGTTGTAAATTGGTATTTAAAAAAAAAAGACTCATTATGTAACATTGAGAGACACAAGTCTAGGCATGTATCTAATTGATTTACTCAAAAAAAGGGTATCAATTTCAATGAGACTTTCTCCTGTATCAAAGAAATATTCTCTCCGCATTATTTTGGCATTAATTTCCCATTTTGAACATGAATTGCATCAAATGGATGTGAAAATAACCTTTCTTAATAGTGATTTAGATAAGGAGGTTTATATAAAACAACCTGAAGACTTCTCGTCTAGTGATGATGAAAAACTGATTTGCAAACTTAAGAAATTCATATATGGTTTAAAACAATCATCCATTCAATGGTATCTTAAAATCCTTGGAACAATTTCCTCAATTTAATTTGTTGAAAATCCCATAGAACAATGTACACCAGAAGGTTAGTAGGAGTAAAATTTGTTTTCTCATTTTGTATATGGATGATATTTTACTTGCTTCCAATGATAAAGGTTTTCTACCTGAGATGAAGTAATTCCTCTTTAAAAACATTGATATGAAGGATATGGGAGAGACATTTTATTCCATTTCCATTAAGATTCATATATATATATATATATATATATATATATATATATATATATATATATATATATATATATATATATATATATATATATATATATATATATATATATATATAGGCCTTGAAAAGTTTTAGGATTATCACAAAAAACCTCTATCAACAAGGTTAAAGAAAGATTTCAGATAAAAATTTATTCACCAAGTGTGACTCCCATTGTTAAGGGTGATAGGTTTAATTTAAGCCAGTTCACTAAGAATGATTTTAACTGGGAACAAATGAAGAACAATGCTTATGCTTATGTTGTTGGAAGTCTTATGTATACTCAAGTGTGCACAAGACCAGACATTGCATTTGCTATTGAATGTTTAGGAAGATATCAGAGTAGGACCACGGGAAAGTTGCAAAGAAGGTGTTAAGATACCTTCAAGGAAGAAAAGATTACATGTTAATGTATAGGCAGACAAACAACCTAGGTGAAATTGACTATTCAAATTCTTACTTTGCTGGTTGTGTTGATTCTCGCAAATCAACGTTAGGGTATATTTTTATGATGGTTCATGGAGATGTCTTAGAAAATTATTAAACAAACTTTGGTTGCTACTTCTGCTATGAAAGCTGAGTTTGTCCTTGTTTTGAGGCAACTTCTCATGGTGTATTCTTAAGAGTTTTATTTTTGGACTTAGGATCATTTATTTTGTCTCTAAGCCTCTAAAAATTATATGCGATAAATTAGTTGTTGTCTTTATGTCTAAGAACAATAAAAAGTCGAAGTTGAAGTTAACACGTCGATATTATGTACTTAGCCATTAGAGAAAGAGTTAATAATAAAGTAGTGGTCATTGATACCTTAAGCATTAATTTAATGATCGTTGATCCGTTGAATAAGGGCATTCCACCACTAAAATTCAAGAATCGTGTAGAAAAGACAGGATTTCGATACTTCTTATGATTGTATATATTCAACTTATTAATAAAATTATTCTATTGTGATATTTTCTCATATTCAAACGCACTATAGTTTTCGAGAAATTATTTGGACTAAAAATAAATATATCATTTATTCATTAAGTTTAAATACCATATTACATTTATACTTAAGAAACTAAACATATAGTAATATATGGATGAAAATACTCACTTTAGAATAACTATCTCCATGATTTACATGTCTATTTCTTGAGGAAGGTACCTGATGATTCGATTTAGGCCAATAATTAGGCCAATAATTAGATCATATGAACCAAGTGGGAAAATGTAAAACTATAACCACTTTAAAATTGATTATTAGTAATTATACAAATTTAAGTGGTCCTTAGGTTTAGGAAATTTTGATCTTAAAGAATCTCAAATTTAATGTTCATTATATTGGGTGATAATTATTTTCAATGATCATTAGAGTGGTAATGATTTTTTTAATTATTTTAAATGACTTGTCAATTTTTTATGATAGAATAACCACATCCTTAAGAATAAAATATAAAAATAATTAAATTATTAGAAACTAACTTATAAACTAAATGCACATCTTTCAACCACATGCACATTTTCCACTTCCGGAAACAGGAAGATTTGTCACCAAAACACATTTTGGTTTTAAAGGATGTGGGCATATATCTTTTGGACAATCAAAATCATGGATACAATCAATAAAACCTGTAATAAAAAAGATTATAAAATATTGTTACAAAAATTAGATAGAACATCATATAGGTAGTAAATAAGAAAATTTACAAATAATAAAAAGAATGGCTTACTTTCGATATTCATTGCGACATGAAATAGAGAATGAAAAATGATGAAAAAATAAACAAATCTGATGATTGCAAACATATTTTTTCCTCTTGGTAAGTAAGAAATATTGTATAGTTATATAACTTTATAATCTACTAATGTTCATCCCCTTTTGACATATTAAATAATAATTATTTTGGAATAGAAAAATACATTCTTGAAATTAGAAACATTATTATATGTCTCTTGATTGATTGTGTTGTTTTTGTGAATGATATTTTTATTTTATTTGTGTTCAATCTATTTAATAAATTGATTAATTTAGTTTCGATTTTAAGATATTCTGGTGAAACGTTATTCCCACCTAAAAATTAAATTTAATATTCTCTAAATATCATTCTTAGTGCTCTCCATAAATCTATTAAAGTTTAAACGTTTGATCTTTGAGATTTCTCTTTATAAGTAATATTAATTTAGTTGTTTTTATTGTCTATTTTTTGTCTTTAATTATTATTTTTTTATCTCTTTCTATTAGCTGCCTTTAAACACTTCTTATCACTTCTTGTGTTTAAAGGTTTACTTTGTTGAATTTTGGTGATTATTCAACTTTTTTTATTTTATTTTATTTTATTTGTTATTCAAAAAATTAAATGTCTCTTGAGTATATCAAATATATAAAAGTATTATGTTTGTCTCTTTAGCACACTTTTGTAAAGTGGATACATGAAAAACTAATAATCATCCTTATTTTACTTTTTTTTTTTTAAATAATGTTATAATATTTTATGACATAAAAGATATTTTTGTTGGTGCAAGGTAATGAAAGGAGAGAAGAAGAATGAACAATGAATAATAATAAAGAGGACTACTTCATAATATTCAAATAGAGGAATGAATTGAGTTACAATATTAATAGCCTAGGTAGCATATTTATACTAAAATTAAAAATGCCAAAAGGCCCTAATAAAGAATAAGCATTGGGAATTTTAGTCATTAACTAAATTACATTTTCAATACCATCCCTTAATTTAGATATTCCATCAGAAACTAACAACACCAATTTCATCTCTCAAAAGAAGAAATTGATATGTTTTAACTGCCTTCGTCAAAAGATTTGCAAGATGTTTCTGAGTGCTACAGTGCAGAACTTCTAACACTCCTTTCTGAATTTGACTTCTAAGAAAGTGATACTTCGTCTCAATGTGCTTGTTTCTTCCATGTAGCACTGGATTCTTGGCAAGATCAATTGCAGACTTATTATCAATCATCAGCTTCAGAGGTTCCTCAACTTCAACTTTCAAATCATGCAGGAGATTCAGAAGCCAAATTGCTTGACAAGCAGCTACAGCACCTGCGATATACTCAGCTTCACATGTTGACAGAGCCACGACAGATTGTTTCTTGGAACTCCAGGAAATGGGACCTCCCAGAAATTTAAACAAGTATCTAGAGGTACTTCTCCTGTCCACTCTGTCTCCGCACCAGTCAGAATCAGAATAACTTACTAATTCTGATTTTGTCTTTCTTTCAGAAAGAAACAACACTCCATATCTCATAATTCCCTTAATATATATCAGAATTCTGACAGCAGCTTGGAAATGAGACCACTTGGGATTACTCATGAATCTGCTGACCAATCCAACTGCATAACAAATGTCAGGTCTAGTATTACATAAATACCTTAGAGAGCCAACCAGCTGTTTGAAGGTTGTAGAATCAACAGAATCACCATCAGAGTCAGAATCCAATTTTTGATTGGTTTCTGATGGTGTCACAACAACTTTGTAATTCTGCAGCTTAAATCTCTTCAGAATTTCTTGTTCATATTTTAACTGGTGCAGAATGATACCCTTCTTCGAGTACAGAATCTCCATCCCTAGGAAATATGTCATTTTTCCTAGATCTGTCATCTCGAACTCATTCATCAAAACTTCCTTGAACTTCTTTATATCTTCTGGGCAGTTACCTGTTAGCAAGATGTCATCAACATAAAGACACACCAGAATCATATTGCTATCAGAGTGTTGTACATAAACTCCATATTCCATCTCACACTTCTGAAACCTCTGCTTCTTGAAAAATGAATCAATTTTCAGATTCCAAGCTCTAGACCCTTGCTTCAGTCCATACAGAGCTTTATTTAACCTGTATATCATCCCTTCCTGATTCTTTTTCACAAATCCAAGAGGTTGTGACACGTAAACTTCTTCCTGTATGGACCGTTTAGAAATGCTGCAAAAGGCCAATTTCTGTTTGTAGCTAAAGCAATCACCAGTCTGATTGTTTCATGCCTAGCTACAGGCGCAAACACCTCAAAATAATCTAGCCTAGGTTTCTGAAGAAAACCTCTAGCTACTAGTCTAGCTTTGTGCTTGCCAATGGAACCATCTGGCTTAAGTTTCAACTTAAAAACCCATTTGATGCTGATGGCTTTTTTCTTATCTGGAAGTTTAGTTAATTTCCAAGTTTTATTCCTTTCTATTGCCTCAAGTTCTTCTTTCATGGCATTAAGTCATTCTTTCTTCTTGAGAGCTTCCTCAATGTCCACTAGTTCAGAGTCTACTAACATGGCACACTGAACGACTTCTCCTTCAGAGTCAACGTCATTATCCTGCAGCATGTCAAAATCTGCAAACCTTCTGGGTTTTTGTCTGATTCTCTGTGGTCTTTGAGCTTGTTCTGAAGCTGCACCAGAACTACTACTTTCAGAGTTACCACCTTCAGAGTTTTCCCTTCCAGAATTATGATCACCACCAGATTTTGGATCATCATCAGTATCTGGATCAAAATCAGATCCATTGCCAGAATCTTCTTCTGACTCATCTTCAGAATCAGATTCATCTTCTGAACTTTCTAAAACATCTTCAGAGGATAACTCTGGTGTTGGCACTGCACCAGAATCAGATTGAGATTTGTTCCAATCCCATGCTTCAGACTCTTTAACCACAACGTCTCTGCTGACTTCAACTTTATTAGTTTCTGGACAATAAAGCTTATACGCACATGTACTGTGGTACCCCACCAGCAACATTATTTTGCTTCTATCGTCTAGTTTTTGTCTTCTAGCTTCTGGAACGTGTTTGTAACAGACAGAGCCAAACACCTTCAGATGACTGACACTCTGCTTATCTCCAGTCCATTTCTCTAAAGGAACAGCTTCCTTCAGTTTCTTCGTTAGACACCTGTTCAGAATATATGATGATGTGGCAACAGTTTCTCCCCATAGCACGTGAGGTAGCTTTTTCTCTTTCAGCATGCTTCTGGTCATATCAAGCAAAGTTTTGTTTCTTCTTTCAGCAAGACCGTATGCTGAGGAGTATATGGAGCAGTAACCTCATGTTCTATTCCACTCTCCTCACAAAACTTATGAAACCCTGTAGAGTTATACTCACCTCCACCATCTGTTCTCAGAATTTTTAACTTCTGACCACTCTGCTTCTCAGCCTTCACCTTGAATTTCTGGAACTCAGTAAACACTTCATGCTTGAACTTGATGAGTGTTACCCATGTCATTCTTGTGAACTCATCCACAAAAGACACAACATAATTATTTCCTCCATATGAAGGTACTGGAAATGGTCCACACACATCAGAATGTACTACTCCCAGAGCATGTTTCGCTCTGGGGGCTACTTCTGATGTAAATGGAAATCTAGGTTGCTTTCCTTTCATACTTATCTCACATGACTTCTCAGGCTTCACAATCTTCGAAATACCACGTACGAGCTTCTTAGAACATAGATGCCCTAAGCTTCTATAGTTCAAGTGCCCTAACCTCTTATGCCACAGCTTACTGCTACCTTCAGCGTCTTCTGCACTAAGGCACGTTGCTTCAGTTGTTTCTACATTCAACTTGAATGTTCTGTTGCATCCTTGTTCAGACTTCATAATTAACTTCTGATTGGAATCATAAAACATCAGAAGATTGTTTTTCATAACAACTGAGAAACCTTTCTCAATCAGCTAACCTACGCTCATCAGATTGCTTCTAATACCAGGAACATACCAAACGTCTTTGATCAGAATGTCTTTCCCATTCTTCACTCTAATTCTGACATCTCCCATACCTTCTGCATTAAGATACTTATCGTCAGCACATCTGATCTTTGTACTCCTTCTGGAGTCAAAGTCTGTCAGCCATTGTTTGTTTTTAGTTAAATGATTTGAGCAGCCAGTGTCCATATACCACCAATCTTCTGAGAATTTTCCATCAGAGTCAGAAGCCATTAGAAGTACAGGTTCATCATCAGAGTTTCTCTTAGCCATATATGCTTCTTCTGATTTCCTATCCCTGTTTGACCTACAATCTCTGGCAAAATGGCCAAATTGTTTACAAGAGTAACATTGAACCTTCCTTTTGTCATACCTCTCCTTTCCTTTATGATACTTCTTATCATCAGAAGTTGATACTTCTGACTTCTGGAATCTATCACCACGTCTATTCTGCTTCTGGTCTTTCTCGACAAAAGAAGCCTTCAGAGCTTGCTCAGCTTCTCTCTCAGAAGTTCTCTCAGACAGACGTAACTCTTGTGCTTCTAAGCTGCTTTACAATTCTTCTATTCTCATGGTTTCCAGATTTTTAGAATGTTCAATAGAAACAACAATGTAATCAAACTAAGGAGTAAGCGACCTCAGAATCTTCTCTATGATTACCTGTTCAGTCAGAGTTTCTCCACATGCCTTCATCTCGTTAGTGATCAGAATCACTCTGGAGATATATGCAGAAACTTTCTCACTGCTCTTCATGTTCAGGTTCTCATATTGCTTTTGTAGGGATTGAAGTTTCACCTTCTTTACTGATGCGTCACCACCGTAACATCTCGCCAGTAAATCCCACGCCCCTTTAGACGTTGTTGAATCAGCAATCTTCTCGAACACACTTTCATCCACACACTGATGGATATAGAACAGAGCTTTCTGGTCCCTCTTTCTCATCATCCTCTCAGCAGTTCTCTGTTCTTCAGTTGCATCTGCTGCAGTTGGTACATAACCATCTGTAACCAGATCCAGAACATCTTGTGCACTAAACAGTACACGCATTTGTATCATCCATTTGTTCTAGTTTTTGCCATTAAAAACTGGAAGTTTAGTGTTCAAACTACCGTCTCCATTCATTTTAAACCTTGCACGGATTTTTCAGATCTTAAAACACACTGTTTCCCAACCCGCAGAATCAAATTCTGTTCAGATTTTGTTCAAGATTTCAACAGAAAATCAATGAACCAAAATCAAACACACAGCTCACAAGCACTCGTGTTTCCCAGGAAAAAACAGAATCGAAAGCTCTAGATACCAATTTGTTGGTGCAAGGTAATGAAAGGAGAGAAGAAGAATGAACCATGAATAATATCAAAGAGGACTACTTCATAATATTCAAATAGATGAATGAATTGAGTTACAATATTAATAGCCTAGGTAACATATTTATACTAAAATTAAAAATACCAAAAAACCCTAATAAAGAATAAGCATTGAAAATTGTAGTCATTAACTAAATTACATTTCTAATAATTTTCACAAAAGAAGAATAATATTTTAAATTCATCAACAATTTCTCCAAGTGACGATAAAAAGTAAATGGTTGGCAATTATGTATGTTTTGTATTGATGGAAAGGCGACTAAACAAAACTTCAAAAGCTAATCAATTGCAAATGTCATTTTTGTAAGGTCTGCCTAACGGTGTTAGAAATAATTTCTATTTATATTTTTATTTATGAATTTTTTGCCACCAATATTTTTAGGAAAGACAATCATTGCGTTGAAAGATTAGCTAACTTGAGTTACATGTACATAATTTCACTTGAGGGGAAGTGGTTCATAGGATATTCTTATGGGTTTTGCTAGCAACTTCATCGGTCTTTTTTGTTATAGAGTTTTTTATTGAGGAGTTTTGGTTTTGATCCACTAATTTTTATATCTGTGTATTTTCTTCCCTTTTTATATATTTGGTGCCTTTGAGCCCTTTTAAAAAAATTAAAATAGATATGTGAATCTAAAAACTAAAATTAAAATTATGTTTTTTTAAATCATAAAAAAATCAAATTTAATTTATATATAAATAATATATTAAATCTAAAGCGGCGAATTATATCACGATAAATATTAATATTTCTACTTCATTTATGTCATATTATCCCATAATCCTAAGAGACACCTCCAAAAACTCATTTACACTTATGATATTGCATTATTCCTAACAAAAGGCTATATTTTTTAAATGTTGCATACAAGTTTCAACAACAAAAATATTAGGTGGTAAATTTTCCTCTAAACACACTTAGGATTCTGTTCTCTCATTTTTCTCTCCATCTGTCTCATTCTTATCTATGACTCATCTTAATTTCACTCTCTTTCTAAAGAAAATATGGTTTTATAATGAAAAGAGAGAATGAGATTAAGAGAGACAAAGAAGAAGAGATAAATGGAGAAAAAAATAAAGGAGAAAATCCAAGTCCCTCCAAGCGTCATAAAATTTTATTTAACATTCCTTCTTAATATTATAAAATTTGTTTGATTTAATAATAAAAATATATTAAATTAAATTATTTAAAAAAACATTCAACAAAATAAAAACAATTGGGTCATCCCAAGTCTAAGGTTAACAATCACTTTACTAATTGATAAGTGCAAAATAGTCTTTATATTTGTGTATATTTTATGGTACTTATCGATTCATTTTGTTGTAATTGTTTGAATAAACTGTAACTTGTGTGTGTATTTGTACATATTGAGTATAATCGTGTTTTTTGTGTAAATATTGTATCGTTTGATAGTTTTTATCTCTTTTGTAGGTATTCATTCATAATTGAAATATCGAGTAATAAGAGCTGAAGGCACAACTTCAAAGATGTGATATTGAGCAATAAAAGAGAATGCACAAAGTAAAGAATAAGCTTATCAAATATTTCAAATAGTATTAAAAGCATGGTATTTAGTCATTTCAAGATAGAGCATTGAATAAGATTTCCAACGCTTTTGATCATACATAAATCAGAGTTACGGTTCTGAAGTTATGATGAAAACAAGTGATGAACTTTTTTTCAACACAGTAGTGAGCGTGCTAAGCGTGCTCTGTGCAGGCTAAGCCGCGGTCTGTGGGTTTTAAAGTTCATAAATAGAGTTCCAAACATATTTTTAGGTTATAGGTTGGGTATTTTTGAGTTCCAACACCATAAACTTCATTTTTTAATCTAGAGAGCTTAGACAACATCATTGGGTGCTACATATCGTTGTTTGGCTATAGGTTATCTCAAATCGCATTGACACCACGAGAAGTTTATGGTTCATTTCCTTCTTCCCTATGTATCATTCTAATGGTGGATTTTGTATGTATATTTTTACTCTTATTATATGTACATTTTTTGATCATGGGATTGTATAAAATTTGCTTTAAAAAATCATTATTGATGTCTTCCTTGATCTTTTTGCTTTATGTTTGGATTTGGATTGCTATAGACATACACCTTACAAATTTTGATTAGGGAAGGATATCTATTATTTTCTAGACTCTAGAGATAGATTTAGAGCTAATAATCACTATGGATATCGAAGCTTAATGCTTTCGTATTGTTCGTGTTGCACGCGAAATTGTCAACGCGAGTAATACTGTTGTCTTCAACTTTACGTTAGACATAACCTATATTGTGCTACATCTCGAGAGATACTCGAAGCATTTATTCTTCTAGCTAGTAACTGATAAGTGCAAATTGTAGTTATTTTCTCATATACTTTTTGTTGCACTTATCGTCTTTTTGTTGTAAATATCGTTGAATAAACCCGACTTTTGTGTAAATACGTTTAGTTTGTGTTTACTTATGTTTTTGTGTACAAAGTGTGTCGTTTGATATTTTTCCATTCATTTTGTAGGTATTTGTTGCATTTTAGAGCATTGAGGAATAAGGTGTCGAAGGCACGGCTCCGGATGCGCGTTTTCGAAATAAAAGACCAGTTTTGGGACATTCTATCCAAGAGAACACACTTAGCGCGCAGAGGCCGCTAAGCGCGAGTGGCGCTCAGTGAATTTTCTAGCTCGCTGCTTGTGTTTGACAATTTGGCAGAACCTATGTTTTGAAGCCCGTTTAGCGTGGATAGCACACTTAGCGCGGTTTAGGTCGATTTGATGTGTAAAATAAGCAAGTCGCACTTAGCGCACCAGGCCCGCTTAGCGCGGTCTATTGAGATCTATTTTATAACTTTCATTTCAGCTCATTTTTAGGGATGGTTTTGGGGAATTTGTTGCTCCTAACTCCATCAACCTATAAATTTTGTTAGGATTAGCTTAGATAACAACTATGGAGCTTGCATACGGATGATCTGGGGTGCATTTCTCTTCGATCGGCGCTGACAAACCAGTAGATTTTCGGTTCATTTCTCTTCCTCTTTGTGTAATCTTTATTGGTTGGGATTGTACGTATATTTTCTTTGAACTGATGTATATTTCTCTCCCTTGGCGTTATATTAAACTTGCTTTACGAATTTTTATGGATTGTTATCCTGGATTTTTACTATGTGTTAGGGGTTTGAGTTGTTATAGACATATACTGCTTAGATTCTCATCTAGGATGATCATTTATTAGTTTCTGAACTCTAGAGATAGATTTAGATCTGACATCTACTTGAATATCAGAGCTTAATGCCTCTGTGTTGTTTGTGTTGCTCTGAGAGATCATCGACACAAGTGAGCATGATTGACTTTTGTGTTGTTGAGGTGGTTGAAAGATTACCAACGAGGTGATGTAGTTGGCCTTTCAATTTTGGTTAGAAATGACTTAGGTTGTTAGTGATACATAGTGACATTGATAAATATTTTAGGTTGATTATAATAGGTAGATTGTTTTAAGTCTGTGAGAAGTAGTATATATGCATGCTTGACAAGTTATTCCTTTTTCCTTTTTATACATTTATTTTCTATTAATACATTTTCTTTCAACCCATTTATCCCAAAACTCATTAACAAATGATTTGTCGAACAGCGAAATAATAACCAATCTTTGTGGAAACGAGACGATATAACCTAAATATCACTCGGTAAATTAATAACTTACTTTTTGCTTGCCGCTTTACCGCAACAACAAAATGGCGTTGTTGTCGGGGATTGGTTCTATTGTTTTCGCATTGCGATGATTATTTTGTTTTTGAGTTTTGTAATTAATGTATATGTTGTATAGAACTTGTACATTAACTTGTATATGATACTTGTGCATATATGTGTTTTTCTTTGTTTTCATGTATTATTATAAATTGTCTCATTTTCCTAACGTTTGTTGTGTGAATGTTATTACACTTTCTTTAGGTTTGCGTGGTGTGACAATACCATGGCATGACGAGAGGAGGTTACTAGCTCACACAATAAAGACGTCGAGATTACGATGTAAAACAATCATGTTTTGTTTGTATTTGTTTTTGTTATATGTGACTTGTGTTTTAACAAGTTGAAATTGGACTTGTTTTAAATTTTCAAAATTTCACTTTTCAACTTGTTAATTCACTTTCAATCGTTTGTTTCGTTATGTAGATTTTTGTTTTTCCGCAAGCTTGTCGTGTTTAGCTTGAGAAACTTTGTATGTTGTAAATAATTTGTGCATTGAGTGTGTAGGGTGATTGTGGACCTTGCATCGTAACTGCACCAGTTGTTTTCCTGTTTTTCTACAATTGGTGTAGCGCGCTAAGCGCGCTCTGTGCCGCTTAGCACACTCTACTGTGCAGAACGAGTGAACTCTTTTTAATTTTTCGCTTGGTTTTCCTTTTTCCCTTTTCCACCTAGGCTTTAAATAGTAAATAAAATTAATATTTTTAATTCTTTCTTTTGTTGTTTGGACTCAATTTTGGCTCGATAGCCTGAGGTCGCTTTTGGTGATTTTCCAAGTTTGAGTGTTCCAACTTGCGAATGCGTGGTAATGATTTTGTTAAAGTTTTGTACAAGTTTGAGGTATGTGTTTATCTCTTTCTATACTTTAGCATATTCATGATACTTAGACTTTTTACAATTTTTATGCCATTCGTTCTTTTGTATACTCGTTCATTTGTGAATAACTTTAGTTCATACCTTTTTGTGAGGTAGCTTTCCATTGTTCACTTATGCTGGAGACCACAAATCTTGTTTTAACTGGATTTTATTATGCTTAATATTTTGTTTGTGTTGGTTGCATAAAAACATGAAAATGATCAAGGTAATTTTTCGTTCCATTTTGAGCACAACTACCTTGGCCAAATAGTCAATTCACCTTGTGAGTGTGTGATCATTAGTAACCCCTTTGAGCTTTTTGTCGATATCCATGTTGTATTTTTTAAATTCTTGTCTATGATTGTTTAGTTTCCCTTTTTTCATGGATGTTCGTTCATTGTTTTCTTGAACACTCAACCATTGTTTTGCTTTGAATTTTTACATTGCCTTAGAAAGTAGGGAGTATTCACTTTAATGTATGGTTGATTTCAAGTTGGAGAGAAAAATGATTGTGTATTTATTGGTTGATTTCTATGAGACTGATAAAGAAAGAAAAAGAAAGGAAAAAAAAGTGAAAAAGAAAGAAAAGAAAAAGAAAGAAAAAAATTGAAGAAAAAAAAAAGCTTTGAAAAAGAAAAACAAAAAGAGTTTGAAATAATATTGTGTTAATAAGTGATGTGTGTTTGGTGTAACACTTGGAATGAATAATAAGTTTGATTGAAATTATTTTGCTTGAGACTTTGTTAGTTGATCACTCCCTTAGGTTTAGGCAAGTTTTTGTTTCGATTAGCCTAAGGAATTATCCCTTGTTTGTTCACCCGACCATGCTACAACCTTGAAAAGCCCTTGAGATTTTTGCTTTTATATTTTCAATGTAAATTTTTGGATGAATGCATAATTTAGTATATTGTTTGCAAGATTGTTGGATGAGTGAAAATACCTTATTTTTGTGTGTGTTTCATCTACCGATGATTGTGTTTTCTAGGTGTGATTCATTTGTGAAATAGTGTTATTTAAGAATTTTTGGCATAATTTTTTTGTTTAACATTTGTTTCATTTTTATGTTATCATTGTAGTTTAGTGGTAGGTATGTTTCTCCATCTGTACCATTTTTCATTTAAACCATTTCATTTGTTTTACGTTTTCAAAACTTGCTGATTCATGATAATTTGGTTGATTACTTTTGGTTCTTTGAGTTGTTTGGCCTTGTTTGAGGACAAACAAGTTCAAGTTGGGAAGAGTTTGATAAGTGAAAATTGTAGTTATTTTTTTATATACTTTTTGTTGCACTTATCGACTTTTTATTGTAAATATCGTTAAATAAACCCGACTTTTGTGTAAATATGATTAGTTTGTGTTTATTTGTGTTTTTGTGTACATAGTGTATCGTTTGATGTTTTTCCATTCATTTTGTAGGTATTTGTTGCATTTTGGAGCATTGAGGAATAAGGTGTTGAAGACACGGATCCGGATGCGTATTTTCAGAATAAAAGAACAATTTTGGGACATTCTTTCTAGGAGAGACCGCTTAGCGCACAGAGGCTGCTAAGCTCGAGTGGTGCTCAACGCATTTTGTAGTGCGCTGCTTCCGTTTGACAATTTGGCGGAACCAATATTTTGAAGCATGCTTAACGCGGATAACGCGCTTAACACAGTTTAGGTCGGTTAGATGTGTAAAATAAGAAAGTCGCACTAAGCGCGCCAGGCCCGCTTAGCGCGATCTCCTGATATTTATTTTATAACTTTCATTTTCAGCTCATTTTTAGGGATGGTTTTGGGGAATTTTTTGCTCCCAACTCCATCAACATGTAAATTTTGTTAAGATTAGCTTAGATAACAACTATGGAGCTTGCATACGGATGATTTGGAGTGGATTACTCTTTGATCGGCGCTGACAAACCGGTAGATTTTTGGTTCATTTCTCTTCCTCTTTGTGTAATCTCTATTGGTTGGGTTTGTATGTATATTTTATTTGAACTGATGTATATTTGTCTCCCTTGGCATTATATTAAACTTGCTTTACGAATCTTTGTGGATTATTGTCTTGGATTTTTACTCTGTGTTAGGGATTTGAGTTGTTATAGACATATACTGCTTAGATTCTTATCTAAGATGATTATCTGTAAGATTCTAAACTCTAGAGATAGATTTAGAGCTGACATATACTTGGGTATCAGAATTTAATGCCTTTGTGTTGTTTGTGTCTCCATGAGAGATCGTCGATGCAAGCGAGCACAGTTGACTTCTGTGTTATTTAGGTGGTTGAGAGATTTCTACCAAGGTGATGCAGTCGGCCTCTCAATTTAGGTTAGAAATGACTTAGGTTTTCAGTGATACATAGTGAAATTGATGAATATTGTAGGTTGAGTATAACAGGTCGATAGGTTTAAGTCTGTGAGAAGTAGTATATATGCATGTTTGACAAGTTATTTCTTTTTCCTTTTTATACATTTATTTTAAGTTTCTTTCAACCCATTTATCCCTAAACTCATGAACAAATGATTTTTCAAATGAAGAATCCATAACCAATCTTTGTGAACACGATAGAATATAACCTAAATATCACCGGTAAATTAATAACTTACTTTTTGCTTGCCGCTCTACAACAACAACAGTAACTTCCTCAAATCATGCCATGGTGTTTCCATACTACGAAAACCTAAAGAAACTGTCCTAACCAAACACTTGAACAAACGTTACGAAAACAAGAAAATTCACAACAATACTTGAGCAACATTTGACACATAGCACATGTATACACACACTTTCATAACTTGAGAAACACAAACATAACAAGTATGGAACTTCAAACACAAAACATGTATAAATCAACAATCATGCATTATACACAAGTATAGTAATTTTACTACTAAGTCGTACTCAACCAAAATCACTTGTCAACATTATCATGTATCTCTCACAGAGAGGTTATCTCTAACACAAAGTGAGACAACGACCATATTACTTGTGTCAGCGATCTCTCAATGCAACACAAATAACACATAAGTATTAAACTCTAATACCTACGTGAATATTAATCCTAAATACATCTTTAAAATCTAGAACCTAATAGATGTTCATCCTAAATCCAGATTTGACCCATCCATCTCTGCAATAAATGAAACCCAAATAAAGAAAGCAAACATCAATATTGATTTGTAAAATGAGTTTAATACAACATTATGAGCAATAAATATACATATAATCAAGGTAAACTTACATACAAACTCCAACAAATGAAGCTTACAAAGAGAGGAATGGAGAATAAAACCAAATCTTTCACGGTGTCAATATAGAGTAAAGAGGCTTTGACTCTGGATGATCCGATTACAACCTCCAAATGTGATTTTCTAAGTCTAAAATTACAAAGAATAGTGTGAGTGATACGTGATGGTGTTGACGGTTGCTTACTTGTTATGATGTATTATAACTTTGTATCTTGTAGTTGAGTTATGTATGGTGTAGTGATTGTGTAGCATAGGAGAATCAATTGTGATTATGATTTTTATGTACAAACATGTTCACGCTGAGTGCAGTCTGTGTGTGCTAAGGGCGCATTTTCTGGTGTAACGTGTTAAGTGTCGTCTGTGGGGATAAGTGCACCCTGCTACTTGCTTGTTAAATTTTTGTTTCACTCGCCCTCTTTTTCCCACTTTCGCCTAGGATATTTAGAGTACATAATAGTAGTATTTACAGATCCTTTTGTTTATTGTTTGGATCTAACTTTGGTCCGATATCTTGAGGAATTTTGAGGTGATTTTCTGAGTATGATTGTTTTAGTTTGCGGATGTATGGTAATGATAGTTCTTGAAATTGGTATATGCCAAGTACTCGTTTATCACTGTCTATAACATAATATGTTTAGGAAACTTATAATTTGTACAAATTTCATGTCACTCATGTTTTTACATTACTTATTTTTTATTGGATAACTTTAGTTCCTTCTTACCCCCAAATGTGAGAAAGCTTTTCGTTGTTCATATATGCTGGAGACCATAATTCTTATTTTAACTGGATTTTATTATGTTAAATCTTTTTATTTGTGTTGATTGTATGAAAACATGAAAATGATCAAGGTATTTTGTTTCATTTTGAGCACAACTATCTAACTAAATAGTCAATTCACCCTGTGAGTGTGTGAGCATTTGTTATCCCCTTTGAGCCTTTTTGTCAATGTCCATGTTATTTTTGAACTTGATGCTTATCTATGAGTATGTAGTTCATCTTTTTTAATGTATGTTGATTCTTTATTTTCTTGAACCCTCAACCATAATTTATGGTTTGAACTTTTGTCTTGCCTTAGAAAGTAAGGAGTATTTACACTTTGATGTTGGTTGAATTCAAGTTGGGGAGAACAATGTTTGTTCTCTATGAGGATGAAAAAAATGAAAAGAAAAAGAAAAGAAAAAAAATAAAATAAAATAAAAAGAAAGAAAAATGTTGAAAAAGTTATGAAAAAGAAAAACAAAAAGAGTAGAATAATGTTGTATTATTAAGTAAGGTGTGTTTAGTTTAACACATGAAATTGTGGAAGAAGTTTGATTGAGATTTTTTGCTTGAACTTTTGTGAGTTGATCACTTCCTTAGGTTTAAGCAAGTTTTTGTTTAGATTAGCTTTAGGAACTGCCCCCTTGTTTGTTAACCAAGCCATGTTACAACCTTGAAAAGTCCTTGTCATTCATGTTTTTGTATGTTCAATGTGAATTTTGGGATGAATGCATAATTTAGTCTATTGTTTGCAAGATTGTGGATGACCGTCAAATCCTCACCTTTGTGTGTTTTTCATCTCTTGATGAATTTTTGCTAGGTTTGATTCATGATTACACATGTTTTGTTTTAGAATGTTTAGTATGATTTTTGTACTTAGGATTCATTTTGTTTTCATGTTGTCGTTGTACTATAGTGGTAAGTTAGCTTTGCTTGTACCTTTTTTTTGAACGATAATGATCGTCAAAATAGCAAGTGTACTATTTTTCCTCAGTAGTAATAACAGGGAAATTCCAGGAATGACGATCTCAAGGACTGCACGTCAATACCGAATTCAATATATGGTTCAATTAAACAAAAACTTAAATTGGGGTTTTACTTTGAAATTATCACTTAACAATAAGTAAAATAAGCAGAATAATAAATTGGCTTTTTCATAGATATGAGGAACATGCTAAGGTAAAGTGTATGACTTACCTTGTAACAACCTTGAATCCTGATCTCTTCAACAAGTTCAAAATACTCAATTACCAAATCTTTAGTTTATTTTCCCCTAAGTCCTTAGTGAAAAAACCTTTGAACATTCATCCTAAATCCCGAGTCCTTAGAGAATTATGATGAAATCAAGCCTTGGTTTTATAAAGAATTAATCGTAACATATATGTATGGCTAGTCCTAGGTGATATCTACTATAGTCTAATCGTACAAAAACCTTAACAACTGTTGTCCAACTAATTATTAACCGTAAACCAATCCTTGTTGGTATGACAAAGAAAGCAATAAAAACCTTGTAAAATTAAATTGAATATGAAAAACAATCATAATAGTGAAATTAGGAATTCAGATTCGTTACAAAATCAAATCAGGGACACCCCCTAGCATTTGACAGTTTACCTACTCATATTGTTCAAAAAAACTACTAGATAAAAATTAGACATTATTGGTATTTGGATAACTTCAATCTTAAATTGCTTATGCTCGTGAATATATTCCGCTCTCCAATGAAATTGGTCTCTCCAATCTTTGATCATGTAATAGTTCTTCGCTTTCTCCAAAAATTCCCTAAACCCTCTTAAAAACATGGCTAAATAGTGAAAAATCCATTTGTCTCTATCGGAAATGCCCAAAACGTCCCTCCAGGTCACATATTGAAAAATTAGTTAAATAAGGAAAAATCGCGTCACTGGCTAACACAACCCGTGTCAGGAAACACATGTGCCAGTGTTGGCCCTCTACCTCGTCCCATCAATCTTTTAACTCCCAGACTTATTGACACGACATGTGTCAGGTGATACGGCTGCCTGTGTCAGCCCCGTGACATCTCACTTTTGCAACACCTTTCATCCAGACACGGCCCGTGTCAGGTGACACGTGTGGCCGTGTTAGAACTCATGTAGCATGGTTTTTTTACTTCCTCTGAAACTCAGAATATCACACTTTTTCGCCCGATTTGTCTAGATTTATTCCCCTGAGCCGACAAACAGTAAAACACTTAACCAATGCATAAAATGAAGAAGAATGAAGTAAAACACTTGACAATATAAACAAAATATAACTAAAATCAACGGTAAATAACAGTGTAAAAACCACTGGTTAAACTCCCCCAAACTTAAATCGTTTCTTAACCTCAAGCAACAATTACAAGAACTAATTAAATTCAAACCATACTGGTGCTTATACGTGAGACTTATGTTTACATTGACCAAAAGTTAGTTTTTCTGGTGTTCATGTGACGCGAAGAGTTTTTTGTACGAACCTTTTAAACCTGAGTTTCCTTTTCGGATACCTCGCTAACTATGCTTTGTACTTAAGTCTTTTTCTGATTTTCCTCCTTTTTCATTCAGACAATCAAATTAAGACAATGAGAATTATGGTGATCATCACATGCACAAGACTAATCAAGAATTTTTTAGCCACCAAATAAGCAACATTTTCTACTTTTAATTACCCATGAAAGTTGCAAAATTTTGCAGTTTATATGTTGTCCCTAATTGGATGACATTTGGGGATCAACCTCCTTTGGGCCGAATAATCGGGTGACGATTACCCAACTTAGAGGGACGGTTTCCTTTTACCGCTTTTTCATCATTTGGTGCCAAAATTCTCAACCAATCATACATGAATGTGAATCTAGATTATGTCAGAGTGTCAAGATAAACTACTCAAAGAGTACTTCTCAGGATACAAGCATTATGGTACAAATCTACACGTTAGACTCATATCACTGTCATATTATTTAGAACATCCTACCCTCAAACAATCATCCTTTTGTCTCTATATACTATTCACGATCTCTTTGAAATTCAAGCATTTGCGCAAAATAAAAAATTCCACAAAAATTTTTGGTCAAAATTTGGGAAGAACTTCATCGTGTGGTTTAACAAAGAAAATTGCATTAAAAAAATAAATAAATCATAAAATAGGAACCAAACCCACCCCCCAAACTTGAACTAAATATTGGCTTCAATGTTTCAGAACAAGATCGAGAAGGGTGACTCACAAAGGGTAACACAACACCAATTGTTGCATCCTAGCTTTCATCTGCAAGACCCCCTTTTTATTACTTGAAGACAAAAAAAAATGAAAAACTAATTCATTAAAAGCGTGGGTTGACTCCCACGAAGCACTTCATTTAACATCTCCTGTATTGACGGCTCATCCCCTTTATTATGGGGAGGGGGGTACTTCCTCTTCCATACCTTGTCGCTTGTCCTTTCCGCAACTAAGAACTCACCTAGATCAAAAGTATGGACCACTTTGTTGTTCAAGAAACTTCCAACTTCCATATCCTCACCTTGATGTTCCTTTTTCTTTCTCTTCTTGACTTCTTGAATGAACTTAGGGATTTTGATAGATGCATGAGATGATGCCACCTGAGAGCTTATGCCCGAGACCTTTTCTGGAAGTGGCTCTGAAATGTTGCTTTTTCCTCTTAATTTGATCATTCCAACTAATGATTGATTATTTCCACCTGCACCTTGCTTCTCGATCTCCAACACCATGAAAGTTATCTCCCCATAAAATGATTTTAACGTTAGATTCCCTGTCTCGATATCAAAATTTCATCGACTAGTAAACAAAAATGGTCGACCAAGAATTATAGGATTCTCTTCATCTTCAGGAATTTCCATGATCTGGAAATCAATTAGAAAGACAAAATAGTCAATTTCCACCAATACATCTTCCGCTACCCCATATGATTTCTTGATAGTGTGATCGACAAATTTTAATTTCGTCCCACTCTCGCTTATCTTTTCAATACCAAGATTTTTGAAGATAGATAATGGAATTAAGCTCATATTGCGAATGTCATTTTTGTAAGGTCTGCCTAACGGTGTTAGAAGTAATTTCTATTTATATTTTTATTTATGAATTTTTTGCCACCAATATATTTAGGAAAGACAATCATTGCGTTGAAAGATTAGCTAACTTGAGTTATATGTACATAATTTCACTTGAGGGGAAGTGGTTCATAGGATATTCTTATGGGTTTTGCTAGCAACTTCATCAGTATTTTTTGTTATAGAGTTTTTTATTGAGGAGTTTTGGTTTTGATCCACTAATTTTTATATCTGTGTATTTTCTTCCCTTTTTATATATTTGGTGCCTTTGAGCCCTTATAAAAAAATTAAAATAGATATGTGAATCTAAAAACTAAAATTAAAATTATGATTTTTTTTTAAATCATAAAAAAATCAAATTTTATTTATATATAAATAATATATTAAATCTAAAGCGGCGAATTATATCACGACACATATTAATATTTCTACTTCATTTATGTCATATTATCCCATAATTCTAAGAGACACCTCCAAAAACTCATTTACACTTATGATATTGCATTATTCCTAACAAAAGGCTATATTTTTTAAATGTTGCATACAAGTTTCAACAACAAAAATATTAGGTGGCAAATTTTCCTCTAAACACACTTAGGATTCTCTTCTCTCATTTTTCTCTCCATCTGTCTCATTCTTATCTATGACTCATCTTAATTTCACTCTCTTTCTAAAGAAAATATGGTTTTATAATGAAAAGAGAGAATGAGATTAAGAGAGACAAAGAAGAAGAGATAAATGGAGAAAAAAATAAAGGAGAAAATCCAAGTCCCTCCAAGCGTCATAAAATTTTATTTAACATTCCTTCTTAATATTATAAAATTTGTTTGATTTAATAATAAAAATATATTAAATTAAATTATTTAAAAAACATTCAACAAAATAAAAACAATTGGGTCATCCCAAGTCTAAGGTTAACAATCACTTTACTAATTGATAAGTGCAAAATAGTCATTATATTTATGTATATTTTGTGGTACTTATCGATTCATTTTATTTAATCGTTTGAATAAACTTTAACTTGTGTGTGTATTTGTACATATTGAGTATAATCGTGTTTTTTGTGTAAATATTGTATCGTTTGATAGTTTTTATCTCTTTTGTAGGTATTCACTCATAATTGGAACATCGAGTAATAAGAGTTGAAGGCACAACTTCCAAGATGTGATATTGAGCAATAAAAGAGAATGCACAAAGTAAAGAATAAGCTTATCAAATATTTCAAATAGTATTAAAAGCATCGTATTTAGTCATTTCTAGATAGAGCATTGAATAAGATTTCCAACGCTTTCAATCATACGAAATCAGAGTTACGGTTCTGAAGTTATGATAAAAACAAGTGATGAACTTTTTTTCAACATAGTAGTGAGCGTGCTAAGCATGCTCTGTGCAGGCTAAGCCGCAGTCTGTGGGTTTTAAAGTTCATAAATAGAGTTCCAAATATATTTTTAAGTTATAGGTTGAGTATTTTTGAGTTCCAACACCATAAACTTCATTTTTTGATCTAGAGAGCTTAGGCAACATCATTGGGTGCTACATCTCATTGTTTGGCTATGGGTTATCTCAAATCGCATTGACACCACGAGAAATGTATGGTTCATTTCCTTCTTCCCTATGTATCATTCTAATGGTGGATTTTGTATGTATATTTTTACTCTTATTATATGTACATTTGTTGATCATGGGATTGTATAAAATTTTCTTTTAAAAATCATTATCGATGTCTTCCTTGATCTTTTTGCTTTATGTTTGGATTTGGGTTGCTACAGACATACACCTTACAAATTTTGATTAGGGAAGGATATCTATTATTTTCTAGATTCTAGAGATAGATTTAGAGCTAATAATCACTATGGATATAGGAGCTTAATGTTTTCGTATTATTCGTGTTGCGCGCAAAATTGTCAACGCGAGTAATATTGTTGTCTTAAACTTTACGTTAGACATAACCTATATTGTGCTACATCTCGAGAGATACTCGACGCATTTATTCTTCTAGCTAGTAACTGATAAGTGCAAATTGTAGTTATTTTTTTATATACTTTTTGTTGCACTTATCGTCTTTTTATTGTAAATATCGTTAAATAAACCCGACTTTTGTGTAAATACGTTTAGTTTGTATTTACTTATGTTTTTGTGTACATAGTGTGTCGTTTGATGTTTTTCCAATTATTTTGTAGGTATTTGTTGCATTTTGGAGCATTGAGGAATAAGGTGTCGAAGGCACGTCTCTGGATGCGCGTTTTCGAAATAAAAGACCAGTTTTGGGACAATCTATCCATGAGAACACACTTAGCGCGCAGAGGCCGCTAAGCGCGAGTGACGCTTAGTGAATTTTGTAGCTCGCTGCTTGCGTTTGACAATATGGCAGAACCGATGTTTTGAAGCTCGTTTAGCGCGAATAGCGCGCTTAGCGCAGTTTAAGTCGATTTGATGTGTAAAATAAGTAAGTCGCACTTAGCGCGTCAGGCCCGCTTAGCGCGGTCTATTGAGATTTGTTTTATAACTTTCATTTCAGCTCATTTTTAGGGATGGTTTTGGGGAAGTTTTTGCTCCTAACTCCATCAACCTATAAATTTTGTTAGGATTATCTTAGATAACAACTATGGAGCTTACATACGGATGATCTGGGGTGGATTGCTCTTCGATCGGCGCTGACAAATCGGTAGATTTACGGTTCATTTCTCTTCCTCTTTGTGTAATCTATATTGGTTGGGATTGTACGTATATTTTCTTTGAACTGATGTATATTTCTCGCCCTTGGCGTTATATTAAACTTGCTTTACGAATTTTTGTGGATAATTATCCTGGATTTTTACTCTGTCTTAGGGGTTTGAGTTGTTATAGACATATGTTGCTTAGATTCTTATCTAGGATGATTATTTGTTAGTTTCTGAACTCTAGAGATAGATTTAGATCTGACATCTACTTAGGTATCAGAGCTTAAAGCCTCTGTGTTGTTTGTGTTGCTCTGAGAGATCGTCGACACAAGCGAGCACGATTGACTTATGTGTTGTTGAGGTGGTTGAGGTGGTTGAGAGATTACCAACTAGGTGATACAGTCGGCCTTTCAGTTTGTGTTAGAAATGACTTAGGTCGTTAGTGATACATAGTAATATTGATAAATGTTGTAGGTTGATTATAATAGGTCGATAGTTGTAAGTCTGTGAGAAGTAGTATATATGCATGCTTGACAAGTTATTCCTTTTTCCTTTTTATACATTTATTTTCTATTAATACATTTTCTTTCAACCCATTTATCCCCAAACTCATTAACAAATGATTTGTCGAACAGCGAAATAATAATCAATCTTTATGGAAACGAGACGATATAACCTAAATATCACCCGGTAAATTAATAACTTACTTTTTGTTGCCGCTTTACAGCAACAATAAAATGGCGTTGTTGTTGGGGATTAGTTCTATTATTTTCGCATTTCGATGATTCTTTTGTTTTTGAGTTTTGTAATTAATGTATATGTTGTATAGAACTTGTACATTAACTTGTATATGATACTTTTGCATATATGTGTTTTTCTTTGTTTTCATGTATTATTGTAAGTTGTCTCATTTTCCTAACGTTTGTTGTGTGAATGTTATTAACTTTCTTTAGGTTTGCATGGTGTGACAATACCATGGCATGACGAGAGGAGGTTACTAGCTCATACAATAAAGACGTTGAGGTTACAACATAAAACAATCATGTTTTGTTTGTATCTGTTTTTGTTATATGTGACTTGTGTTTTAACAAGTTGAAATTGACTTGTTTTAAATTTTCAAATTTTCACTTTTCAACTTGTTAATTCACTTCAATCGTTTGTTTCGTTATGTAGATTTTTGTTTTTCCACAAGCTTGTCGTGTTTAGCTTGAGGAAGTTTGTATGTTGTAAATAATTTGTGCATTGAGTGTGTAGGGTGATTGTGGAGCTTGCATAGTAACTGCACGAGTTATTTTCCTGTTTTTCTACAACTGGTGTAGCGCGTTAAGCGCGCTCTGTGCCGCTTAGCGCACTCTACTGTGCAGAACGAGTGAACTCTTTTTAATTTTTCGCTTGGTTTTCCTTTTTCCCATTTCCAAATAGGCTTTAAATAGTAAATAAAATTAATATTTTTAATTCTTTCTTTTGTTGTTTGGACTCAATTTTGGCTCGATAGCTTGAGGTCGCTTTTGGTGATTTTCCAAGTTTGAGTGTTCTAACTTGCGAATGCATAGTAATGATTTTTTTAAAGTTTTGTACACGTTTGAAGTATGTGTTTATCACTTTCTATACTTTAGCATATTCATGATACTTAGAATTTTTACAATTTTTATGCCATTCATTCTTTTGTATACTCGTTCATCTGGGAATCACTTTAGTTCATACCTTTTTTGTGAGGTAGCTTTCAATTGTTCACTTATGATGAAGACCACAAATCTTGTTTAAACTGGATTTTATTATTCTTAATATTTTGTTTGTGTTGGTTGCATAAAAACATGAAAATGATCAAGGTAATTTTTCGTTCCATTTTGAGCATAAATACCTTGGCCAAATAGTCAATTAACCTTGTGAGTGTGTGATCATTAGTAACCCCTTTGAGCTTTTTGTTGATATCCATGTTGTATTTTTTAAATGCTTGTTGTGATACGGTGGGAGAACTGACTTGAGGTTTTGCGTTTCGTCGCAAATGTCGCAGTTTAGCAAGAGTCACCACCGACTTTTATTTTATCCAAAAGGAAAGGTAAAAAAGCACAGGAAAGACCTTTGAGATGTTTTCTTGAGTTCGGGGGGTAGATTATGAAAAGGGAAGGTTCTAGCACCCTTTTCATCCATGGTTTTCCATGGGCTCTTAGTTACTTGCTTAGATCACTTGCTTTGCTTTTGAAATTGTTTGAAATGGTGCTTTGTGTTTGGTTTGGTTTTGAAAGTATTTTGAAAAGAGGCCATTCGTTTAGGCAATCTTTGTAATGATTCTCGTTCGTAAGAATGTATACAAAGATGTCTGTCTTTTGAAAAATGTTTCAATATTTTGAAAGTTGTTTGAAAATGTTTTGAAATATGTGTGTGTTTATTTTTGAAAATAGCAAGGATTGTTTTGAAATGGAGCAAGTAACTTAGAAGCTATCTACCTACTCAAATGTCTTTTCTATGCATTTTTATTCCTTTGACATTGTTGACTTACCATTGATTTGGTAAACAACTCTATCTTTGGATGTTAAATGGGACAGGCGTGGGTCATCATATGACCATGATAGCAATGTTGCCAAGTATCTTTAGCATTTTGAGGGACCAAGATCATTTTGTTTAGGCAACCTTTTGATAGCGTCATCAAGGCACTATGATCTTATTTTGTTTTGTTTTGCCAAGATACTTCGCGTGCGTAACATGGCCATTTTTGTTTAGGCAACCAAGTGGGTGAAACCCTAAGGGTGTTTGTGTGCAATGTGTGTCATTTTACATGCATTTTATTTGTCTTGTATTAGGTCTTTTCTATTTGTTTTATTTTTGGTCTTGTCATGCAAACCCTAGTTTACTAAACATGGTATAAATACGATAAATTGCATAAATGTAAACTAAGCTATTACAACAATTATTATGGGAGGGGGGATACAAATTTTTGAATGGGGATATTGCACAAAATAAACCCTAAAAATACTATTACAACCCAATTGAATATTGTGCGAAATAAATAAATGTACAAATATTTAAAATGCAATAAAAATGTACTTATGCAAAAAATGTTTTGTATTTATTTAAGGTATGAGAAAATAAAATTAATTAACCCTAGAAAATAAGGAAAAATAATATTATTATTTTTGAAAGGGGGAAACCCTAATTTTTTATTAAAAGAAATATATGTTTCCTATTATTTATTTTGTCCATTTTTGTACAAGAAAATAATAAATAATATTATATGTCAATATTAAAAATTAAATATGTATGAGAAAATGAATATTTTATATGTAAAATAATAAAATAAAAATGTATAGTATTTTTAAATATATTTACAATTTATTTAAGAAAATTAAGTATATTATCCTAATAAACTATTTTTTATGCAAAAAATAATAGAAAAAATAAAATAAAAATGCAAAAAATAAAGAAATTATTTTTCATGATTTTTTATGATTCAGAAAGATAAATAAAAGCAATAAATATAAAAAATATGAGAAAATATGAAAAATATAACAAATAAAGTCAGGGGGTGCAAATAGTGGTCAGTGGGTGTGAAAATCAAAAACAGAAGGGTCAAGGCGCCCAAGGCCCAGGAACTTCATCCTTGTCCTCCAGCTTCCTCCTTACGCGCGTATTTTCCTTCAAACTGTAACATGCTCCTTCAGCTGGATTTGGATATGACAATATGGGGACTTTGAGTGAGGCCTGAGGATCGTGTGAGCTTCCTTAAGCTTCCTTCAAGCTACTCCAATGCATAGTTTGCTTTGTGGATGGCTAGAACTCACTGCACAAGTCAAGCTGCAACCTCCAAATTTGAAAATGGAAATGGCTGAAACAGGGCTTACAGATGCAAGGCAAGCGCTTGGATAGCTTTGGTAGGATGTGTATGAAGTGTTTCAAATGTCAATCCATAAAACGCACGAGCAAAAATGAAGTTGGCAATGATTTTGCAGAACTGCAATGTTTGGGCAGAAAAATGATGTTTTTGTGTTTTTGAGTGTTTTGGATGCAATGCCTTCATGTCCTGAGTTGTGACAAGTTTTTGGATATGTATAGAATGATACAAAGTCCACTCTTCCCTTGCTGTACAAGTTCTGACTTCATTTGCAACTTTTCTTGCATTTGAAGAAAAGTGACAAGACAAATGCAACATGCTTGTACTGGATACCTCAAGAGCTGATAAGAGTTGGTATACTTTGCTTAATATCCGTGGAAGTTGTTTGTACCAAAGGAACAAGTCTAAGGCTCAAGGTCGATAAAGTTGCAAAATCTCACCTTTATGAAAATGGCAACGTGAGCTTTATGCCTAAAATGGTATTACAACTTGTACAATGCTTCAAAAGTGAAAATAAAGCCTTTAACCTCTGAGTTTGCATTTAATTATGGAGTGTAGAATGAGTTTATGACCCGTAATGCAAGGTACAAGCATCCAAGATCAGATTTGCAACTTGATACTTTGTGAAAATGGCATGAACAAAAGTGATAAAATGCCAATTTCTCTTCTTCGATTCTCCCTAACCACAAATGATCTTGGAGAGTTCTGGGACATTTTAGAAAGCTTGCAATGTGCTATATAATCCATATTTGAAATTAATTTTTAGATACCTCTTGGAACTAGGTGAAAAGTGTCCATAAAGTTGGGTAAAAAACCTGCCTAAATTAGGGCAAATTTTCAATAAGTTATTTAGTTCATGGACCTCTATTCACAAATTCATAACTTGATATCCAAGCATCTTTTGGGAAAAGTTTGTGAAGTAAAGTTTTAGATTTCATGGATGACTACAACTTTCATGTTGGAAGTTTTCTTTGAATCAAATCGCATCATGGTGAAAAAGTGGTGAAAAGTTGGAAAAAAAATAAGAAAATTTCCATACTTAGAAAAATTCTAAGTTATGAAAATTTTCAAATTCAAACCCTAATTTTAAAAATTGATTTTCTTGGTGAACAAGTTTCATATTTTGACATATCTTGATGAATTATGACCCTTTGCACTTGATTTTGACCAAAAAGTCAAAGTTTGACTTTTCAGTGTACAATTGACTTTTGATCAGTTGATTGGAAAATTCATCTGTCAATCCAATGAACTTGAGATATTTTAAAATATGTGATTAGGTCAAGATGATACCATTGAACCCTTGAAATCATTATTGAACTCAATTGGCCATTGTCTAGGTTAAAAATCAGAAATTGCCCTTCCTCAGTCAAAACCCTAATTTTGACCATTTTGCCCTTTTGATGATTTGACCAAATTTCTTGAGGAGTTGTGATCCAAACTTGATCAAATGGTACATATGAGTCTAAAATGTTGTTGTGGATAAAAAATTATGAAGTTTGACTTTAAATTGGCCATGGTTGACTTTTTCCCAAATACAGTTGATTTTTAGGTCAATTGTCCAATTGACTGAGCAAAAATGTGATTCAAGGCTTGAAACTTAACATGGGAAATCCTAGGGATCCAAGATGGTGTATGAAAGTTACATTAAAAATTGATGGTCCAAAAAATCCTTGTGCAAACTCAAACCCTAATTTTGGGTTATCAGTGCAAGATGAGGTGTCTTGAGCTGACCAAACCCTAATCTTGTCTTGAGTCCAAGAAGTCTTATGAGAAAAAGTCTTGATATATGAGAGGACAAATTTTGGGGTACAACACTTGTCTATGAGTGTTTAGTTTCCCTTTTTTCATGGATGTTCGTTCATTGTTTTCTTGAACCCTCAACCATTATTTTGCTTTGAATTTTTACATTGCCTTAGAAAGTAGGGAGTATTCACTTTAATGTATGGTTGAATTCAAGTTGGAGAGAAAAATGATTGTGTATTTATTGGTTGATTTCTATGATACTGATAAAGAAATAAAAAGAAAGGAAAAAAAAGTGAAAAAGAAAGAAAAGAAAAAGAAAGAAAAAATTGAAGAAAAAAAAGCTTTGAAAAAGAAAAACAAAAAGAGTTTGAAATAATATTGTGTTAATAAGTGATATATGTTTGGTGTAAAACTTGGAATGAAGAAGAAGTTTGATTGAAATTATTTTGCTTGAGACTTTTTGATTTGATCACTCCCTTAGGTTTAGGCAAGTTTTTGTTTCGATTAGCCTTAGGAATTATCCCTTGTTTGTTCACCAGACCACGCTACAACCTTGAAAAGCCCTTGAGATTTTTGCTTTTATATTTTCAATGTAAATTTTTGGATGAATGCATAATTTAGTATATTGTTTGCAAGATTCTTGGATGAGTGAAAATACCTTATTTTTGTGTGTTTTTCATCTACTGATGATTGTGTTTGCTAGGTGTGATTCATTTGTGAACTAGTGTTATTTTATAATTTTTGGTATAATTTTTTTGTTTAGCATTTGTTTCATTTTTATGTTATCGTTGTAGTTTAATGGTAGGTATGTTTCTCCATTTGTACCATTTTTAATTTAAACCATTGCATTTGTTTTACGTTTTCAAAACTTGTTGATTCATGATAATTTGGTTGATTACTTTTGGTTCTTTGAGTTGTTTGGCCTTGTTTGAGGACAAACAAGTTCAAGTTGGGAAGATTTTGATAAGTGAAAATTGTAATTATTTTTTTATATACTTTTTGTTTCACGTATCGACTTTTTATTATAAATATCTTTGAATAAACTCGACTTTTGTGTAAATATGATTAGTTTGTGTTTATTTGTGTTTTTGTGTACATAGTGTATCGTTTGAGTTTTTCCATTCATTTTGTAGGTATTTGTTGCATTTTGGAGCATTGAGGAATAAGGTGTCGAAGGCACGGATCCGGATGAGTATTTTCCGAATAAAAGAACAATTTTGGGACATTTTGTCCAGGAGAGCCCGTTTAGCGCCCAAAGGCCGCTAAGCTCGAGTGTCGCTCAACACATTTTGTAGTGCGCACCTTGCGTTTGACAATTTGGCAGAACCAATATTTTGAAGCATCATTAACGTGGATAACACGCTTAACACGGTTTAGGTCGGTTTGATGTGTAAAATAAGAAAGTCACACTTAGCGCGCCAGGCCCGCTTAGCGCGGTCTCATGAGATTTGTTTTATAACTTTCATTTTCATCTCATTTTTAGGGATAGTTTTGGGGAAGTTTTTGCTCCCAACTCCATCAACGTGTAAATTTTGTTAGGATTAGCTTATATAAAAACTATGGAGCTTGCATACGGATGATTTGGGGTGGATTGCTCTTCAATCGGCGCTGGCAAACCGGTAGATTTGTGGTTCATTTCTCTTCCTCTTTGTGTAATCTCTATTGGTTGGGTTTGTATGTATATTTTATTTGAACTAATGTATATTTTCTCCCTTGGCATTATATTAAACTTACTTTACGAATCTTTGTGGATTATTGTCCTAGATATTTACTCTATGTTAGGGATTTGAGTTGTTATAGACATATACTGCTTAGAGTCTTATCTAAGATGATTATCTGTAAGTTTCTAAACTCTAGAGATAGATTTCGAGATGACATTTACTTGGGTATCAGAGTTTAATTCCTTTGTGTTGTTTCTGTCGCCATGAGAGATCATCGATGCAAGCGAGCACGATTGACTTCTGTGTTATTTAGGTGGTTGAGAGATTTCTACCAAGGTGATGCAGTCGGCCTCTCAATTTGGGTTAGAAATGACTTAGGATTTTAGTGATACGTAGTGACATTGATGAATATTGTAGGTTGAGTATAACAGGTCGATAGGTTTAAGTCTGTGAGAAGTAGTATATATGCATGTTTGACAAGTTATTCCTTTTTCCTTTTTATACATTTATTTTAAGTTTCTTTCAACCCATTTATCCCCCAAACTCATTAACAAATGATTTGTCAAATGAAGAATCCATAACCAATCTTTGTGAACATGGTACAATATAACCTAAATATCATCCGGTAAATTAATAACTTACTTTTTGCTTGCCGCTCTACAACAACAACGGTAACTTCCTCAAATCATGCCATGGTATTTCCATACTACACAAACCTAAAGAAACTTTCCTAACCAAACACTTGAACAAACGTTACGAAAACAAGAAAATTCACAACAATACTTGAACAACATTTGACACATAGCACATTTATACACACACTTTCATAACTTGAGAATCACAAACATAACAAGTATGGAACTTCAAACACAAAACATGTATAAATCAACAATTATGCATTATACACAAGTATAGTAATTTTACTACTAAGTTGTACTCAACCAAAATCACTTGTCAAGATTATCATGTATCTCTCACACAGAGGTTATCTCTAACACAGAATGAGACTACGACCATATTACTTGCGTCAGCGATCTCTCAGTGCAAAACAAAAAACACGGAAGAATTAAACTCTAATACCCACGTGAATATTAAGCCTAAATATATCTTTAAAATCTAGAACCTAATATATGTTCATCCTAAATCCGGATTTGACCCATCCATCTCTGCAATAAATCAAACCCAAATAAAGAAATCCAACATCAATATTGATTTGTAAAATGACTTTAATACAACATTATGAGTAATAAATATACATATAATCAAGGTAAACTTACATACAACTCCAACAAATGAAGCTTACAAAGAGAGGAATGGAGAATAAAACCAAATCTTTCACGGTGTCAATCTAGAGCAAAGAGGATTTGACTCCGGATGATCCGATTACAATCTCCAAATGTGATTTTCTAAGCCTAAAAGCACAAAGAATATTGTGAGTGATACGTGATGGTGTTGACGGTTGCTTACTTGTTATGATGTATTAGAACTTTGTATCTTGTAGTTGAGTTATGTATGGTGTAGTGATTGTGTAGCATAGGAGAATCAGCTGCGATTATGATTTTTCTGTACAAACATGTTCACGCTGTGTGCAGTCTGTGCATGCTAAGGGCGCATTTTCTGGTGTAACGTGCTAAGTGTCGTCTGCGGGGATAAGTGCACCTGCTACTTGCTTGTTAAATTTTTGTTTCACTCGCCCTCTTTTTCCCACTTTCGCCTAGGATATTTAGAGTACATAATAGTAGTATTTACTGATCCTTTTTTTTATTGTTTGGATCTAACTTTGGTCCGATATCTTGAGGTATTTTGAGGTGATTTTATGAGTATGATTGTTTCAATTTGCGGATGTATGGTAATGATAGTTCTTGAAATTGGTACACGCCAAGTACTCGTTTATCACTGTCTATAACATAATATATTTAGGAAACATATAATTTGTACAAATTTCATGTCATTCATTTTTTTACATTACTTATTTTTGATTGGATAACTTTAGTTCCTTCTTACCCCCAAATGTGAGAAAGATTTTCGTTGTTCATATATGCTGGAGACCATAATTCTTATTTTAACTGGATTTTATTATGTTAAATATTTTATTTGTGTTGATTGTATGAAAACATGAAAATGATCAAGGCATTTTGTTTCATTTTGAGCAAAACTACCTAAATAGTAAATTCACCCTGTGAGTGAGTGAGCATTTGTTAGCCCCTTTGAGCCTTTTTGTCAATGTCCATGTTATTTTTGAACTTGATGCTTATATATGAGTATGTAGTTCACATTTTTTAATGTATCTTGATTCTTTAATTTCTTGAACCCTCAACAATGATTTATGGTTTGAACTTTTGTCTTGCCTTAGAAAGTAGGGAGTATTTACACTTTGATGTTGGTTGAATTTAAGTTGCGGAGAAAAATGTTTGTTTGCTATGAGGTTGAAAAAAAATGAAAAGAAAAAGAAAATAAAAAATAAAGAAAATAAAAAGAAAGAAAAAAGTTGAAAAAGTTATGAAAAAGAAAAACAAAAAGAGTAGAATAATGTTTTATTAATAAGTAAGGTGTGTTTGGTGTAACACATGAAATTGTGGAAGAAGTTTGATTGAGATTTTTTTCTTGAACTTTTGTGAGTTGATCACTTCCTTAGGTTTAGGCAAGTTTTTGTTTAGATTAGCTTTAGGAACTGCCCCCCTTTTTTGTTAACCAAGCCATATTACAACCTTGAAAAGTCCTTGTGATTCATGTTTTTGTATGTTCAATGTGAATTTTGGGATGAATGCATAATTTAGTCTATTGTTTGCAAGATTGTGGATGAGCGTCAAATCCTCACCTTTGTGTGTTTTTCATCTCTTGATGAATTTTTGCTAGGTGTGATTCATGATTACGCGTGTTTTGTTTTATAATGTTTATTATGATTTTTGTACTTAGGATTCATTTTGTTTTCATGTTGTCGTTGTAGTATAGTGGTAAGTTAGCTTTGCTTGTACATTTTTTTGAACCATAATGATCGTCAATATAGCAAGTGTACTATGTTTCCTCAGTAGTAATAATAGGGAAATTCCCTGAATGACGATCTCAAGGACTGTGCGTCAATACCGAATTCAATGCATGTTTCAATTAAACAAAAACTTAAATTGGAGTTTTACTTTGAAATTATCACTTAACAATAAGAAAAATAAGCAGAATAATAAATTGGCTTTTTCATAGATATGAGGAACATGCTAAGGTAAAGTGTATGACTTGCTTTGTAACAACCTTGAATCCTGATCTCTTCAACAAGTTCAAAATACTCAATTACCAAATCTTTAGTTTATTTTCCCCTAAGTCCTTAGTGAAAAAACCTTTGAACATTCATCCTAAATCCTGAGACATTAGAGAATTATGATGAAATCAAGCCTTGGTTTTATCAAGAATTAATCGTAACATATAATGTATGGCTAGTCCTAGGTGATATCTACTATAGTCTAATCGTACAAAAACCTTAACAACTGTTGTCCAACTGATTATTAACTGTAAATCAATCCTTGTTGGTCCGATAAAGAAAGCAATAAAAACCTTGTAAAATTAAATTGAATATGAAAAACAATCATATTAGTGAAATTAGGAATTCAGATTCGTTACAAAATCAAATCAGGGACACCCCCTAGCATTTGAGGGTTTACCTACTCATATTGTTCAAAAAAACTACTAGATAAAAATTAGACATTATAGGTATTTGGATAACTTCAATCTTCAATTGCTTCTGCTTATGAAAATATTTCACTCTTCAATGAAATTGGTCTCTCCAATGTTTGGTCGTGTAATAGTTCTTCGCTTTCTCCAAAAATCTCCTAAACCTTCTTTAAAACTTGGCTAAATAGTGAAAAAATCAATTTGTCTCTGTCGGAAATACCCAAAACAACCCTCCAGGTCACACATTGAAAAATTAGTTAAACAAGGAAAAAGCGCGTCACTGGCCAACACAGCCCGTGTCAGGCAACACAGGTGCCAATGTTGGCCCTCTACCTCGTCCCATCAATCTGTTAACTCCCACACTTATTGACACGACATGTGTCATGTGACACGGATGCCTGTGTCAGCCCTGTGACATCTCACTTTTGCAACACCTTTCATCCAGACACAGCCGTGTCAGGTGACACGTGCGGCCGTGTTAGAACTCTTATAGCATGGTTTTTTTACATCCTCTGAAACTTCGAATATCACACTTTTTCACCCGATTTGTCTAGATTTATTCCCCTGAGCCGACAAACAGTAACACACTTAACCAATGCATAAAATGAAGAAGAATGAAGTAAAACACTTGGCAATATAAATAAAATATAACTAAAATCAACGGTAAATAATGGTCTAAAAACCACTGGTTAAACTCCCCCAAACATAAATTGTTTCTTGACCTTAAGCAACAATTACAAGAACTAATTAAATTCAAACCATACTGGTACTTATACGTGAGACTTATATTTACATTGACCAAGAGTTAGTTTTTCTGGTATTCACGTGATGCGAAGATTTTTTTATACGAACCTCTTAAACCTGAGTTTCCTTTTCGGATACCTCGCTAACTATGCTTTGTACTTAAGTCTTTTTCTGATTTTCCTCCTTTTTCATTCAGACAATCAAATTAAGACAATGAGAATTATGGTAATCATCACATGCACAAGACTAATCAAGAGTTTTTTTAGCCACCAAATAAGAAACATTTTCTAATTTTAATTACCCATGAAATTTGCAAAATTTTGCAGTTTATATGTTGTCCTTATTTGGATGACATTTGGGGATCAACCTCCTTTGGGCTGAATAATCGGGCGAGGGTTACCCAACTTAGCGGGACGGTTTCCTTTTACCACTTTTTAATCATTTCGTGCCAAAATTATTTATTTCTCAACCAATCATACATGAATGTGAATCTAGATTATGTTAGAGTGTCAAGATAAACTACTCAAAGAGTACTTCTCAGGATACAAGCATTATGGTACAAATCTACACGTTAGACTCATATCACTGTCATATTATTTAGAACTTCCTACCCTCAAACAATCATTTCTTTGTTTCTATATACTATTCACGATCTCTTTGAAATTCAAGCATTTGCGCAAAATAAAAAATTCCACAAAAATTTTCGGTCAAAATTTGGGAAGAACTTCATCGTGTGGTTTTACAAAGAAAATTGCATTAAAAAAATAAATAAATCACAAAACAGGAAACAACCCCCCCCCCCCCCCCCCCCCCCCCCCCCCAAACTTGAACTAAACATTGGCTTCAATGTTTCAGAACAAGATCGAGAAGAGTGACTCACAAAGGGTAACACAACAACAATTGTTGCATCCTAGCTTTCATCTGCAAGACCCCCTTTTTATTACTTGAAGACAAAAAAAAATGAAAAACTAATTCATTAAAAGCGTGGGTTGACTCCCACGAAGCACTTCATTTAACATCTCCTGTATTGACGGCTCATCCCCTTTATTATGGGGGGGTGGTACTTCCTCTTCCATACCTTGTCGCTTGTCCTTTCCGCAACTAAGAACTCACCTAGATCAAAAGTATGGACCACTTTGTTGTTCAAGAAACTTCTAACTTCCATTTCCTCACCTTGATGTTCCTTTTTCTTTCTCTTCTTGACTTCTTGAATGAACTTAGGAATTTTGATAGATGCATGAGATGATGCCACCTGAGAGCTTATGCCAGAGACTTTTTCTAGAAGTGGCTCTGAAATGTTGCTTTTTCCTCTTAATTTGATCATTCCAACTGATTATTGATTATTTCCACCTGCACCTTTCTTCTTGATCTCCAACACCATCAAAGTTATCTCCCCATCAAATGATTTTAACGTCAGATTACTTGTCTCGATATCAAAATTTCATCGACTAGTCAACAAAAATGGTCGACCAAGAATTATAGGAGTCTCTTCATCTTCAGGAATGTCCATGATCTGGAAATCAACTAGAAAGACAAAATAGTTAATTTCCACCAATACATCTTCCGCTATCCCATATAATTGCTTGATGGTGTAATCGACAAATTTTAATTTTATCCCACTCTCGCTTATCTTTTCAATACCAAGATTTTTGAAGATAGATAATGGAATTAAGCTCACACTAGAACTAGAATCAATTATAACCCTCTTGAATGTTATGTTTTTTATAGTGTACGGTATTGCAACTAATCTAGTATCCTTCTGCTTGATAGGTATTCTTCTCTCGGACGTCATTGCACACAATTTCTCATCATCGGATACCGATCCATCTTTTATTGATCTCTTTTTAGATAGTACCTACTTCATGAATTTTTGGTACATGGGCATTTTCTCGAGAGCTTCAAAGAAAGGCATGTTGATCTCTAACTTTTTGAACATTGTGACAAATTTCTCAAAGTCTTTCTCTTTTGGGTCCTTCTTCCGGGAATTGAGAGGTGTGGGCAGCCATCTTCTCCATAGCTACCTTCCAATCAGCCTTTTATGAAGCTTGTTGCTGATTTTGGACATTTCCTTACTGATCTTTACAAGAAAAATTTGGACGATTCTTCCATCCTGGATTTTAAGTATTTGAGTAAGGATTATTCTTCCTCAAAAATTTGATCTCTTCAACTTGTTGTGGAGTTGCAAGATAATGTACAGTTATGTGTGGTCCACTACAAATCTCATAAACTATTTTTTGTGCTTATTGAACCTGAGCTACCTGTTGAGTGCCTATTTTCAATGCCTTCAGTTTTTTCTCTACTTCTACAGCAACTGTTTCTTCAATTATGAGTTGTTTTTTGGCCTCCAACTTCAAATCAATTACTCCCTCTGGTTTTCTTACAACCCTTTCATATAGCTCCAAATGTTTGTTTGCAACAATTGCTTTAATTATCTTCTTAATATCAGTGGTTTTTGAAAAATTGGATGAGCCACCAACTGTTGTATCAATAAGCTGCTTTGTCTTCATTCTGAGACCATTTACAAACATATGCATTTGTTAAGTTTGATCCATATTTTGAGTGAGACAAACTACCAATAACCTATTAAACCTCTTATAAGCATCACCTAGTGACTCTTCTTCTTTCTGCTTAAAATTCACAATATTATATCTTTTGCAAATATAAACAGAAGCAGGAAAGTATTCATCAAGTAAAATTTTCTCCATCTCTTCACAAGTAGTAACACTCCCAGCAGGTAATGAGTAAAACCACTCTTCAGCATCTTCTGAGAGCGTGAATGGAAACATTATTAATTTATTTGCTTCTTCAGAGTGTCCCTCAATGTTCAAAGTAGTACTCATGGTGAGGAACCTTTGCAAGTGTTTATTGGCATCTTCATTGAACTTTCTAGTGAAAGATCTCCTCTCAAGTTGAGTGATTATGCTCGGAATTAGTTGAAAATTTAGCATTCACCGGTTGCTTTATAATTGACAGTCTACCAGCAGCTGCATTTGTACCACCATAGTTATCAAGTAGCCTCTCAAATGCTGGTGGATTTTCTCCCATTGGTATTTTCTCTTCTGATTGTGACTCAGTCTCTGTATGAACTGAATGTTCTTCGTTGGAGGCCAGTCTAGCTAATTGAGTTTGTCTACATTAAAAAAAATTAGTTGAGGACTAAAAAGTATTAAAGTAACAGAAAATAAAATTTTAGTTTCAAAGCAACAAAATTCTAATTGAACTCAAATTAAACTCTATATTTTGGCATTCCCCGGCAACGACGCTAAAAACTTGATCGTAAAAATAGCAAGTGTACTATTTTGCCTCTGTATTAATAATAGGGATATTCTCCGAATGTCGATCTCAATAACTGCGCGTCAATATCGAGTTCAATGCATGCTTCAATTAAACAAAAACTTAAATTGGGGTTTTGTTTGGAAATTATTACTTAACAATAAATAAAATAAGCAGAATAATAAATTGGCTTTTTCACATGTATAAGGAATATGCTAGGGTAAAGTGTATGATTTTCCCTATAACAACCTTGAATCCCAAACTCTTCAACAAGTTCAAAATACTCAATTATCAGATCTTTAGTTTATTTTCCCTTAAGTCCTTAGTGGGAAAACCTTTGAACATTCATCATAAATCCTAAGTCCTTAGAGAATTGTTATGAAATCAAGCCTTGGTTTTATCAAGAATTAATCGGTAACATATAGGGTATCCCTAGTCCTAGGTGATATCTACTATAGTTTAATCGTAAAAAAACCTTAACAATTATGGTCCAACAGATTTTTAACCATAAAGCAATCGTTGTTGGTCCGACAAAGAAAGTAATAAACATCTTGTACAATTAATTTGAATATGAAAAACAATCTTATTACTAAAATTAGGAATTCAGAGCCGTTACAAAATCAAATCAGAGACACCCCCTAGCATTAGGGGTTTAGCTACTTATATTGTTCAAAATAATTATAAGATAAAATTAGACATTACAGATATTTGGATAACTTCAATCTTCAATTGCTTCCACTCATGAAAATCTTCTTCCCTCCAATGACTTTGGTCTCTCCAATCTTTGTTCGTGTAAACATTCTTTTCTTTGTCCAAAAATCCCCTAAATCCTCTTCAAAACTTGGCTAAATAGTGAAAAATTCATTTCTCTCGGTCGAAAATTCCCAAAGCATATAGTGAAAAATCTGGAAAACAAGGAAAAACAGCGTCACTAGCGAACACGGCTCGTGCCAGGCAACACGGGTGCTCGTGTTGGCCTTCTGCCTCGTCCCATCAATGTTTTAACTCCCAGACATGCTGGCACGACCTATGTTAGGTGACACTCCGCCCGTGTTATCCCCTTGGCATCTCACTTTTGCAACACATTTCATCATGACCCGGCCCATGTCAGGTGACACGGGTGGCCGTGTCAGGCCTCCTGTAGCATGGTTTTATTGACTTCCTCCGAAACTCCAAATATCTCACTTTTTTGCCTAATTTGTCCAGATTTAATACCCTGAGCCTACAAACAGTAAAACACACAACCAATGTATAAAATTAAGAAAAATGAATTAAAACGCTTGACAATATAAAGAAAAGATAACTAAAATCAACGGTAAATAACGGTATAAAAACCATTAGTCACATATATTTGTTTTCCGTTTATAAAACCTGTATATTTGTGATTCTTTGATTGTTGATTTTTTGTTTCTTTAGGTTGTTTGAATTTGTTTAAGGGCAAACAATGTTTTATGTTGGGGAGAGTTTAATTAGTGCCAAATAGTCGCTTTATTTATGTACTTTTTTAGTGGCACTTATCGACTCATTTTGTTGTAATACTTTGAATAAACCTCAACTTGTTTGTGTATTTGTACATATTGAGTATAATCGTATTTTTGTGTAAATATTTTATCGTTTAATAGTTTTTCATCTCTTTTCCAGGTATTCATTAATAATTGGAGCATCGAGTAATAAGAGTCGAAGGCAGAACTTCAAAGATGGGATTTTAAGAAATAAAAGAGAATGCACAAAGCAAAAAATAAGATTTTTAATTATTTCAAATAGTTATAAAATCATGGTATTTATTCATTATTAGATAGAGCATTAAATAAGCTTTCTAACGCTTCTAACCGTGCATAAATCAGAGTTACAATTCTCAAGTTATGGAAAAAACACAATGCTGGTTTTTTTGGGAACAACATGGAGCACGCTGAGCGCCCTGCGACTTTGAAAATCATTATATAGAATAAAAACACATTTTTAGGGTGAGGAATGGGTATTTTTTTTCTCCGAACTCCATCACCAACATTCTTTGAGATTTTAGGCTTAAAAAAAACATTTGGAGGTTGTAATCTGATAACTGGAGTCAAAGCCTCTTTGCTCATGATTAACACCGTAAAAGATTTGGTTTTATTCTCCATTCTTCTCTTTGTAAGCTTCAGTTGTTGGGGTTTGTAAATAAGTTTACCTTTAATATATCTATATTTATTGTTCATGGTGTTGTATAAAACTCATTTTACAAATTAATATTGATGATTGCTTTCTTTATTGGGGTGTGAGTCGTTGCAGAGATGGATGATAAGTGTAAATTGTAGTTATTTTTGTATATAATTTTTGTTGCACTTATCAACTCTTTGTTGTTAATATCAGTTGAATAAACTCGAATTTTGTGTAAATACATTTATTTTGTGTTTATTTGTGTTCTTGTGTACATAGTGTAATATTTGATATTTTTCCATTCCTTTTGTAGGTATTTGTTGCATTTTGGAGCATTTGAATAATAAGGTGGCGAAGGTAAGGCTCCAGATGCGTGTTTTCAGAATAAAAGACCAGTTTTGGGAAGTTATGTCCAGGAGAGCCCGCTTAGCGCGTAGAAGGCGACTAAGTGCAAGTGCGCTCAGTGTATTTTATAGTGCGCTGCTTGCATTTTGACAATTTGGCAGAAGCATTATTTTGAATCCCGCTTAGCGCGGATTGTACGCTTAGCACAGTTTAGGGGGGTTTGATATGTAAAATAAATAAGTCGTGCTTAGCTGGTTTGCTGAGTTTTTTTTACAACTTCAGATTTAGTTCATTTTTAGGTTATGGTTTTGGGTAAGTTTTTGCTCTGAACTCCATCAACATCCAATTTTGTTAGGATTAGCTTAGATAACAACTATGTAGCTTGCATACGGATGATTCTGGGTGGAGTTCTCTTTGATCGGTAATGACAAACCGGTATATTTGTAGTTCATTTCTCTTTTTCTTTGTGTATTTTCTATTGGTTGGGTTTGTATATGTATTTTCTTTGAACACATGTATATTTGTCGCCCTTGGCATTATATAAAACTTGGTTTACAAATATTTGTCGATTGTTATCCTTGATTTATGCTCTATGCTAGGGATTTGAGTTGCTATAGACATATACTACTTGAATTCTTATCTAGGATGATTATCTAATAGTGTCTGGATTCTAGAGATATATTTAATGTTGTTATTCACTTAGGGTGTTTGTGACTAATGCCTCTGTCTTGTTTGTGTCTCTCTGAGAGATCGTCTACGCAAGCGAGCACGGTTGACTTATGTATTGTTAAGGTTGGTTGAGAGATCACTGCCTAGGTGATACAATGGGTGTTGTGTTTGACACGTGATAACATTGAGGAACATTGTAGGTTTATTATAATAGGTCGATAGGTTTAAGTCTGTGAGAAGTAGTATATATGCATGCTTCATAAGTTATTCATTTTCCCTTTTTATACATTTATTTTCTATTGATACATTTTCTTTCAAGCCATACAAACCCCAAACTCATTAACGAGAGATTTTTCAAACGGTATTTCAATTCACCAATCTCCGTGGACATGATACGATATAACCTATATCACCCAGTAAAAATAATACTTTACTTTTTGCTTGCCACTTTGTCGCTTCCAGCAATGGACGGGTCAAATCCAAATTTAGGATGAAAATATATTAAGTTCTAGATTCTGCAGATAGATTTAGGCTTAATATTCATCTGGGTATCAGAGCTTAATGCTTCAATTTTGTTTGTGTTGCCTTGAGATATATCTGACGCAAGTAATGTGGTTGTTGTCTCACTCCGTGTTAGAGATAACCTCTATGTGAGAGATACGTGATAATGTTGACAAGTAATTTTGGTTGAGTACAACTAAGTAGTAAATTTAAGTATTTGATAGGGTAGATGAAATGTAAACCAGAGAGTTCTTTATTTTCTGAAGAATGAATTCTTTTTCTGTTTGCAAGTTTTAATTCTTTCATTTACCTTTAAACCCATTTTAATTCAAACCCATAAAAGCAAGACTTATCGAGAGAAAGTTCAGTAGCACTAATCCACATGGAGGCGATATGATAAAACTTAATACTTTCTTACTTTTGCTGGCCGCTTTATTGCTTTGGCAAAATGGCTCCGTATTGCTGAAGCGGTAAAGCGGCAAACAAAAGTAAGTATTTGTTTAGTTTTATCATATCGTCTCCATAGAGATTAGTGGTTACTGAATTGTCGTTCGAAAATTCTCAGGTTAATGATTTTGGATTTGAATGGGTTTAAAGGTAAATGTGGGAATTTAAACTTATGAACAAAAAAAAATTCATTTTTCAGAAAGGAGAGAACTCTTGGGATTTAATTTCAAATACTCGTTAAAAACTTAAACTTACTACCCAATTGTAATAAACCTAAATTACTCGTCAACAACATCATGTATCACTCATGCAGAGGTTATTTCTAACATAGAGCGAGATATCAACCGTATTACTCGTGAAGGCAATTCTACGTGCAACTCAAAGAACTCAGAGGATTCAGAGTCGGGAGCTTGGTTGATCATGATTGACACCGTGAAATATTTGGTTTCTTCTCCATTTCTTCTCCTTGAAACCATTATTTTTTGGGGTTTTAATTTTAAGTATGCTTGCTTATATGTATATTTATTACTCATGGTGTTGTATGAAGCTTTCTTTACAAATTAATGTTGGGGATTGCTTGCTTTATTTGGGTTTGGGTTGTTGCTTACATGTATGGTTCCAATCCGGATTTAGGATGAACATCGATTGTGTTTTGATTCTAGAAATAGATTAAGGCTTAGTATTCAGGTGAGTATCATGTTGTTTGAGTTATGCGCAGAATCGCCTCTACGAGTAATACGGTTGATATCTCGCTCTGTGTTAGAAACAACCTCTATGTGAGTCATACGTGATGGTTTTGGCAATTAATTTAGGTTGATTGCAATTGTGTTATAATTTTAAGTATTTAACGGTTATTTGAAATTTAATCCCGAGAGTTCTCTCCTTTTTGAAGAATGAATTCTTTTTCTGTTCTTAAGTTTAAATTCTCGCATTTACCTTTAAAACCGTTCAAATCCAAACTCATTAACGCGAGACTTGTTGAATAGAAATTTAGTAACCACTAATCCATGTGGAGAATATATGATAAAATTAAATAAATACTTACTTTTACTTGTCGCTTTACCGCTTCAGCAAAATGACGTCGTTGTCGGGGATTGGTGTGTAGATATCAATTACATCGTAATAGATTCACTTATTAAGTTATTTAAATATGTCTATATTGTATATTATTGTATTTATACTTTGTAAATATATCCATACTTGTCTATTTTGTACATATACTTTGTTTTTGTATATGATTGTATATATACTTGTTTTGTGTTTGTTTTTCCACACTTGTTATGTATTTGTTTCTCAAGTTATTCAAGTGTGTGTATATATTTGTTGTTATGATTATGTTTAAGTGTGTGTATATATATGTTGTCATGATTATGTTATATTATTGACGTAAATTATCTTGTTTTCGTAATGTTTGTTCAACTGCTTGTTAGGATACTTGTTTCCAGTTGCGCGTTGAAGAAAAGCATCGAGTGATGAGAGGATATTACTAGCTTTACAAAGTAAAGGCGTCAAGATAAAAACGTAAAACAAGCATGTTTTTTTCATTGTAGTAGTTTAGGTAGTGTTATAATTGTTGTTTAAACAAGTTTAAGTTAGACCAATTTTAAAATTATGAGCAATGCTGAGTCTACTTAGCGTGCTCTGCTGCTCCATTCTTCACTTTTCAACTTATTTATCCAATTTTAACCTGGTATTTTAGTAAGTTTATATTAGTATGTTTTAATGTGTTATTTGTGTTTTTATAAGAGTTTGCTTTTATTAGCTTGAAGAAATTTGTATGATTGTAAATTCGGTATAGTTTTGTTTTTGAGGTTGTGTAGGTGATAGTGGAGGTTGGCATGAAAATATAGATGTTGTTCTATTTTTTCTATGTTTTTCTGCTACCACTAAGCATGGTCTAGACCTCTTAGCACACTTAGCTGTGTTGTTCCAGTGAATACTTTTTGTTTCACTCGCCTTCCTTTTTCCCACTTTCACCAAGGCTTTAGAGTAGTAAATAATAGTAGTATTACTAATTATTTTGTTGTTGTTTGGACTCAAATTTTAGTCTAGTAACTTAAATATTTTGAGGTGATTTTCCAAGTTTGATCATTTCAACTTGTGAATATATGGTAGTAATAGTTTTCAAAGTTGGTACACTCCATATACCCGTTTATTGTTTTCTATAACATAGCATGTTTAGGAAACTTATCATTTCTACACTTACCATGTCATTCATTCTTTTACATTGCTTACTTTTGTTTGTATCACTTTAGTTCCTTTTTACCCCCAAATGTGAGTAATCTTTCTATTATTCATATATATTGGAGACCAACATTCTTATTTTAGTTGGATTTTATTATGTTTAATATTTTATTTGTATTGATTGTATGAAAGCATAAAAATTATCAAGGCAATTTGTTTTAATTTTGAGCATAATTATCTAACCAAATAGTCAAATCACCTTGCGAGTGTATGAGCATTTGTTAACCCCTTAGAGCCTTTTTGTCAATGCCCATGTATTTTTGAACTTGATGCTTGTCTATGAGTGTTTACTTCATCTTTTTTAATGTATTTTGATTCTTTGTTTTCTTGAACCCTCAACCATGACTTATGTTTTGAATTTTTACCTTGCCTTAGAAAGTAGGGAGTAATCACACTTTGGTGTTGGTTGATTTCAAGTTGGGAAGAGAAATGTTTGCTTGCTCATTTATTGGTTGCTTTGAGGTTTAGAAAAAGAAAAAGAAAAGAAAAAATGTGAAAAAGAATGAAAACGTGTCAGCGAAAACATGTGTTGAATTTTATTTCAACACAACAGTGAGCGCTCTTAGCGTGCTTTGTGCATACTAAGCGCGGTCTACGGGTTTTAAAGTGTATAAATAAAGTTCCAAACACATTTTTAGGTTATGGGTTGGATATTTTTGAGACCCAACACCATCAACTTCATTTTTTGGTCTAGAGATCTTAGAAAACAATATTTGTGGCTTGTAATCGGATTATCTGAGGCCGGGAGCTTGGTTGATCATGATTGACACCACAAAAGATTGGTTTCTTCTCCATTTCTTCTATTTGCAACCATTATTTGTTTGGGTATTGATTTTAAGTATGCTTATTTATATATATATATATATATATATATATATATATATATATATATATATATATATATATATATATATATATATATATATATATATATATATATATATATATATATATATATATATATATATATATATATATATATATATATATATATATATATATATATATATATATATATATATATATATATATATATATATATATATATATATATATATATATATATATATATATATATATATATATATACTACTCGTGGTATTGTATGAAGCTTTCTTTACAAATTAATGTTGATGATTGTTTGCTTTATTTGTGTTTGGGTTGTTACAGACATGTACGGTTCGAATCCAGATTTAGGATGAACATATATTGGGTTTTGATTCTATAAATAGATTAAGGCTTAGTATTGACATTAGAGTTGGCTCTTAATGCCTTCGTGTTGTTTGAGTCTCACGTGGAATCGCCTCCGCGAGCAATAAAGTTAATATCTCGCTCTGTGTTAGAAATAACCTTTGTGTGAGTGATATGTGATGGCATTGATGAGTAATTTAGGTTTATTGCAACTGGGTAGTAAGTTTAAGTATTTATGTGGTATTTGAAATTCAATCCCGAGAGTTCTCTCCTTTCCGAAGAATGGATTCTTTTTATATTCATAAGTTTAAATTCCCTCATTTACCTTTAAACCCATTCAAATCCAAACTCATTAACGCGAGACTTGTCGAACAACAATTTAGTAAATACTAATCTCTATGGATATGATATGATAAAACTAAATAAATACTTGCTTTTTCTTGTGGCTTTACCGCTTCAGCACTAACCCCACCAACCCTCTCACACATAGTGAAAGAAACTGAGAAACAATATTATTGTGAAAACCTAAACCACAAATGAGAAAACAAAGTCACGAACGAGGATACAAAAAGTTTTGTTGCAACTTTGATATTGAGTTGATGGTGGTATTGTCGTCTTGCTTCGAGTGTGTCGTTGGTTGTGTTGTTGTGTTATTATGAGTGTGCAAGTTCTGTTGATGTTAGTTATTTTGACGTCATCTTTGTTTCAGCAATGTTGATAAATGCAAATGAAAAGCTCAACAAAATCGTGATCATAAGTTATAAGTATATGCGTTTATAACTAATCTCCTTCATTTCATGTTCAGTTATTCATCCATTACCTTCTTTTCTTTTCTTTTTCATGTTGTTAGGAAATTATCTCGGCCCATTAGAGAGAAACGGGATTCAGTATTACTAAGAGATTTTTATTTTTAATGAGGGGGTGTACTTAGCAATATGTTAGAATCATGGTTGTTGTTGCTATTAAAATTAAGAGTCCCATGACCCATTTTTAGTATTTAAACCCTAGCTATATTAATATTGTAAGTGTTATGTGAAAATGTTATGAATAAAAAATCTTTTTTATCATTTAATCTCTTATGCAACATAGATATAGATTTTCTTAGCTCAGTCTATCATTAGTTTTATCATTCATTGAATTCATGGCATCCCCAAACCTACCCAACATTCTCCTTAAGAAATTGTTGAACAAACTGTCCAAACCTCTCACATTCACCTAGATAATGCCATTAACCAAATTCAACAACAAATGGATGAAAGATTTGACAAATTTCATAAATATCTAGAGCTTACTCAACAACATCTTGGACAAATCAACACAAGAATGGACAATGACAAACAAATTTCATATTCTCGTTATGAATTTATCATGTCCACTATCCACTATCATTCCCCAAATTTGACCCACCAAATAACCGATATGTTACTTTTCTTTTGATCATGTTATTTATATTTTTGTAATATTCTATGGTGGGTTTAAAGTCAAAAAGGAGTGTATCAATATCTGATGGTCCACTAGGTTTTTAAAAGCGAATTTGCTTCCTCTAGAAACAAAAGGTGTATTTGTTTAGTATATTGGCCCATTTTTAAACAAATGAAAAGGGGGTATGTTTTATTTTTATTAAATAGGTCCAAACAATTAAGAAAATTTATCCCAGTTTATTTTGGTTAAAATTTTTCATCTTCAACCCATTTTGAAAGAGAGATTTTTAGAACCCTTGGGCCTTTCTAAATCAGAAAGGCTTGTCCGAAGTTACTGGCCCGTTTAGAGCGCTATAGAAGGGGCGTGCGCTATTTATATAAGGAGGTTACTGTTAAGTGGACTGGCCAATTAAAGATTATTGAAGCCTATAATTAAATCAGAAAAGGGGTATAGGCAATTCATTTTAGACGACCCAATAATTTGAAACATTTGAGCCCATTTTATTATAGTTTACATAATTGTTACTGATTAATTATTAAGGTTATTATTAAAATCATGGCATACTTAGTAATTGTTTCATTATCTGAAAAACTGATTGATTAAGGAAACCCAAAACTTCAACACACAGTACAATCTTCTTGTCAACGGCCCAGTTCAATTAAGGGAAATCATTTTTTTTCAAGACAGAAAAGCACATGGCCCAATAAACAGAAACCGTTATTGTTTCAATCAAAGAAAATAACGCATGTTTACTACTGAAACAACCACTATTCAAATCAAGAATCAAAATACAAATCTTTTCATTAAAATCATTCACGATTTACAGAGACAATAATCTTTACGTTCAATTTTCCAGAACAGGATCAAGCCTAAAACAAAAATATTATCATACTAAAAGCATAAACGAATTAATTAGAATTTATATAAATTAAAACCTAATATAAACAATAACATACATAATCAATTTGGTATTCAAACCCTAATTAAATTGTATAACAATAGTACAGACACATCAATTTGTTTCCTAATATACTAACTCCTAAAAACCCTATAAAAACTAATTTCTAAAGTAGAAGAAAGGGGGAACAAAAATTGGGAAGAGAGAATTTACAACAAAAAAAACTATTACATAAGAAAGAAAAACCGAGAAAAACTATTTTACATAAGGGAAAATTTTACAGAGAAAAGGAAATGAAGAGGGTTTGTTTCAGCCGCCGAGTCTCTAGCCTAGATCTATGGTTTCAACATCTAAAACCCTAGACTTCTTTGACTATCGCCGCTAACTCGTCTTATCACACCGCCGACACCATCGTCCTTATCGCTGCTGCTATCTCGTGGACCTGAAACAAAGAAGAGAGATCAAAAAAAGCTTGGATTAGAAACAGACACGAAGCTTGAAGAACAGTCATGACACACACGTAAAAACACTCAACTTGAACTTTTTTGTTTTGATCATTGTACTTGTTGTTGTGGTTCTACGATTGGGTTAGGAAGTTATGGTATCAGAGAGAGAAAGGGATGATTGAGCGCCACCGATTAAGAATGAAACTAGGGTTTTTTGTGTTGTTCTAAGGAGAAATAAGAAAGAACAGGTGAATGGGTTAGATAGATAGAGAGAGAGAGAGAGAGAGAGAGATAAAAAATGAAGTATTTTTTTTGTGAAATAGAAATATATTAGGTTCAATGATCCAGTACACGCAACCCTGCATTCTTTATCATGCGCTTGTAAATCATCACCACATGATCTTAATTTAATGTCCCAGAACATGCATGCCCATGATATCTCCCTGCACATGACCATACAGAGTCCAAACGGACTCCCCACTTCACCCTTTGGGCCAAGCCCAATTACTAAATACACTCTTGTTTTTTTTGTTCTTTCTAACAGACGCAAAAATGCACCCCCTTACCTAACGGGCCAAGTCGAAATCTAGACATTGGCCACTACTGCTCGCACAACCCATTTTACTAGACAATTCAAACTACCCCCCCCCCCCCCCTGTGTTGGGCCTGAATTCAATATTTGAATTCAGGGCCCTACTACTTTCACCCTCCTATTTTACTACCTTAACATTATTTACACCCTCCCTGTGTTTTTAATTTATTGTTTTATTTATTTTTTTATTTTAATAATTTTATTTTATATTTTTATTAATTATAATATTATATTATTTTATTATTATCATATAAATCATATATTATTTTCTAACTCATAAAAAATATTATTTATTCTATTGCATTAAACTATTTTTAATCATGCATTTAATAAAGATATTATTTTCACAATTAAATATATTAAAAATATTCAACCAACAATAATTTTTTTTTTCATAAATAAAATTAATTCAACAATTAATTTTCAAAAAGGATTACTATAGTATTTTAATTAATTACGCACTTAGTCTAACAAACTCCGCTATTCATACATGTAGGCTAAATATGCGGGAAATTGAAATATCTTCGTAATCCATAAAAAAACACAAAGCAACTGTAAACTACGAATTAAGACTTTGATTCCTCATAAGAGGATACGTAGGCATACGACTAAAATTGTGGCGAGTTCCCCTAATAAAAATTAAAATCCTATTTCCTAAAATTGCACTCCTAACCCTAGTATCCTTGTGAACAAGTTAGATGAGGGGTGCCTAACACCTTCCCTTCGTCTAGAACCGAGTCCAAAAAACCTAGAATATCTAACTTTTAGGGTTATCCTTTATATTCCCTTCCTTAGGATAAAAATTAAGGGTGACGACTCTCAAATTTCAAACCAGTTATAACAGTTGGCGACTCTGCTGGAGACTCAACCCAAGGTTTAGAAGCCTTACCTTTTAGTTTCAGGGTTTAGGGTTTTTCTTAATTTTAAAGTTTTAATATTTGTTTATTTAATTATTCATTTATTTTTTTCTTATTGTATTTGATCTTGTTATTATATATGTGGTGAGATTTAAATTTTGCAAAAATATTTTCAAAGAAACCTTAGAAAGAAGGTTCTCTTATTAACCAAGGGGATACATCATCCATATGAGTTAATGTGACAAATTTGCATAGAGTCGGTTGAATTCTTCAAAAGGAATACCTCTCAAGAGACATCCTCTTGGGAAGTAGGACTTTGGAATGACACCTATGACTCTTTTTACAACCTTTAAACCAAAATCTCATGATGAGACCTTTTGTGACCTAGAGACGAAATTTCGGTCTGTAATGAGGCTCCACTTAAAGGAGACCCTTGTGCCTTTCCCTCTAGTGTTATTCATGATTCCCTTAAGGAAACCACCTTATGGGGAGAGTAGAATATCTGTAGGCCAAAACTAGGAGCATACCTTCTAAGGGTACCATTCATAAAATCCCGTCACTAAACTATACATTCATGCATTCATACATTTTGCATTTCATATATTCATCATTCTCTATTTTATTTTGTTCTTCTTATTCATAGGATAAAAAAAAATATAATAGTCAAAGATTTTGGTGAGTGCCTGAAAATTAATACCAAAGGGAAACAACTTGTCCGTATCAATGCCATAAAATCAGACATAACAAAAATTAAGGATGTAAAAGAAAGATTATTTGAAAGGGCAATTTTCTGCTCTAATTTAGTTTTACGACCCTCCGTTGAGATGATTCACCTTTCAAGACTTCCAGCTAGCACCAACTTTGGAAGAATTTGATAGAATTCAGAACTTTTCCAAAGAGAAGGCTTGTATGGGTATTAGAAAAACTATTGACGTAAAAATCTTGGGAAAAGGCCTAAATATCCCTTATCCTGAACTGTCTCTTAATTACAAGAAAGAAGGAGACATACGAGAGATTAAGAGATGCTACTTAGAAACTAAGACTCTTGATCTTGCTAATAACAAAGAATGGGAGTCTTTTGTTGATTGTATGGGACTTCTTGTATTCAGTGTTATCTTATTTCCATGAACTTTAGACTATATTGACCCTACGGATATTAGCGTGTTTTGGGGTGTAAAAACTTTTAATACAGATCCAACTCCTGCTCTGCTTGCTGACATCTATTACAAAATTCATACGCGATACGAAAAAAGAAGAGGTACTCTAAATTTTTTCATTCCACTATTGTATTCCTAGTTTATGACTCATCTTTACAAGAAAGATTACATGATCCCGAATCTGATAGGCATGAGTGGCTTCAAAATTTAAGGTCTCTTACTGCTAATTTTGTATTATGGTATGCAAGGAAGCTGGACATTGGTGATATTGTGTACAGCTGGAGAGACTTTCCTAATGTTCCATTGATCGGATCATAAGGCTGCATTAATTACAACCCCACCTTGTCCCTACGACAACTAGGGTATCCCTTGGAAGATAAACCTTTAGACAAACAACTCCAACAGTTGATCATTCATGACATGGGAAAAACGATCGAGAATTGCTCAACAAAATTGTCCGAGCCTGGAACAGTGTTAATTAAAGAAAGGCTTAAAGGAAGAATACCGTGGAAAAAGAACCCTACACTCGATGGGTTCTGGATAGGGTAAAAATTGTTAAGCTGCCTTTTGACATAGATCCTGAATACAAACCAGATGTCCTAGTAGCTTTGCCTATGTCCTTGGAATAAATAAATGATCTGAAAAAAACCTTAAAACAATCTCAAAGAGAAAAAGAAGAACTGGAGCTCAACCTCCTTAAATTAACCAAATAAAAAAGATAAATGCAGCGTATACTTGAATCAAAAGACCAATAAATTCAGAGAGATCGTGAGGCATTTAAAAAGGAGAGTCTCAAGAAGAAACATTCTATTGAAGGGTTGTTAAGTGCTACCTTCAATTTGGATTCCCAGAACCAGAGGTTGGAAGTCACTGCTAGTGAAATTAGAAGATTAACTAGATGGTATGAAAAGGCGGTACAAGACAAGAAGGTGCTGGAAGAAGATCTAAGGGCTCAAATCCAGAGTTTGGCACAAGCCTCTTTAGATCAAGAAGAGTGAGTAAAACATCTCACCACCAGACTCCACGATAGCCAAGAATTGAAGATAAGGGAACACCTTGAAAGGATGAGGGCAGAAATACTTCTTTCCCAGAAAAGTGAAGAGTAAGAGCAGGTATGCCTTGAGTTAGAAGGCCTCCAAAAGGATTTTCTGATACAACGAAGACTTTATATGGAGATAAGGGCTGAAAAATTATATTGGGAAGAGAAGTATGCAAAGATCTCCCAAGCAGGAAGGGATAACCACAAGATAATTCCCAACCTCTACCAGGAATACTGATACTACAAGAACAATCATGAAATACTCTCCTTCTTAGCCAATAATCTCATTGAAGACACCGCTAGAAGTTTGAGAGACGCGGAAAGTGTGATGGTTCCTCTCCCAAAAGATGTCGGTGGCTTCCTCAAGTTTGCATAACAATGGTCGATCGTTTTAGAACAGACATCCGCAAGCGTGCTTAGAAGACTATTTCCTTTAGTTTATTTTATTTCAGCGAGTTTATTGTTTTAAAGTTGTAATATCTTTCAATATCGGAATTATGTTCTCTTTTAAAGACAATTGTTACTTTTAATAAAGTCATTGTGTTCCGTATTTCATTTGTATATTTGTTTTCTAGATACTCACCAATAAAAAAAAGCAAAACCTAAAAGAAATATATAAAAAATATATGTATCCAAGTGAATAAGACATTTAAAACGAAATTCTTAGCATTGTTCATACATATTCATACATCCACAAACATCGGAATCTCATAAATTCACAACATTAAAACTCATTTTTCAAAATCTTCTCCAGTTGAACTATTGGTAGAAGAAAACCACCACCTCTTCGACCATCAGACCAAACAAGAGCTCACCAATTTAGAGAAATGGAATAAATTGAAGAAAATCAAACAGCTTTCAAAAGTGGGTTTGGAACAAGTCAAAAGCAACGTCGACTCAATGAGAGAAGATATGATTCAGGTTCTTCTAGACTTAAAGAACACCATTGACAAACAAGAAAAAATTCCTAAGGTAGCCTTTAAGGAAATACCTCAGACCATTGGTGCATTGAGCGATCACCAATTAAGAAGAGGACCAAAGACAGGATCTCAAAAATGTGTCATATCTCAACAAGAGACAAGACAAGAAACTAAAGGGTTTGTTCCACCTCCACCGAAGGCAGGAGAATATCATACCCTGCAGATTCCATTTAACAATGAAAATAATTACTTGGACTTACAATATGGAGACCACGACCTATAGGATGTCAATCAGGCACCTCAGAGAATGATTAATAGTCATGCTGCCGAGAATCCACTAGTGCTAAATCAGTACAAAGCTTTAGAGGAAAGATTAAAAGTTGTGGAGGGATATGATGCTTTCGATGTCGATTCTCCTGAGATGGGTCTGGTTCCAGACGTAGTAATCCCGCCAAAAAACAAAGTACTTGACTTTAGAAGATACAAAGGGCTCACTTGTTCAAGGAACAATCTAAGCATGTATTGCAGGAAGATGCATGCTAATGCTCAAGACTAGAAGTTGATGATTCATTGCTTTCAAGATAGTTTAAGTGGGGCATCCCTGGATTGGTACATGAAGTTAGAAAGAGTTCACATCCAGACATGGGCAGATCTCGCTAATGCCTTCCTGAAACAATATAAATACAATTTGGACATGGCACTTACCCGCATGCAACTCTATAACATGTCTCAGAAGAAAGAGGAGTCCTTCAAGGAATATGCCCAAATGTTGAGAGAGATGGCATCCTATGTACAACCACCACTTATGGAGAAAAAAATAGTCGACATGTTCATGGGAACCTTGCAAGCGGTATACTATGAAAAGATGGTAGGAAGCATCTCTTCTGGATTTTCTGATCTAGTAACTATCGGAGAAAGGATTGAAGCTAGAGTAAAAATGGAAATATACAAGGGGGGTCATCAAATACCCCTTACAGCGCAAAAAGACATGTTCCTAACTTCACAAAAAGGAAGGAGGGAGAAATTAATGTTGTATCCTCACAACCAATGGCACAATAACCATTAATGATCCAGTGAGGACAACAACAAAACAAGTTCAAAAGGCTGCGAAGAAAGTTGGATCCACTCTCTATCCCATCCATCCAACTATTACAACACTTGGTCAAGGAATTGTTTGTAGAGCTAAAGCATTTAACTCCTCCAGTTGGGCCACCCCACCAAAATACAATTTCAATTCCAAATGCGAGTATCATGAAAATTCTCCAGGGCATACTATAGATCAATGTTGGGCCTTTTAACATAAAGTTTAATATTTGTTGGATTCCCAGGACATCACTTTGGAGAAACCAAATATCAAGTCAAACCCCATGTGTTGTACCCCAAAATTTTCCCTCGCATTTTTCCACAAGAAATCTCAGCTTCAAGCCTTTCCTGATTTTTAAACTGGCTCAAGAACCGGACAAACAGACGTTTCTTGTCAGTCAAGCGAAATTAGGGTTTTTACTGATTTTCAGGACTCTGGATTGTTTCACAGTTGGCTTAGGGTTTTGGATGACTTTTTGTTCAATTTTGATCAGGCGAACGTTATTTGGCATTTAGTCAGGAGTTAAGGTTTTGTGGGCATGATCTCAGAAGGATTTAAATTCCACAGCACTTTGCAGTTTATTCCGAGATTCGGGTTAAAATTCGCGTTGTTTTGATTTAATCAGTGAAAGAGACAGTGGTTTGAATTCATGTTATTTGAGCCAGTCAAAGAAGGTGTGCAGTTTGGATTTACAGTACTTGGTAAGAATCAATAAAAAAGGATTGCGTCCGATCAGTTTATGTGTTCGACTGTGCGTTGCTTTGAATGATGGAGACGTCAAGTTCATTTATTTTGATCAACAAGGTTTAGTTGATTATTTATGGTTCTAAGAATTAAATACTTAAAATTTAACTTTCATTTTATTTAATTTAAGGGATTATAAATAACAAGTAAATAATTAAAGAAAAGGAATTGAAAAGATTTAATCAATAGAATTTTTATTTCATATTTAATAGTTGTTACAATTATTATTTGATACAAGTATTTAATTACGAAGTATTTAAAATAATAATGGTTTACAAATAATTAAATTGAAAATAAAAATTATCCTATTTTTTCTAAACATTTTCTAAATCCCTAATCTCTTCATTCTTCACTTCGTTCCGGTGCTCCATTATTCATCTGCAAAAAGAAGAAAAAAAAAGAAAGTCAGAAAGCAGTTGAATTAAAGAAGACAGATAAAATTAGACTCATCATTAAGGGCCACTGACTGGGATCAGTTAACCCTCTCTGTAAATCACGGGATTTTTCCCGGTTCACAGAGAGGGAAGAATTTTTATGCAAAGTTGAAAAAATGCAAATGTCAAAATGCATAGAATATCAAACTGCATAGTTTCAAAATCTCAAACTTCAAACTCAAACCAAACTGAAAAAAATCCAAGTTACAACTTTCTATCAATAGCCAAAAGTGCAATTTGCTGTCAAAGTTGTCAACAAAGCTACTCAAAGCTACCAAAGAGGAAGTTTTGGCCAAGATATCAAGGAAAAGACAAAGTACCAAAGCTGTCAAAGAAAGATGAATATGCAGAAGTAATATGCAAGCAAGTTCTTTTTTCATCATTTCCCATCAGGGCCACTTTCAGGAAAAAATAGTACAAAAAGCATAATATTATAATGCAAACTGTACAGAGAGAGAAAAAAGAGAGATAGAAGCAGGTTTTTCAGGCTTAGACAATAAGGCAAAAGCTAAAAGAAGCATTAATTCAGCATTACTCAAAACTGGGCAGAAGTACACAGCAGAGGCAATTACCAAAACAGAAAAGTGCCAAGAAACTTTGTAGAATTAACCAGCAACTTGGATCAAGAAAAATACCAAGGTTTGAATAAGTATTAGGCGCCAAAGACCAAGAGAAAAACGACAAAAGAACAAAAGAAAATATACTGAGCTTAAAAGAAAACCTGATTGAGCCAAGAGACCAACATCACAAAGATATAACCTTAAACCAGAAACCCACCATACTGTAAAATAACCCAACAACCTGCCTACTCACAAAGATAAACCAGTATAGGCCAAACCTGTTAAGCATTTTTCACATAAACCAGAAGCCTAACTATCATCCTGTAAAAGGCCTCAAACACCAAGCCTTAAACAAAAATGCAAAAACCTGCAATCAAACTATACACCAACCAACCTGTCACCAGCACAAAACCATTCCAAACATATGCCAAAACCTGCTCAAGTTCATAAATAACTAGCAAAACCTGAGGCCAAGCCATGAATCTGCTATCAAACACCCCCAAACTGAGAATCTGCTGCCTCAAGTTAAAACAACAATAAACCTTAAGCAAATCTGCCTGAAGCAAACTCACTCTGCCTGCCAAAAACCTGTTTAAACCATTACAGTCTGCCTAACCCAAAGAGCTTCACCTGAATCAAAACTAAACCCAAGCCCTTCAGAATCTTAGATTCATCATTAGGCAAAAAAGAGCATACAGAAGAGGCATCTCAGAAGGCCATTCAAGGCAACACCAAGGCAGCAAATGTTCTAAAGCGTACAAATATTCAAGAGCAAGCAATCACATATATCAAGCAAGCAACTCAGTGTCCAAACCCTAGGCCCTCAGTATAACATCATTGGGAGAAATCTCAGAAGGCATCCAACTCAACAAAAATATCAAAGGCAAGCTCAAGGTAACACAGGCCAGAAGGAGAAGAGAAGCATCAAAAGCAACCAATATACAGTGGCATAGAAGAGGAAGAAAAAAGTGAATCTATTTCAAGATAAAGGTTTTCAGAACACATCATAAAACCTAAGCAAGAGGGTTAATACAGAAGTACCAGGAGACCTTGCAAAGCTAAGTTCAGCACAGCACTGCGTTCTCCACCCACCGGCCGTCCTCAACGCCTCCACTCCGCCTCTCCTCCATCTCCAAAGTCAGGTAGTACAATCTTCTCCCTCTTCTCTTCTCCTTCATCTCATAACAAAAGATCAAGTTTTAGATTCAAATTAAAACAACACACGCAAATTCGTAAAAAAGAGATAAGAGCATAAACGTTGAAACAAACCTTGTATCAAGAGGACGCTAAGTTCACGCCATGGAGGGAAGAGAGGTTTGAGGGTGACACTGGTGGCCGGATGGAAGAGTCGCTCAGGAAGACGAAGATGGAAAGAACGATGAACGAACACGAACGCGGCGCCGCTCAAACCCTAACGCGTCTCACTGAACAAACAAATCCCTAACCCTAAATTATTCTGACCCCCAAACATGGGCCTGACCCGTTTCAATTCTCTCTGAAGCCCACTAAACGCTTCTTTCCCTTTTTTTAACAAAAAAACATTAATATTAACCTTTATTATATAAACAACATACTTTTCTTTTATTACAAAATCATATTAATACTACAACTTATTAAAATACTCTTTATCTAGAATATCTAATTTAATTTTATTTTGTATAAATACATTTTTTTATTAAAATTGAAAATACCTTTTTTTCTTTTAATTAAAATATATTTTGTGCATACTAAAGTAAATATACATTTTCTTGCATAATTTAAATTTCTTAAAACATTTTTGTACATAACAATTTAAAAATACTTTTTAACATACATAATTTAATTTTGGACATTTACTACTTTTTGTATATAAAATAATAAATACATTTCTTGTATCATATCATTAAATTGGAAAATATCTTCTTTTAATATATTTTTGTACATAAGTGATAAAATACATATTTTTCTAATATTAAAATTCTTAAAACACTTAGTTAGCACACTTTTTGTATATAATAAACCATGACACATTTTCTACTTGAACATTCAATTAAAACATTTTTTGTACATATTAAAAATACACAAATCAAAGATTCCTTAAAGCACATATTTAGGTCAAAAACCCTAATCTCGCATTAATTTCATATTGTCGCACTTGTAAATAATTACACATACTCATATACATATACCTCTCACACTTACACAAATACATTCACATTGCCCATATACATTTGTTTATCTTATATTCGTATATTCGATATTTACATTTTGATCGCAAATTCGATTTGGTTGTAACTTATTGGATACTATAAGTCTCATCCCCTTTTGTACATTTATACCCCCACTCCTGGATACTATTTGTAATAGCGTAGATTTTACATTCCGCAATTTACAGTTTTTCAATTATACCATGTTTAGACCTAGGGTTTGCATGTACATAAAATCAAACGCTAGATAACCTAATACAAGACAAATACATGTAATCAATACACAATCACACTTGCACCCCCTAAGGTAATCTCACATGTTGCCTTCCAAAATGGGCCATGCTTGCACGTCGAGTATCTTTGGCAAAATAAAATCAAAATGATCATAAGTCCCTCAAAGTGTTGCCTAAACGGAATGATCATAGTCCCTTCAAAGAAAATTGCCAAAGACGCTTGGCATCATTGCATTCATGGTCCATACGATGACCCGCGCCCGTCCCGAATAAACTTCCCAAACACAAAATTGTCCACCAAATTCAATGGTGGAACAAAATTGTTAAAAGGGGTTAAAACATAACAAAAACCTTTTGAGTACAATAGGGTAGACAAAGCTCTTAGTTACTTGAGATCAATTTGCAAAAACACTTGACTTCTTTTCAAAAAACCACAATCCACAACACTTTCAAAACAAATTCTCAAAACATTTTGAAACATCTTTTCGAAAAGATACACGCCTTTGTAAAACATTCGAGTAAAGAATTGTTACAAGGTTAGCCTAAGACAAGGCATCTTCTTCAAAAACATTTTCAAAACACACACACCTACACACCATTTTCAAGCAATCGAAAATCAAGGCAAGTGATCTAAAAAACCAAGTAACTAAGAGCCCATGGATAACCATGGATGAAAAGGGTGCTAATACGTTCCCTTTTCATAATCTACCCCCCGGACCCACGAAATATATCAAAAGGTTTTTTGCTGTGCTTTTTTAACCTTTCCTTTAGGATAAAATAAAAAGTCGGTGGCGACTCTTGCTCTACCGCACAAGTGCGAATACGAACGCAAAACACTAGTCAGTTCTCCCACCGTATAACAGAACTGGCGACTCTGCTGGGGATTTTTGATGAGTGGGGTTACCTTAGGGTTTTTTAGATCACTTTCTTGCATGATTATTTTGTTTGCTTTGCTTGCTTTATACTTGGGCTCTATTGTTTGGGTTTACAATCCTCCACCCGGATTTTTGGGAAACATTCATAGATAGCAATACGTTGTGGAAACTGTGCGGGGTATACCGACACGGTCTAAGCAATTGCTATATTAGTGCGACATATTTGTGAGTACCGGTAACCCTTGAGTTCAATCAAGGAGAGTACGGGGCCGCTGAGTGATGTCACTAAGCACTAATGACCTAGAACCTTACTTGACTATCTTGGCCTTTTATTAGGGGTAGTGAGATGACCGGCTTTGGTGCAGTCCGAAGTTGGTAGATACTCGATACTACACTCATTGAGGGTTGTTTTCTTGGAATATTTTGGTCGCTAGTTAAGTGGCTAAACCAAAACAATGAACAATGAAAACAATCCAGTGATATTGAGCTCCTTAGAACCCGGTTACTATTTATAGGACAGGTTTTTTAAGCCAACTACACTCAAGAGGGTACTTACCTATGAAACCCCATGCAAGCCTGAAACTAGGGTTTGGTGTGATTTGCTTGTACATATGTCTTGTGCATACATCATGAACATCATAAAGCATCATATGCATTCACTAACCATTTCAAGGGTTTGGATCTTCATCTTTGTTCCTGTTTTGTAGATCATGGAAATTCCTCGAAGAAATACCATCCAAGTCAACCTTGTGAGGATCTCTCCTCAACTCAAGGAGATCACTTCAAGAATTCCGAAAAATTCATCCTTCAGTGAAAGACATGGAAGACTGCTCAGCCTAGTCAACACCAACATTGAAGAAGACATGATGAAAGTGCTATTCCAGTTCTTTGACCCTCTTCACCACTGCTTCACTTTCCCTGATTATCAATTGGTGCCCACTTTGGAGGAGTTTTCTCAACTCCTGAGAATTCCTATCCTTAATCAACTACCCTTCAACGGTACGGAGAAGGAACCAAAGCTTGAAGATGTTGCTCGAGCACTACATCTACAACCATCTGAAATCAAGGGGCATTGGGAAACCAGAAGCGGCGTCAAGGGATTCTTAGCAAAATTCTTGTTTGAGAAGGCACAAGAATGTTGGAATTCATTGGATCTACAAGCCTTTGAAGAGATTGTGGCCCTCCTTATCTATGGGTTGGTCTTGTTCCCAAATCCTGACCAATTGGTAGATGTCAACGCCGTCAAAATCTTCTTGTCCAGAAATCCGATACCAACATTGCTTGGGGACATTCTTCACTCATTTTACACACGAACAATGAGAAAGAGGGGTGTTCTCATGTGTTGTACTCCTCTCCTTGCAAGGTGGTTTATTTCGCACCTTCCACAATCTGTCTTGAAGAATGACCGAGGTATAAGGTGGTCCCAACGGTTGATGACTCTCACTCATTCTGATGTGCATTGGTGTTCTCGGTCCAGAGAAAATGTCATCATCGTCGATCGTTGTGGAGAGTTTCCTAATGTTCCTTTACTTGGAATCAGAGGAGGTATTACCTACAATCCTTGCCTAGCTTTGAGGCAATTTGGATATGCCCGGAGGGATGGCCCTCATGACATGTTGATTCCTAGCCTAGTTTTTGACTTCGACAATGATGCGCAAGGACTTCGCCAAAGATTCATCAGAGCTTGGGGAAGACTCAACAAGGTTGATAGCAAGACTCTGGGACACAAGAACTCCATCCCTCTTGAGCCCTATCTCAAGTGGGTACGAGCCCGAGCCCAAAGTCTAATGATGCCTTATCCTCATGTACTCCCAGTGATTAAAGAGCCCGTCAATGAAGGAGAGGTTCCCTACACCATCCTGCATCCAGACATGCCTACATCGTGGGAGGAAATGCAGAAAAGTTGGATTCAGATCAAGGAGGAACGAAACACATTTGAAGCTAGCTACTACGCCAGTGAAAAGAAGGTTCTAGAGCTTACCCGCCGACTCCACGAGCAAGAGGCCCTCAATACCTACATCGCACCAAAGAGGATGCGCAATGTCTTTCTGCCTTAAGAAGTTTATTTTGTAATATTTGGCCCATGGGGCATTTATGTACTAACAAATTCCTTCTTATTAATATGACGTGCGTTCTTCTTTGTCTGAAACAATTTTGAAGGTTCTAAATCCTTGAATGCATTGCATACATAAACATACCATTCATCATGTGAATAAGCAGGTCTCACTCCAGGTTTCCTTATCTATCTGCTGTTTATTTCAGTAGGATGGATCTCGAGCAAACAGTCAAAGACCTACAGGCTCAGAATGCACAGTTCCAGCAACTCTTGATGACTTTGGTTAAGAGTCAAGAGGACATCAAGGCTCATTTGGAGAATAAGGACCCAGTGAAGAAGAAAAAGAGGGTCGGAGTGGCTACTTTGGGCAGAAGATTTGACAGAGAAGCTCGGAGAGTGCTTGAATTTCCTCCTACTTCTGATGAAGGGACTAGTAAAAGAGATCGAGTTGCGGTGCCTTCCGAGTCTGATGCAGAGGAGGAAGAGGTTGAAGAGGATGAAGATTATTTTGACCAGCAGTATCCTCCAGCTGATGACAAATATAAGAGTTTAGAAGATAGATTGGCTGCCATGGAATTGCAAAGGGTACCGGGTCTGGATTTTGAAGACATGGGCTTGGTCGCCGGAATTGTGATTCCCCCAAAATTCAAAGTGCCAGTGTTTGTGAGGTACGACGGGCTATCCTGTCCCAAAATGCATCTCAGGTCCTACGTGAGAAAGATTCAACCCTATACGGCAGATAAAAACCTCTGGATTCATTTCTTTCAAGACAGCCTATCGGGAGCTCAGTTGGAGTGGTTTTATCAGCTAGAAGGAACCAGTGTCAGAAATTGGGAAGATTTGGCCACCGCTTTCTACAAACAATACTAGTATAATTCTGATCTTGCTCCTACCCGTACCCAACTTCAAGGTATGTCACTAGGAACAAGTGAGGGATTCAAGGAATATGCACAAAAATGGAGGGATTTGGCTGGCAGGGTGCAGCCTCCTTTAACCGATCGTGAGCTCGTTGATATGTTTCTTGGGACCCTATCTGGGCCATTTTTCAATCATCTAATTGGTAACTCTTCCGCGGGGTTTACCGATTTGATCTTAACAGGCGAAAGAATAGAAGCTGGCATCAAGTCAGGAAAGATTCAGAAGGGTGTTGCTGCAAGTGTTGAGAAGAAGCCGTTCAAGAAGGAGACAGCTATGGTATATTCTCAAAGAAGAGCAGGGAAGATGGAGCGTCGGCCAACTGTGGGGGCCGTAATGATTCAAAACACTCCAAGTGAACAGCCTCGCTACAACCAATCCAGACCAAATCAGCAACGGGTGGAACGGCCACAACGGCAGTTCACCCGTATTAATATGACTCCAGCGCAAGTACTTCCCCACCTACTGAAGTTGAACCTTGCCACCATCAAGGAGGCACCAAAGAATGTGAATACGTCCTCCCCGCATTATCATGCCAACGCTAAATGCGCCTATCATTCAGACAGTGTTGGACATGACACCAATGATTGTTGGGCACTCAAGCATAAGATCCAAGACCTGATAGAGGCTAAGGAGGTAGAGTTTGATGCTCCAGAGAAGCCCAATGTGATATCTGCACCTATGCCGAAGCACGGCCGAAATGTCAATGCCATTGAGGAAGATTTGTATGTTGCTGATGTCAGTGATCTGACTACTCCGCTGCTAACCATTAAGTTGAACTTGTTAAGGGCCGGGATCTTCCCGGGATGTAAAGAAGACTGCTACTGTTGCTACTCTCTGCCGTTTGATTGTCCGCTATTAAAGAAAGGCATCCAAGGCCTCATGGATAGCCGACAAATTTTGTTCGAAAAATTTCCTGCTGTCCCAGTTCATGTTGAAAATATCTCAATCATAACCATTCACGCCAATCTTTCCAAGGCCGTCAAAAAGCCTGTTAAGATTACACCAGCTGCAAAGTCTATACCTTTGAAGATAACAATGCCAGGGCCTATTCCCTTTGTTTCTGAGAAGTCGATACCTTGGAACTATGGTGGTGACATCTATTACCATGGTATCAAGCAAGTTGAAGTAACTGAAGAAAATTCAGATGATGAAGAAGCCAGCATTAGTAACATTGCGGGCACCAGCAAAATCACCAGGAGCGGGAGAATATTTTCTCCAGAGATTGCCCCTCCAAGAGCAGTCTTTGGACCCTCATCAGCTAAAGAAGTCATCCCTGCACCAGTAAAACTCTCTGCTAGAACCCCTTTGATTGAAGAAGTCGTTGTTCCTAGCGCTGTCTCTCCTACCATTGCTGATAAAGGAAAGGGAATACAAGATGAGCCCGTCAGGACGAGGGCTCAACCCTTGATGATCCCGGAAGCCTCCAAGAAGGAAATGGACGAGATTTTGAGGATAATCAAGAGAAGTGATTACGATGTGGTGGAACAGTTGGGGAAAACCCCCTCCAAGATCTCCATGCTGGCACTGTTGCTTTGCTCAGAAGCGCACGCTCAAGCTTTGATTAAGTTTCTGAAGGCAGCTCATGTGCCCCAGGAAACCTCTGCGGATCAATTCCAACATTGCGTGGCTAGCCTGACTGCGGACAATGGATTAGGTTTTTCTGATGCCGACCTAACTCCCAGGGGCCGAAACCACAATGATGCTTTGCATATTTCGATCGAGTGTCGCGAAACCACCCTTGCACATGTATTGGTTGATACTGGTTTATCGCTGAATGTTTTGCCTAAGAAGGCCCTGGATCGGCTAAATTGTGAAGGTTTGGAATTGAAGCCGAGTGATATTGTTGTCAGAGCTTTCGATGGTTCGAAGAGAATGGTCCACGGAGAGGTTGAAATTCCCATCAAGATAGGTACTGAGGTATTTAAGTCCACTTTCTATGTAATGGACATCCGTCCATCATACTCCTGCCTGCTGGGCAGACCTTGGATACACCATGCTGGGGCAGTCACCTCCTCCTTGCATCAGATGCTGAAGTATCCCGTCAAGGGAAAGATCATCACTGTCCATGGCGAAGAAGAGTACATGATTAGTCACTTAAATTCTTTCCGGTATGTGGAGGTTGAAGGAGAGTTCATTGAGACGCCGTTTCAACATTTCGAAGAAGTGCTTCCTGAGGTAGCAGTGGCAAAATTGGCAGCTGAGGCACCCAGACAGATGGCCAGGATGGCATCTCTGGAGGATGCAAGGGCTGCAATTAAAGAAGGGAAGAATTCAGCGTGGGGGCAGTTACCCGATTTTCCGCATAAAACTGATAAGTTTGGATTAGGTTTCACCGCCGCTGGCCAGAAGGCCATGCGCCGGTCAAAGATTGAAAGAGCGCCGATCAAAATTTCTCCTTACCAAATCAACACCCTGGAAGATAAAGACAAGGAAAGCAACTTTGAAGAATGGATTCATCCAACGGTCAAAGGAGGATTGAGCAATTGGGAGGATAAAGACTTTGTTCCCATCACTTTTATTCATCAGTAACTTATCTATTAAACATTTCCTATTTGGTCTGTAATATTTTACTTTCAAACAATCCGTACACTATCTTCTCACCTCCTGCCTTGCCCGGGGCATGTAGGTTCACTTGTAAGGGTTTTGATTATTTTTCATATCCATATGCCATGTTTAATGATTCATTGGACGTTTTTCATTTGATAAACTGCTCGTGTTCATTTTCTTTCCTTTTGCATTTTTGTTTAAGGATGGCTATCCCTTACACACACCCACACTCACCAATGTAGGTACCCATCCACTCCGGATTCCATGGGTGACTATTCTGCTATATCTTTCAATAACTCTGAGGATCTGGTCAATCTAGCCGAGTATGAAGATGACGAAGGTTGTGAAGTACCAGGGGAACTAGCCAGACTTTTGCAACAAGAGGAAAGGGCCATCTTACCGCATGAAGAGCCATTGGAAGCTGTTAACTTGGGAACCAAGGAGGACCGGAAGGAGGTACAAGTGGGTGCCAATCTGAAACCGGATGTCAAGAAACGCCTGATACAGTTGTTGAATGAGTATGTTGAAATCTTCGCTTGGTCCTATGAAGACATGCCGGGTCTAGACACAGACATCGTGGTTCACCGTCTCCCCACAAGAGAGGATTGCCCACCAATCAAGCAAAAAGTTCGCCGAATGAGGCCTGACATGTCCGAAAAGATCAAGGCAGAAGTAATGAAACAATTCGATGCTGGCTTTCTTGCTGTTACGTCCTATCCTCAATGGGTCGCTAACATTGTGCCAGTACCGAAGAAGGATGGCAAAGTCAGAATGTGTGTGGACTACCGGGATTTGAATAGGGCCAGCCCTAAGGATGATTTCCCGCTACCTCATATTGACATCTTGATCGACAATACAGCTCAGCACAAAGTGTTTTCCTTCATGGATGGATTCTCGGGCTATAATCGAATCAAGATGGCCCCCGAAGATATGGAGAAAACAACTTTTGTCACACAGTGGGGCACTTTCTGTTACAAGGTGATGCCGTTCGGGCTGAAGAACGCAGGGGCAACTTATCAACGCGCCATGGTGGATTTATTTCATGATATGATACATCATGAGATTGAAGTTTACGTAGACGATATGATAGCTCGGTCACAAACAGAGGAAGAGCACCTTGAACATCTGGAATAGCTGTTTGCCAGATTGAAAGAATACAAGCTCAGGCTGAATCCAAGTAAATGCACTTTTGGGGTTAGGTCTGGTAAACTCTTGGGATTCATTGTAAGCAATAAAGGCATCGAAGTCGATCCAGCAAAAGTAAAAGCAATACAAGAGATGCCTGCTCCCCGTACTGAAAAGGAAGTTAGAGGATTCTTGGGGCGCATAAACTACATTGCCAGATTCATCTCACACCTGACCTCTGCCTGTGAGCCAATCTTCAAACTCTTGAAGAAAGATCAGGTAGTGAAATGGAACGACGATTGTCAAGCTGCTTTTGATAGAATCAAGGAATATTTGCTAGAACCTCCTATTCTGATGCCACCCGTCGAAGGAAGACCATTGATCATGTATTTGACCGTCTTGGATAATTCAATGGGATGTGTTTTGGGACAGCATGACGAGTCTGGTCGAAAAGAGCATGCTATTTATTACCTTAGCAAAAAGTTTACCGACTGTGAGACTCGCTACTCACTGCTCGAGAAAAATTGCTGCGCTTTGGTATGGGCTGCTCGCCGACTAAGACAGTATATGCTGACTCATACTACCTTGTTGATTTCCAAAATGGATCCTATCAAGTATATCTTCGAGAAACCCGCTTTATCTGGAAGGATAGCTAGATGGCAAATGATCTTAACTGAATATGACATCCAGTACACCACCCAAAAAGCTATAAAAGGGAGTGTACTAGCTGACCATCTGGCTCATCTGGCTATCGAAGACTATCAACCCATGAGATTCGACTTCCCAGACGAGAACATCATGAATTTGGACAACATTAAAAATAATGGACCGTATGACGGACCCGAAAAGGGATCCCGATGGACCCTGTACTTTGATGGTGCTTCAAATGCGCTTGGAAACGGTATTGGCGCAGTACTCATTTCTCCGGAAGGTTGTCACACACCTTTCACGGCCCGACTTTGCTTCAGCTGCACAAACAACATGGCTGAGTATGAAGCTTGCATCTTTGGTCTCAAGGCTGCTATAGACTTGGGGATCAAATCTTTGATCGTATTTGGGGACTCGGCTTTGGTTATTAGTCAAATCAAAGGAGATTGGGATACCAAGCATCCTAATCTTATCCCATACAAAGAACATGTCCTGACATTGTTGTCTCACTTCGAGCAAATTACCTTCGAGCATTTCCCGCGAGAAGAGAATCAGCTAGCAGATGCTCTAGCCACAATGTCCTCCATGTTTAAACTCAACTGGGATAACGAGGCTCCCCAAATCACCATCAAGCGAATGGATGAACCGGCACATTGCCACGAGATTAATACCGAAGAAGTAGTGGAACAACCTTGGTTCCATGAAATCAAAAGGTATCTCGAGACTAGAGATTATCCTGAAGGAGCTTCCGTAAATGACAAGAAGTTCTTAAGGAAATTCGCTGCTAAATTCTTCCTGAGCAACGACATCCTTTACAAACGAAGCCATGATTGTGTATTACTCCGATGTGTGGATAAAGCTGAAGCAGAGTTGATCATGACTGATATACACAGCGGCACATTTGGCACTCACTTAAGCGGGCACACAATGGCTAAGAAGATCCCGAGGGCAGGCTATTACTGGTCTACCATGGAAGCTGATTGCCATCAACATTCCCGTACTTGCCACAAGTGTCAAGTCTACGCTGACAAAGTGCATATTCCTCCGGTTCCCCTCAACGTCCTGACTGCTCCGTGGCCCTTTGCAATGTGGGGCATTGATATGATCGGAGAGATCAAGCCCACGGCTTCCAACGGACATCGCTTCATCCTGGTTGCCATTGACTACTTCACTAAATGGGTCGAAGCAGCTTCCTTCGCCTCTGTTACCAAAAATGTGGTTGCCCGCTTTATCAAGCAAAATCTCATATGTCGGTATGGTGTTCCAGACAGGATCATCACAGATAACGGCACAAATCTGAATAACACAATGATCACTGCATTGTGCGAGCAGTTCAAGATTTATCATCACAATTCATCTCCTTATCGGCCGAAGATGAACGGTGCTGTTGAAGCTGCGAACAAAAACATTAAGAAGATCATTCAGAAAATGACAGTCACTTACAAAGACTGGCATGAGATGTTACCATTTGCTCTGCATGGATACCGTACGACGATACGTACTTCAACTGGGGCAACCCCATTTTCTTTGGTTTATGGCATGGAAGCTGTCTTGCCTATGGAGGTCCAGATCCCTTCTCTAAGGATCATGAAGGATGCATGTTTGAATGAAGATGATTGGATGCAGACCCGACTTGATCAACTCAACCTGATCGACGAAAAGCGACTTGCGGCTATATGCCATGGTCAGACGTATCAAAAACGGATGATCAAGGCCTTCAATAAGAAAGTCAGGCGTCAAGTGTATCGAGTCGGGGATCTCGTAATCAAGCAGATTATCTTGCCGCAAAGTGATCCCAGGGGCAAATGGACTCCTACATATGAAGGACCATTTGTGATCAAGAGCATATTTTCTGGTGGTGCAATGATTCTGACCACCATGGACGGCGACGATTTGCCGCACCCTGCGAACGCAGACATAGTTCAAAGATACTACGCATAAAATAACCCGACAAGTCGAAAACCCGAAAGGGCGGCTTGGGAAAAAATGGGCATCCCGGTGAACCGAAAACCCGAAAGGGCGGTTCAGGCAAAAATTAGGGATAAAAGCGAAAAAATCTGTACACCCGGCAAGTCGAAAACCCGAAAGGGCGGCTTGGGCAAAAAGGGGTTTCCCGGTGAATCGAAAACCCGAAAGGGCGATTCAGGCAAAAGTTAGGGAATTAAAGCGTATGACTATGTCTCGTCGGATCACTTCAAAGACAATCTCTTCATCAATCGGTTCCAGGTTTCTGACCAACCCAGCCATCGTCAAACGAAGCATTGAATGGACAGATATTCAGAGTTGTGAAAGCTATAGCGGAATGGAATCCCATGGAATTATTTCACATAGCCATCCTTTATTTCGTATAAATCTTTCAATATTTACGACAGAATCCTCTTACTAGGATGATTGTCTCCTTGTACAAATATACTCAAAGAAAATCAATACAAATACTCTTCCCAAAAATTTGTGTCATTTCCCTTTTCTTTTTCTCTTACACTACTTGTTTTATTTTGAGAAACGTCCAAAGTTTTGTTGAATAGGCAAATGCATTTGAAACATAATCACTTCCTAAATGAACCTAAGAAAAAAATTACTGATAGGATGAAGGTACATATGGATATCTTGACACCCTTTCGAAGGAAACCCCCGAGAGATTTGGAATCCATATCCCTAGCAAACCCTGAGGTTTATCTCCAGCAGGTTCTCGAAGCTTATCCCCAATAAGGTTCCGAAGGATATTTCCCCACAGAGTGCGGACGTCCCTCCCAAGTTTTATCCAAAGATATTCCTCACAAAGGATTATAACTGGGTTATCCTCAGCTAACAATCACGGAAGATCGCGTTCGCCAAAGTTCTTCCTGTCCCCAGCGGAGTTCATCTAGTCTCCCAGCACAACTTATCAACACAATCCCCAAAGGAGTTTATCTTTGCAAATCTCCAGCCGAAGAATCCTCCAGAACTCATTCCCCCTCAGAGTTTAAGCTTCAGCACCCCCAGCGGAGCCAGACTATTGAGCCTTCTCCCCACAGAGTTCTAGGAAGAAAAATCTTGAGTTCCCCAGTAAAATCTCCAAAGATACTTTCCTCCAAGATTGAAGACTCTCAGTCTTACCTCCCCAGCATTAAGTCTACTAGATTGGTACTCCCCAGTAGAAGACTTCAGGAATTCCCCAGAGGATGGATATACAACCCAACCTCCTCGTTCCCCAGCAGCAGCCAAGATACTTCTATCTCCCGCTATCCCGGATTCATTTATCATTTGCAAGACAGCTCTCCAGCTTACATACGCATCCATTTATATGCATTGCACATAACATACATTGTATCATGCATCATAACATTGCATACAACTAACTCTTTGCCTTTTCAGGTAAGATCAGTCGACAGACTAAAACCATTATCCTTCAAGACTTCTGGAAACAGTTTACGGACGCTTCCCAACAACGGATGCTGCTCCATTGCTGATTCAATCTCAAGATTTCTGAAAACAGTTTACAGGTTCTCCAAGTAACGGATGTTAACCTATCACTTGTTCAGATTCTTCTTCCAGACTTCTGAAAACAGTTCATGGATTCTTCCCAAGTAACGGATGTTAATCTATCAGCTTGTTCAGATGCAACCTCTGAAATTAGTTTACGGACGCTTCCCAACAACGGATGTTGCTCCATTGCTGATTCAATCTCAAGATTTCTGAAAACAGTTTACAGGTTCTCCAAGTAACGGATGTTAACCTATCACTTGTTCAGATTCTTCTTCCAGACTTCTGAAAACAGTTCATGGATTCTTCCCAAGTAACGGATGTTAATCTATCAGCTTGTTCAGATGCAACCTCTGAAATTAGTTTACGGACGCTTCCCAACAACGGATGCTGCTCCATTGCTGATTCAATCTCAGGATTTCTGAAAACAGTTTACAGGTTCTCCAAGTGACGGATGTTAACCTATCACTTATTCAGATTCTTCTTCCAGACTTCTGAAAACAGTTCATGGATTCTTCCCAAGTAACGGATGTTAATCTATCAGCTTGTTCAGATGCAACCTCTGAAATTAGTTTACGGACGCTTCCCAACAACGGATGCTGCTCCATTGCTGATTCAATCTCAGGATTTCTGAAAACAGTTTACAGGTTCTCCAAGTAACGGATGTTAACCTATCACTTGTTCAGATTCTTCTTCCAGACTTCTGAAAACAGTTCATGGATTCTTCCCAAGTAACGGATGTTAATCTATCAGCTTGTTCGGATGCAACCTTTGAAAATAGTTTACGAACGCTTCCCAACAACGGACACGGCTCTATTGCTTATTCAACTTCAGGACTTCTGAAAACAGTTTACAGGTTCTCCAAGTAACGGACGTTAACCTGTCGCTTGTCCAGATTCTTCTTCAAGGCTTCTGAAAACCGTTTATGGATTCTTCCCAACAACGGATGTCAATCTATTGCTTATTCAGACCCCCAGTTCGAAGATGGTCCAAAGCATGGACACCTTCCTGATACTCATTCCAGATGGCATCTTTAAGCCCATCACCGAATGGCATCTCTAAGCCCATTCCTCGACAAAATTCTATCGCACCAGATGGCATCTTTAAGCCCATCACCAAATGGCATCTGTAAGCCCATTCACATCTACCATTATATCGCCGAGTGCAAATTTTCTGGGCACTTTAGTGTCCAATCTCCTTTTACCTTCAAGTCGCGAAAGGCAAACTTGCCAATCTAACTCTTCAGGTCCAAGAAGATTGAACAGGGGCAACTGTTGTACCCCAAAATTTGCCCTCACATTTTTCCACAAGAAATCTCAGCTTCAAGCCTTTCCTGATTTTTAAACTGGCTCAAGAACCGGACAAACAGACGTTTCTTGTCAGTCAAGCGAAATTAGGGTTTTTACTGATTTTCAGGACTCTGGATTGTTTCACAGTTGGCTTAGGGTTTTGGATGACTTTTTGTTCAATTTTGATCAGGCGAACGTTATTTGGCATTTAGTCAGGAGTTAAGGTTTTATGGGCATTATCTCAGAAGGATTTAAATTCCACAGCACTTTGCAGTTTATTCCGAGATTCGGGTTAAAATTCGCGTTGTTTTGATTTAATCAGTGAAAGAGACAGTGGTTTGAATTCATGTTGTTTGAGCCAGTCAAAGAAGGTGTGCAGTTTGGATTTACAGTACTTGGTAAGAATCAATAAAAAAGGATTGCGTCCGATCAGTTTATGTGTTCGACTGTGCGTTGCTTTGAATGATGGAGACGTCAAGTTCATTTATTTTGATCAACAAGGTTTAGTTGATTATTTATGGTTCTAAGAATTAAATACTTGAAATTTAACTTTCATTTTATTTAATTTAAGGGATTATAAATAACAAGTAAATAATTAAAGAAAAGGAATTGAAAAGATTTAATCAATAGAATTTTTATTTCATATTTAATAGTTGTTACAATTATTATTTGATACAAGTATTTAATTACGAAGTATTTAAAATAATAATGGTTTACAAATAATTAAATTGAAAATAAAAATTATCCTATTTTTTCTAAACATTTTCTAAATCCCTAATCTCTTCATTCTTCACTTCGTTCCGGTGCTCCATTATTCATCTGCAAAAAGAAGAAAAAAAAAAGAAAGTCAGAAAGCAGTTGAATTAAAGAAGACAGATAAAATTAGACTCATCATTAAGGGCCACTGACTGGGATCAGTTAACCCTCTCTGCAAATCACGGGATTTTTCCCGGTTCACAGAGAGGGAAGAATTTTTATGCAAAGTTGAAAAAATGCAAATGTCAAAATGCATAGAATATCAAACTGCATAGTTTCAAAATCTCAAACTTCAAACTCAAACCAAACTGAAAAAAATCCAAGTTACAACTTTCTATCAAAAGCCAAAAGTGCAATTTGCTGTCAAAGTTGTCAACAAAGCTACTCAAAGCTACCAAAGAGGAAGTTTTGACCAAGATATCAAGGAAAAGACAAAGTACCAAAGCTGTCAAAGAAAGATGAATATGCAGAAGTAATATGCAAGCAAGTTCTTTTTTCATCATTTCCCATCAGGGCCACTTTCAGGAAAAAATAGTACAAAAAGCATAATATTATAATGCAAACTGTACAGAGAGAGAAAAAAGAGAGATAGAAGCAGGTTTTTCAGGCTTAGACAGTAAGGCAAAAGCTAAAAGAAGCATTAATTCAGCATTACTCAAAACTGGGCAGAAGTACACAGCAGAGGCAATTACCAAAACAGAAAAGTGCCAAGAAACTTTGTAGAATTAACCAGCAACTTGGATCAAGAAAAATACCAAGGTTTGAATAAGTATTAGGCGCCAAAGACCAAGAGAAAAACGACAAAAGAACAAAAGAAAATATACTGAGCTTAAAAGAAAACCTGATTGAGCCAAGAGACCAACATCACAAAGATATAACCTTAAACCAGAAACCCACCATACTGTAAAATAACCCAACAACCTGCCTACTCACAAAGATAAACCAGTATAGGCCAAACCTGTTAAGCATTTTTCACATAAACCAGAAGCCTAACTATCATCCTGTAAAAGGCCTCAAACACCAAGCTCTAAACAAAAATGCAAAAACCTGCAATCAAACTATACACCAACCAACCTGTCACCAGCACAAAACCATTCCAAACATATGCCAAAACCTGCTCAAGTTCATAAATAACTAGCAAAACCTGAGGCCAAGCCATGAATCTGCTATCAAACACCCCCAAACTGAGAATCTGCTGCCTCAAGTTAAAACAACAATAAACCTTAAGCAAATCTGCCTGAAGCAAACTCACTATGCCTGCCAAAAACCTGTTTAAACCATTACAGTCTGCCTAACCCTAAGAGCTTCACCTGAATCAAAACTAAACCCAAGCCCTTCAGAATCTTAGATTCATCATTAGGCAAAAAAGAGCATACAGAAGAGGCATCTCAGAAGGCCATTCAAGGCAACACCAAGGCAGCAAATGTTCTAAAGCGTACAAATATTCAAGAGCAAGCAATCACATATATCAAGCAAGCAACTCAGTGTCCAAACCCTAGGCCCTTAGTATAACATCATTGGGCGAAATCTCAGAAGGCATCCAACTCAACAAAAATATCAAAGGCAAGCTCAAGGTAACACAGGCCAGAAGGAGAAGAGAAGCATCAAAAGCAACCAATATACAGTGGCATAGAAGAGGAAGAAAAAAGTGAATCTATTTCAAGATAAAGGTTTTCAGAACACATCATAAAACCTAAGCAAGAGGGTTAATACAGAAGTACCAGGAGACCTTGCAAAGCTAAGTTCAGCACAGCACTGCGTTCTCCACCCACCGGCCGTCCTCAACGCCTCCACTCCGCCTCTCCTCCATCTCCAAAGTCAGGTAGTACAATCTTCTCCCTCTTCTCTTCTCCTTCATCTCATAACAAAAGATCAAGTTTTAGATTCAAATTAAAACAACACACGCAAATTCGTAAAAAAGAGATAAGAGCATAAACGTTGAAACAAACCTTGTATCAAGAGGACGCTGAGTTCATGCCATGGAGGGAAGAGAGGTTTGAGGGTGACACTGGTGGCCGGATGGAAGAGTCGCTCAGGAAGACGAAGATGGAAAGAACGATGAACGAACACGAACGCGGCGCCGCTCAAACCCTAACGCGTCTCACTGAACAAACAAATCCCTAACCCTAAATTATTCTGACCCCCAAACATGGGCCTGACCCGTTTCAATTCTCTCTGAAGCCCACTAAACGCTTCTTTCCCTTTTTTTAACAAAAAAACATTAATATTAACCTTTATTATATAAACAACATACTTTTCTTTTATTACAAAATCATATTAATACTACAACTTATTAAAATACTCTTTATCTAGAATATCTAATTTAATTTTATTTTGTATAAATACATTTTTTTATTAAAATTGAAAATACCTTTTTTTCTTTTAATTAAAATATATTTTGTGCATACTAAAGTAAATATACATTTTCTTGCATAATTTAAATTTCTTAAAACATTTTTGTACATAACAATTTAAAAATACTTTTTAACATACATAATTTAATTTTGGACATTTACTACTTTTTGTATATAAAATAATAAATACATTTCTTGTATCATATCATTAAATTGGAAAATATCTTCTTTTAATATATTTTTGTACATAAGTGATAAAATACATATTTTTCTAATATTAAAATTCTTAAAACACTTAGTTAGCACACTTTTTGTATATAATAAACCATGACACATTTTCTACTTGAACATTCAATTAAAACATTTTTTGTACATATTAAAAATACACAAATCAAAGATTCCTTAAAGCACATATTTAGGTCAAAAACCCTAATCTCGCATTAATTTCATATTGTCGCACTTGTAAATAATTACACATACTCATATACATATACCTCTCACACTTACACAAATACATTCACATTGCCCATATACATTTGTTTATCTTATATTCGTATATTCGATATTTACATTTTGATCGCAAATTCGATTTGGTTGTAACTTATTGGATACTATAAGTCTCATCCCCTTTTGTACATTTATACCCCCACTCCTGGATACTATTTGTAATAGCGTAGATTTTACATTCCGCAATTTACAGTTTTTCAATTATACCATGTTTAGACCTAGGGTTTGCATGTACATAAAATCAAACGCTAGATAACCTAATACAAGACAAATACATGTAATCAATACACAATCACACTTGCACCCCCTAGGGTAATCTCACATGTTGCCTTCCAAAATGGGCCATGCTTGCACGTCGAGTATCTTTGGCAAAATAAAATCAAAATGATCATAAGTCCCTCAAAGTGTTGCCTAAACGGAATGATCATAGTCCCTTCAAAGCAAATTGCCAAAGACGCTTGGCATCATTGCATTCATGGTCCATACGATGACCCGCGCCCGTCCCGAATAAACTTCCCAAACACAAAATTGTCCACCAAATTCAATGGTGGAACAAAATTGTTAAAAGGGGTTAAAACATAACAAAAACCTTTTGAGTACAATAGGGTAGACAAAGCTCTTAGTTACTTGAGATCAATTTGCAAAAACACTTGCCTTCTTTTCAAAAAACCACAATCCACAACACTTTCAAAACAAATTCTCAAAACATTTTGAAACATCTTTTCGAAAAGATACACGCCTTTGTAAAACATTCGAGTAAAGAATTGTTACAAGGTTAGCCTAAGACAAGGCATCTTCTTCAAAAACATTTTCAAAACACACACACCTACACACCATTTTCAAGCAATCGAAAATCAAGGCAAGTGATCTAAAAAACCAAGTAACTAAGAGCCCATGGATAACCATGGATGAAAAGGGTGCTAATACCTTCCCTTTTCATAATCTACCCCCCGGACCCACGAAATATCTCAAAAGGTTTTTTGCTGTGCTTTTTTAACCTTTCCTTTAGGATAAAATAAAAAGTCGGTGGCGACTCTTGCTCAACCGCACAAGTGCGAATACGAACGCAAAACACTAGTCAGTTCTCCCACCGTATAACACCATGCCTCTGCATCGTGGACCAGCAATAAATGCAATCAAAGTACACTGACCGTGGGGAAGTGGGACGAATAAAGGCCCCGTTAAACTTATTGAAAGAATATATGTTGGAACATGGGTTCCTATTGGAACATAATGAAGCTTTCGAAAGGACATTACAACAATTGGTGGACTAGGAGATAGTCCAATTTGGACCATACCCTGAAGGTGAATATATAGTAGCAATTGAAGGAGGTAAAAAGAAGCCATTGGTAATTCCTTGCCAAGGGCCGAACCATAATAAGAAGACTCTTGTGATCTCGTGGGGAGGCTCAACAGAAACACCCGCAATGGCACCAAAACAAATTCTGAGGATACTAGTAGTTCCAAAGAATACAATGATGATTATGGGGCCATCTCCTACCCCTTCCAAAAGCGACAAAGTAGTACCGTGGTGTTATGATTCAACCATATATGTCAATGGTTTAACACAAGAATGTGATCCATCATAAAGTCGAGGACCTGGAATCTCAAATATAGCAGGGACAGGAGGCATCACCCATAGTGGTCGAGTGTTTAGATAAGAACCACTAAAGAAGAATGATAATATGGTGAAAATTATAAAATAACCTGTTGGTGAAAGATAAAGGGAAAGCAGTAGTGGGGGTAAATCAAGAACCTCCGAGCAAGAACTTTACTAATCAAGAGGCAGATGAATTTCTGAAGATAACCAAGAGGAGTGATTATAGGGTGGTGGATCAGCTTAACCAAACCCCAACCAAAATTTCTATACTCTCGTTTCTCATTAATTTAGAGGTGCACCTAGATTCACTAGTGAAAGTTTTAAGTTTTTCTCATGTTGCAGAAGAGATTATTGTGAACCAATTTGATAATGTTGTCGCAAATCTGACATTTGGATCATATCTGGGTTTCAATGACAGTGAGTTACTTCCATAAGGCTGAGCTCACAATAAAGTGTTGCATATCTCGATTCAGATAGGTACTACAAGCATGTCCAGGGCGCTTACCAATACTGCTTCTACCCTCAATGTATTACCAATATCCAGTCTGATCAGGCTAACAATAGATGGTGTTGTGATAAGACCAAGTTCCACAATAGTTAAAGCTTTCGACGGTTCTTTGAGTATGATATTAAGAGAAGTAGACCTTCCTGTTAAGATCGGCCCACATATGTTCTATATCACTTTTTAAGTCATGGATATAGAACCAGCATATACATATTTACTTGGACGACCTTGGATTCATGTGGTAGGGGCAGTCACTTCGACTTTACATCAGAAACTAAATTTCTTTGTTGAAGGAAGATTGGTCATAATCGATGGTGAATAGGACATATTTGTAAGTCACATAAAGACTGCATAGCCACACCATTTCAATTCTTAGAGGTTACCTCAATGGTGACCTTATCGGTGGAAAATATCAAGAAAGCTACTATAACTTCATGGAGGGATTTACAAATAGCAGTAAAGATTGCTAACTCAAAGGGTTGGGGAAAGCTCCCAGAAATATCCGAGAAGAAGAATCGCTTTGGTTTGGGTTACGAATCATCAAAGGCTACTCTGAAAGGAAAAGCACGATTTCTTCCAACCTATGCAACTTTCATCAACAAAGGAGTAGAGCATAGTGAACATGTAGTAATGATATCAAACAAGAATAACATTAGAAGAGCATCTTACTTCACTCGTGAATGCGCCCCACGCGAAGAACTCAAGAACTGGAAAATTGTGGAGATTCCTGAGATTTTCTTTCCAAAGTAATTTTCCTTGTTTTTGAAAGAACATATGTCGAGCCCGAGGCATATGGGTTGCTCGTAAGGGTCGCCTGTTTATTTCAGACAATATTCACGATTAATAAAAATTATATTTTGTATTCAATTAAGATCCCTATTTTTCTTTTGAATTTATATTTCATATTTAAAAATGTCAATACTCTCCTTCATATGCATTTTCCAAATCCACATACTAAAAAACTGCACCAAAACATGATAAATGTGCAGACCCATGCGCAAAATCACCGATAATGTTATTTGTTGTTATTAGATATGATTTTGATGCACTCATCAACCAAGATGAAGACGAAGATGATGAAGATCTTGAACTTTCTAAAGAATTGGCGAGAGGGGTAGAGCAAAAAGCTGACACCATACAATCATACCAGGAATCTATTTAAACCATTAACCTTGGCATAGAGGAAGATCCGAAAGAGATCAAGTTGGGGGAAACATTAGAAAAAAGTGTCAAAGAAAGGTTGATCAAGTTGTTACATGAATACATGGATTTATTCTCCTGGTCTTACAAAGATATGTCAGGGTTGGAGATAGACATTGTGGTACACAGGTTACCTCTCAAGGAAGGTTTCTCTTCTTTCATGCAGAAGCTCAGGAGAACTCATCCATACATGTCCAAAAAAAATCGAGAAGAGGTCCTTAAACAATTTGATGCAGGGTTCTTAGTGGTGATAGATTATCCACCTTATATAGCTAACACGTGCTAGTACCGAAGAAGGATGGTAAAGTACATATATATGTAGATTACAAGGATCTAAATAAGGTGAGTCCCAAGGAAGATTTCCCGTTGCCTCACATAGATGTTCTGGTGGATAACACAACTCAAGCTTCAGTATTCTCATTCATGGATGGTTTCTCAGGCTATAATCAAATAAAAGTGGCTCCCGAAGACATGGAAAAGACTACCTTCATGACACTTTGGGGCACTTTCTGTTATAAGGTAATTTTGTTGGGTCTAAAGAACACAGGGGCAACCTATCAACGGAAAATGGTCACACTATTCCATGACATGATTCACAAAAAGGTTGAGGTGTACGTAGATGATATGATTGCCAAATCCCATATGGAGGAGGATCATGTCATACATTTACAAAATCTATTCGATCGTCTGTACAGGTTCAAGCTAAGGTTGAATCCGAACAAGTGTACATTTGGTGTCAGGTCAAGAAAGTTACTGGGTTTTATTGTAAGTCAGCATGGTATTATGGTGGATCTCGATAAGGTAAAATCCATACAAGAAATGCAATCCACGAGAACAGAGAAAGAAGTTCATGGTTTCATAGGACAATTGAACTATATTTCAAGGTTTATATCACACCTAACCGCTATGTGCGAGCACATATTCAGATTATTGCGAAAAGATCAGACGGTGGTATGGAATAATGATTGTCAGATAGCTTTTGAGACAATAAAGCGATACTTACAAGAGCCACCAATATTAATGCCTCCAGTTCCCAAAAGACCACTCATCATGTATCTGACAGTGCTGGAAGGATCAATGGGATGTGTATTAGGGCAACACGATGAAACAGGTAGAAAAGAACATGCAATCTACTACCTCAACAAGAAATTCACTGACTGTGAAACCAGGTACTCACTTTTCAAGAAAACTTATTGTGCATTAGCTTGGGATACTAAAATATTGAGGCAGTAGATGGTAACTCACACCACATGGTTAATAGAAAGAATGTATCCTTTAAAGTATGTGTTCAAAAAACCGGCTCCTACAGGAAGGATTTCCCGATGGCAGATGTTACTATCAAAATATGACATCAAATATGTTACTCAAAAGGCCATCAAGAGTAGTGTACTAGATGACAACCTAGCTCATCATCCATTACCAGAATATCAACCAATGAAGTTCGACTTTCCAGACAAAGATGTTATCGTTAGAGGTGACTACGAAATACCAGGGCACGTTGGAAACACATGTTCAATTGAGCTTCAAATGCACTAGGGCATGGCATCGGGGCAGTTTTGACTTCTCCGAAGAATTATCACAAACCTTATACCGCAAGGTTATATTCTGACTGCACCAGCAATATCGATGAGTACAAAGCTTGTATCCTGGGTCTGGAAGCTTCCATTGATCTAAGAATCAAACATCTCAAAGTATTTAGAGACTCCGTGCTAGTTATATACCAAGTCAACAACGAATGAGACATTAAACATCCCAAATTGATTACGTATCAGGATCATGTTTTAAAGCTAGCTGCAGAATTCACTGAGATTACCTTTAGTCACATCCTACGAGAAGAAAATCAGATGGCGGATGCCTTGGCAACTCTATCAGCCATTATCAAGGTGACATGGCCAAACCACGAACCGTGCATTACAATCAGACATTTTAAAGAGCTTTCACATTGCCTTACTATTGAAGAGGGACCGGATGACAAGCCCTATTTCTATGACATCAAGAGGTACCTCGAAAAACAAGAGTATCTAGAAAATGCCTCTATCATTGATAAATGAACTCTGTGAAGACTAGCCTCAAAATTATTTCTGAGTGGTGATGTCTTATACAAAAGAAACTACGACATGGTGCTACTCAAGTGTGCGAAGAAACAAGAAGCAGAAACGCCTATGAGAGAAATCCATTAAGGTAATTTTAGAACTAACACAAATGGGCATGCCATGGCTAGAATAATCCTATGAGCGGGTTATTAATAGTTGACAATGGAAGTCGATTTCTATCATTATACAAAAACATGTCACACGTTCCAAATCTAAACTGACAAAATGAATGTGCCACCTACTCCTCTGAAAGTAATGAGCTCTCCTTGGCCTTTTTAGATGTGAGGAATTGATATGATAGGCATGATCGATAGGCATGATCGAGCCAAAAGCATCTAACAAACACCAGTTTATACTAGTCGCCATTGATTACTTTTTCAAATGGGTAGAAGCGACATCATATACAAATGTGACAAGTCAAGTGGTTACTCGATTCATCAAACAAAATCTCATATGCAAATATGGAATTCCAAACAGGATCACAACAGACAATGGGTCTAATATGAACAACAAAATGATGAAGGAATTATGTGACGACTTCAAGATCAAGCATCATAATTCCTCACCATATCGACCCAATATGATCGGGGCCGTTGAAGCTGCCAACAAAAATATCAAGAAAATCATTCAGAAAATGGTGAAGACATATAAAGATTTGCACAAAATGCTCCCCTTTGCTCTACATGATTATCGTACCTCTGTACGCACGTCAACGGATGCAACTCCTTTTTCTCAAGTATATGGAATGGAGGCAGTACTCCCTGTTGAAATAGAGATTCCATCACTTCGGGTTCTAATGGAAACAAAGCTTGAAGTAGCAGAGTGGGTTCAGACGTGAATTGATCAGCTTAACCTCATTGAAGAGAAACACTTGATTGCTTTTTGCCACGGACAATTATATCAGAAGTGGATAAAGAAAGCCTTTGATAAGAAAGTCCTCCCTCGAGTATTCAAAGAAGGGGATTTGGTGTTGAAGAAGATTTGGCCATCTTTCCTCGATTAACGTGGTAAATGGATACCTAACTACGAAGGTCCATATATGGTGAAAACAACGTTCTCTGGTGGTGGTCTTATCCTCACAACAATGGATGGGGAAGTACTACTGCATCCGGAAAATTCAGACACAGTCAAAAAATACTATTGTGATACGGTGGGAGAACTGACTTGGGTCGTTTGCATTTGATCGCAATTATGCGGTTAGCAAGAGTCACCACCGACTTTTCTTTTACTCAAAAGGAAAGGTAAAAAAGCACAGGAAAGACCTTTCGAGATTACTTCTCGGGTTCGGAGGGTAGATTATGAAAAGGGAAGGTGTTAACACCCTTTTCCTCCATGGTTTTCCATGGGCTCTTAGTTACTCGCTAGATCACTTGCTTTTGTTTGAATATGCTTGTGGTGTGGTTTTTGAAAGTATTTTGAAAATGTCTTTGCAATGGTTCTCGTCTCTATGAGAACGCATACAAAGTGTTGTTTCGAAAAATAGTTCAAAGAGGTGTTTGTGTATTGTGTTTTTTGAAGGAGATTTTGAAAAGATGTTTTTGTAATGGTTCTCGTTTCTATAAGAACGTATACAAAAATTTTATTCTTTTTGAAAAAAAAGTTTTAATGTGAAAGTATTTGTGTAAAATGTTTGGTTGTGAACAAGCGAGTAATTAAGAGTGAATCTACCTACTCGAAAGGTCTTAAATGTTCTTTTCCTCCTTTAGATGTTGCTATCTTACCATTGATTTGGTAAGAAGCCCCATCGTTGGATGTAAAAGGACAGGCGGGGGACATTTGTACAGTCATAGAAGGAAACTTATGAGACGCTTTAGAAATTTTCGTAAGGGACTAGATCGTTTTATCAAAGGCAACATCGAGGGACATCGAGGGACTATGATTTTTTTTTTATCGAAGGGTCTTTGCTAAAGCGTCCCATATTCGAGGGACATGACTGTATTTCCAAGGAGACGAGCGAGGTTACCCTAGGTGTGCACGTGTGAAAAAGTGTGTTTGATTCCAGTTAATTTTTCTTTGATTAGGGTTGTCTAGCGATTGATTTTGAATCTTGCCATGCACGCCTAATTACTATACAGTATAAGGAAAACAGTAAATTGTGGAAATTGAAATTCTACGCTATTAGAGTTTTCAGGAATAGGGGTACAATTTTTACAAATGGGGATGAGTCGAATGCGATTAAAAGTCCAATATAGGCAAACAATACAACCAAATCGAATTTAAACGATTAATTAAAATTATAACAGTCTATGAAATAAAATTAATTAACAAAGTATGGAAATAAAATTCTTGGTATTTGTTTGAAAAAGTTTGGAAAGAAAAATAGAAAAAATCTATTATATTAATTAACTAAAGAATTAAATCAAATGCATGTATTTTTTGTCTTTAAGGGTTTTTGTCATTTAGAAATATAAACAAAATAAAAACTTAAAAAATAAAATAATTAGTAAAATTGATTAAAGAAATTAATTAACAAAACAAGATTTATTAAGTTAATGGAAATAAGTAAAATTAAATTAAATATTTGAAATAAAGCAAATGAAGTGGTGGTGTCAAATTGGAATGGGGGTGATGCTGGAAAGAAAATCACTAATGGGTTTGCGGCTAAGGTTAGTTGAAGCCCAATAGTTTATTTTTGTTTTAAAAAAGGAATGAAGTAATCAGAAAAAGAAAAACAAGAAAACGTCCCCAGAGGGTCTCGAACCCGAGACTTCACCTTCATATGACAACCTCCTTAACCGCTGCATCACTCAACCATTCATTTATGTATTTACTTCTATTGATATGTAAATCAAAACTTGAAAATTGGGTTGGGCCAAATCAAACCAGCCCCAAACCTGATATTATGTATGAAACGGAAGGGAAAAGAACAAGAAAGCTCGATGTCATTGTTTCAAAAGGGAAAACAGAAAACCCTAATCTCTCTTCCTAATTTTCATGCTAATCTCTTCCTCCCTCTAGATCAATACCTTTGTGTTCTAATGGGGAATCAATCTCTATCTCTATTATCTTTCTCGTTTCTAGCTAAACTCGTTCCCAGCGAAACCCTAAAACCCCAAATTGAAACTGTATTGTAATCGCAAAAGGGTAAGAACAACAATGAGTTACCTCTTCTTTTCAGCTTCTAAGGTATGTTCCAAATCTTGTTTTTGTTTCTTCTTCTGATTGGATCTGTGCGGCTTCCTACGTTTTTTGTATTTGTTGTTCACTTTGTTTGTGTTGTTACTGACTCCGCGAGGCTGTGGCTGAGAATGAATTGATGAGGGTTGCATTTTTGCAGAAGAGAATGATGTGATTCGGTTAAGGTTGAGTGATTGTTGCGGTTATGAGTTGAGCGTGATAAAGGGTTTGTGAAAGTTTGTTGTTGTGTGATTTCTGACTTTTGTGGTTTAGCAGGTGAAGGAAATTCTGTTGAATCAGTCTAGTTTGATAGGTTGGTTTGAATGGTATGTTGAAGGTTTATGGTGAAGTTTGTTGGTTATTTTTGGTTTGTGTTATATTGTTTTTTTGTTTTGGCTAACTGCTCTCTCCTATATACAGTCCCATTGTGTTTTTTTTTTTGGGGGGGGGGGGGGGAATCAGATAACTTTTAATATTTTGGGTTAACTTACTTTGTGGCCTTTGGGTGCAGAATTTAAGTTGCCTCTTTTGTGCAATACTTGGGCTGAGTTTGGACAGGGCTGACCTTGGCACTTCGTAGGGTTTTGGACTGTATTGTTTAGTTGTGTATGCAACAGGTTTTGGCAGACTTTTGGACTGTATTGACAGGGTTATTATGCAGGCTAGGTGATATCTCTATCATTTTTCACTTTTCATCTTTCAATGAAATAAAGCATTTTCTTTTTATTCAAATATATCTGAAGGGTTTGTATGACTAAGGAAAGTGATGATACACTTGGTTTGATGAGAAAATTAATTTGCTGTTTTGCCTTGTTTCAATTTGTTTTATTTGGGCTGCTCTGCTGCCATATTGTTGCAGGCTTGCTTGGACTATTGTATGCTTGCTATATTTGTTGTGTTGCTGCTGCTTTGCAGCCTTGGACTTGCTGCTATACTTCCTTTGTTTTGTTTGCTTGCATTGCTGCTGCTTTTGTGATGCTGCCTTGGCAGTTTGACTTGTTTGTTGTGATGCCCTGCTGTATATACTTGTTTGATGTGATTCTTCCTTGGGCTTTATGCTATTTTGCAGTAGAAAATTTTTACAACTTTTCTTTTCCCTTTTTGTGAACCAAGGCCCAAACCTTGTGATTTACAAAATAAGAGAAGATAGAATATGATTAAAACAAGCAACCTTTAAATCTGATTCCAAATACAAACCCTAATGATGAATATTCAAACTTGTTTTAGCAGTTAATTCTTGAATTTTCACATGCTTGCTAACTTCCTTTCTTGTTTCATGGGCACGAGGCGTGGATGCAAACGAGACTTGGATTTATTACTTGATGATGAAGCAACAGAGACTTGAAGACACGGAATAAATATTCTCCCTTTGTAAAAAACTTGTGATTCTTTGTAACAAAGCAAAAACTTGTAAATTATTCCTTTTGTAATGTAATAAATACAAAGTCCTTGAATAAATTTGGTATAATGAATTTTAATATTAAAAACTTGAATTTATTTAAACTTTGCAATTCTCAATTGAATGTTTTAGATTAAAACATCTTGGTTTGGTAACTTGGGTTTCAAGCAATCACAAAAATGTTCAAATAACCGATGCATCTTGTACTCCAATCGAATTTCTAAACAAAATAAATGTTTAAAAAATGGAACTTCATTACCAAACAAATCATGCTTTGAGAATCATCATCAACTTCAACCAATTTCAAGAACAATGATAATTAAGAACACTTGAAATTGAACAAATGACTTGCGACGATTCGATGACTTTCGAAGTCTTCCCAATACAATTTTCTTTTGATCTTTGAAGATAAACTCGTGTGCAAAATCACCTATGACCATATACAGAAATAATCGTCTCAAGATCTCGTAATTTGGGGAAATCACAAACCTTAGAAATCAGGCGACAATTGTTTTAAGATTAGGTCAAAATCCAAGAAGTGACATTTAACGCATTCGAATTTTGTTGATCTTCTACGCGTAATCAGCTCTTGGTTTGTGAAGAGAAATTGGAGATAAAATCGAGGAGAGTCATATGCAAGAAGAATCGCTCAAAAATATCGAATAATGAAGATGTTACAATTGCTTGAACTTGGTATCAAAAAGGGTCAATTTTTTGGGTTAATGGAGTCATTTTCAGTCGTCTGAACCATTGACTGAGCAAACCTGTAACGCGAGGTTCAAAACTCGGCATGAACATCCTTGAGGTGACATGAAGATCTATGAAGAAAATTTGAAACCTCGAAGAATCAGTTTTCTTTGAGAAACGCCAAACCCTAATTGTTTACTTACTGCCTAGGAAGAGAATCTGTCTGGCCAACTTCCGAGCCAAATTGAATATTTGAGAAGACCTAGGATAGTATCTTGAATAAAAATGAGAGGGCAGATTTTGGGGTACAACAACTATGTATAAGAATGCTCACTAAGATCGAACCTTAAACAGGTGACTTAGGAAAAAAGGAGCATTCAGGTGGATCGAAAACCTTAAAGGTTGATCCAGGCAAAAATCAGGGACATACACAAACAAATTATCCTGGTGGATTGAAAACCCGAAAGAGCGGTCCAGGAAAAAATTAGGGATCTTATTCAAAGAAGTAAATAACAAAAAAACTACGATCTAAAAACTGCGACTACAAACTACGAAAAAAGAGATGAATCCAAATCATTCAACTCAGAAGCAAAGGAGATTGGAGCTATCAAAAGGACATTGGGGAAATAGCAGTAGAAATTATCATTTTCATTGCTATTTACAATTTTAAAAACTTTCTGTAATTACCTCTTTTAAGGAATTACATCTTGTACTCTCGCATATTCAGAGGAAAATTATTAAAAAATTTACTTTTTTCATCTTTCAATTGTGTTTTTCCTTTTTCAGACTTGTTTGCAAAATACTACAATTATTTCTTGTGAATACTGCATTGAAATCATTTTGGGCATTTGACAAATAAAAGCATTAGATAAAACACCAAAAAGCATTTTGGTTAGAAAAACATCGAAATAAAAATCCACGCCTGTGGCCACATCTACGCCTATTTCCACGCCTGCGCCTACATCCACATCTATGTCTACACCTGCGCCTACGTCCTCACCTACGCCTTCACCCACAATACAAACATCAAAGATCTTGCTAATACTTTTCGTCATGTTTAAATCACTTCAAATATACCACGACGATACAACATACAACATTAGAGAGTTGGTAACACAAGGCCAATGGCTTGAAAGGAGAGAATATCTAAAATATTTGTTCATAACATTTTTGGTGTATACACACACATGCAGTACATATGTAAAAATATGGGGCATATATAGACACTCAATGCATATCACTCTGGTTTCATTTCAATCTAAGACAATATTCATATACGTCATACATGACATTTTTTAAACATACTCTGGGTGAACCAATACCTTTGGGCCCTCCATCAGATTATTACATTGGTTGAGAACAAACATAATCAGTAAAAAAAACCAATCTCATCTCTGATTTGGTCATCTAAGACTCAATCATTAAAACAATTTTTCTGCGACACAACTCATCATGTCAGTCTTCATTCAACAATTTTTTTCCTCCGTAGCGATATAGCTCATTGTGTCAGGCTCTAGGCAATAATGTGCGAAATATGAAATTAACTCATTGCATCAGTCTCCATGCAGAAATGTGTGAAATTCGCGACATAACTCATTGCATCAGTCACCATGCAGTGATATGTTTCCTCATCAGCTATATAACTCATTGCCTCAGTCTCCATGCAGCAATGTGTGAAATTAGCGATATAATCCATTGCATCAGTCTCCATGCAGTAATGTTATTATCAAACTTTTTTGCGACATAAATCATTGCTTCAGTCTCCATGCAGCAATGTGTGAAATTCACGATATAATCCATTACATTAGTCTCCATGCAACAATGTTATTATCAAGCTTTTTTGAATTATCTATTCCCCAGGTTGTGATAGATATACTGTAGCGGTAGAAATGTTCAAGACTAAGCCATTGGATTGACTAGACATTATACAAATCAAAATAAAAATCGCCACCGCGCTTTATTGTTTTCAAAGGAATGGGAAAAGAGCGAATAACCCAAAAAGAGGGGGAAAGATTCAAGGTAAGGGGGTTGGTTATGCAAAGGGAAGGTATTAGCACCCTAAACATCTACGGTACTCCGCAGGAACCTCTTTGAAAAATCTGTATATTTTGGCTATAAAAATGTGTTGTATATAAAATGGATGGTGGAGGTGAGAAAAGAAACATTTTTATGATTTTTGCACCCGCCGCGGTTGCGAACCTTTAGTGCCTATGTACCACCTTTCATGCAATAGGGGATCAGGGTACACGTAGTTCCTCTTTTAAAAATTTGAAACACAAGTATGTTGGTTGATTTTATGAGATAAGACATCAACGTCATTATCCGTGTGGAAAACATACTTACTACCCACAATCATGAGAAAGGAGAATTTGCATCATCTCAAAGTGGAGGATATGGCTTGGATTTTAAAATCAACAATGCCTCACTCAACACCCAAGTGGAAAATATCTCACTTCACCATATATTGTAGAAGTATAATTGTTTGCATCACTACAAGGATTGACAAGAGTCTAATCTTTTGAGAAAGATTTTAAAATAAAAAGCCAAAGTGGCAAAAATTATTTGAAATAAGATTGATTGACTTTTAGTCTTCTCACAAAAAATGTCAAGATATTATAAATTGATTGAAGTTTATTTATGAAAATGTTTTGAAAATGCATGTACCTAAGTCCAAGTTTATTATGAAAATGTTTCAAGTTTCGAAACAAGAAGGGTTTTTTTAAAAGGAGGGAGAAGATTTTTGAAATTAAAGAAGATGGGAGGAGAAGAAGAGGCTATCCTAAAGCATAAGGTAAAAGCTAGGGATAAGAACCATCTAACCAACAAGAAGCCAATACTTGACATTATGAGTCAATATAGAATTCCCATTCTTTGGATTGAAACCAAGCAAGCAAAGATACTAGACCTCTTGAGAGAACCAAACTTCAAGTGTATTAAGCCTTTGCAAAAAATTGGGCAGAGTAACAGCTGTATACGGGTGAATTCCAGATTACAAACAAAGATCGTAATCTCAATAACCTGCACACAAAACAAACAAACAACCCAATGTCTTGAGGTAAACCTCAAGAACTCCAGACAAAATATCAAATAAAGTCACAAAGTCTCAAAGATAGGCAAAGGTCTCTAATCCTAAGTCCAAGAAGTCCATCACTCCATAATGCAAAGGATAGTAACCATGTAGTCCAAGTATCATTAATGATTTTTATGGTTCATGTTGATTATTAGGTGTCTTTAAAAAGAAAGAAAAGCTCAAGTGAGCAAAATAAAAATGACATAAAAGTAAATGCTCAAGTGAGCAAAGATGAAAATAGCATGAAATGTAAAATGCTAAAAGTAAATGGTACATAAAGCATGGAAATAAAAGCGTAAAATAAAGTTAATTGTTAGTAATTAGTGGTTAGTTGGATGACCATCTTGAAACTTGCATTTGGAACTCATTAGAGGATTGTTAGAACCAAAGCCTCCACACAACAAGTTGCATTTGCTTTTTGTCAAGTATATCATCCATTTTGGAATTCTCACAAGGCAACATGTAATGATCAACGATGTTTAAGTGATCCGCGTTGACCAAAGGTGTTGTAGATCCAAAGAGATCAAATTAACATACTTGGGCTTGCAATCATAAGTTTGGGCCACGAATGATCATTTATTCGAATCGGGACAAAATTTAGCGCTATGTTAAGCAATCGTAAGTGGACTTATGTAGAAGTCACACCTATTTTGAGGCCGGTCAATAGCAATCTATGTACTTCATGTTTGGATAAATGATATAGAGATCACCATCCCTTAACATGTAGCACAATTAAAAAAGAAAGGGATAAGATGAAGAGGGAGGGGAATGATAAGCTAATTTGGATCACCATTTCAAAATTCTTTCATCTTTAAATTCAACCACTCCTCTAGATGGATTAAAGCACTAAACATATCATTAATCCAAAGCACCAAAAATGAATTAAATAATTCACTCTTAGGTAGATTTGAATTGATGAACATTTATCCAACTTCATCTACATCACAAAGTCCATTGAGTTTAAAGACAAATTGGACATTTAAAATTGCAATCCAAACCAACAATCAAAAGGAGTGAGTAGAAAAAGAATTTTGGATCAAAGCTGCCCCAAAACAAGGCAAAAAAGTGCATTCTGTCCTGGTGTAAATCGATTGCACTATTGTGTAAATCGATTTGCACAGTACAGTTTTCTAAAAATTGTGAAAAATTGCTTCTGTGCAATCGATTGCACTACAGTGCAAATCGATTGCACACAGTAACAGTAGCAAAAACAACATTTTAAAAGGGCAATTTCTTGTTCAAACTTTCCATCAAACACCTTATGATCATGGATCCACTTGAGCACGAAAATTCCATCAAATTATGAGAAAATAACACCATTGAAATCACAAAATAATGCTCAAAGAATCAATCCCAAAGATCACCAAGAGATCACATTGTGAAAGATGAATTATCCAACTTACCAAAGGTACATCTAGAGAATTATCAAAACAACTTCAAGAATTTGCTTCAATTCAACCACAAGAATCAATTGACCAAGCTTGGATGTAGAGAATTGATGGAGAAAAAGTGTTTGGATGAAGGTTTAGCTCAAAGATTAGTAAGCTTCAATGAAAAACTTACTAACTTTTTGAAAATGGAGCTTTGAGTGAATTTGGTAGATGGAGAGTGTTGTACCCCAAAATTTGCCCTCCCATATTCTTCAAAGTTTTGACAAGCATCATCTCAATTTGCTCAAGTCTACTCAAGGGTTGCACAGTTCAAACACCCTCCTAAGCCAGTCAAATTAGGGTTTTGGTTCTTTCAAGGAAGTTGAGGTTTTCAAGGGCTCAATCAAGTCACATATGCCTATACATATTGTCAAGCATCGACATGTCAAGTTGCAAGACTCACAACATCAAGTTGCACAGTCAAAAGCCCTAATTGCTTCACAATCAACTACAGGGGTAAAATGGTCATTTGGCAGTCAAAAGTCAAAAATTTTGGTCAACATCTTATTTTGAGGCCACAATCATCATTTGATCATTTCTTGATCATGATTCCACAAGCATGGCTCAAAAATCATCAAGATGCAAAAGTTTCCATTTTTGGACAGTTGAAAAGTCAACTGTAAATTGACCAAGGCATAACTTTTTCATGGTTCATCATAAAAATCCCATCCAATGCTCATTTTGAAGGGGATGCCATTTCCTACAACTCATCTTCACATTCCAAGTCCTAGAAATTCTCTCACAAAAAGTTATCAATTTCAACATTATAGGTCATTTTCAAAAGTCAACAAAAAGGCATTTTAAGTCAAAGACCATAACTTAAGATTGGTAAATCCAAATGACATGGGACCAAAGGCATTGGTTAGAGTACTTCAAGACCTTTCCAAAATGTCCAAGAACATGTTCATATGATTAAAATTGAGCAAGATATGCATTGGAGAAGTTGGGAAATTTTTGTGAAATGGCAAAAGTCAACTATCCTTAAAACTTCAATTTTTGACAAAAGGGCCCACTTTCTTCCACTTGATTCAGCCTTGTCATGCCATACACGTGTCCCATGCTTAATTTCAAGATCAAACATTTATTTTTCTATTTTATTTAATTTTTATTGATTTAATTCATTTTAAATCCATAATAATTCAAATAAAATCCAAAAATTAATGGAATGGCATCTTTATGGTTTGGATAGCTTTTATGTGTCATGAGCCAGCTACCAAATTCGTGCTATGCTATTTTGTGCACAAAATCATGGTTTTTGCTCCAAGTATGGAAAGCTTTCAATGGTGTTAAAACAAGAATCTCCAAACTTCAATTCCATGGATACCAAGCCTAGCTGCTGACCTAATTCCATTCACATATACATATGCAAGCATTCCAGGCCTAGGACACGACCTGAGCACTGCACAAACGGCCAAACCATATTCAAAAAATCCAAGCAAAAAGTCAAAACTGTTTTTCATATTGCAGACCAATTCAAAGCCTTAGAGCAATTCAAACACGTTGCTAGCATTCCCAGGAACACATTGCAATCCAAAAAAAGCCTTCAAGATCAAGAACACGTGCTACACAGAACCATGGTTTGTCAAATTTTTTCATAATCATATACATTGATTCATGCACATTTGATATGTTTTGTTGAGTGTTTTGTGTTCACAGGACCTACACGAAGCTAATAGTGTGGTTCAATTGTCTTGAAACACCCTGAAATCGAAACCACCATGGATAAGTTTTAGGGTTTTGAAGCTTTCAAATTAGGGGTTTGTAATACAGGAAAAATCAGGCTTTGAAAAATCCATGGTTGGATTCGTCAGGATGAGATGAAACTAAAACTACCCTCGCAAACAATTTCTGATCATCAGGGGCCTAATCGCTATTTTCTGTCATCTTGTTTTGTGGGGGTTAAAAACCCCCGCTAAGTGTTTCGTTTTTACAGGAAAAAGGAGGAAGACGAAGTACGTGGAAGCGTGCCACTGGCCCATTCAAATACAAAATGCGCGTTATTTTTTTTCCAGGGCATGCTATGATTTACTAATATAATATTAACTGATTATTATTATTTCAATTAGAACAACTGGCTCAGTGGCTAAGGCGTGCAGGCTTTGAACGTTGGGACCTGGGTTCGAATCCCAGGTCCCCCAAAATTTCCATATTATTTTTCTTCATACAATTGTGTGCAGGCTTGCTAGTGTGTTCCATCATACGCCTCAAACAATAAGGTGCCATGTGTCCTTGAGCCTAGATCTGATGACAAAAGATGAAGGACCACAATAATCCCCAGTCAACGCTGGCACACCTGATCCAGAAGTCAACGCAGGCTTGGCTTAATGGGCTGGAATTACTTCTTCACTCTCAAATCTGGCCCAAACCTCCCTCTTTGGGTTTGCATTTTTTTTATTATTTATTTGTTTTTCTTTCTTTTAATTGCTTTATTTATTTCTATTGTTTTTTTTCTTATTAATTATTCACCAGCCAATTAATTAACATTTTCACAAATAAAATTAAAAAAAAAACCTAAAAAATATTTTTATTAATTTCATATTATTTTTTGTAAATAAATTGTAAATAATTAATTAGTTTAATTAGGCAATTTTAATCTCTTTCTTAATAAATAAAATTAGTCTAGAATTAGGGTTTTGAAAATTTTAATTCCTTTTATTTTATTTTCATTAAAACATAAAAAACACAAAAATATTTTTCTTTTAATTAAATTAATTAATTAGTAATTAGGCTTAATTTCATTTAATTACAAAAAAAAAAGGACAAATTCAATTCTTTCTCAAAAAAAGGGGTCAAAACCGTAATGACGTTCCCGATTTAATTCTTTCGCGTGCATCTTATTTTAATTCATTATATTTATGTAACTGCTTCCGGAAATGTAATAGTTAATTAGGTTTATCTCTTTATTTACTATTTCTCGCATTCTTATTTTCAAAACGGGTTGTTGTTTTTGGCGATGTATATACCCGCGCCTTGTAATAGCTAGAATTTATCTTTCCGCAATTTATTTTCCGCACTTCTAACTGTTAAAAAATGCATGAAAGACTTGTATGAATAATAAAACCAATCCGTAGCTCACAAATAACATGATCATAGATAAACATTAATTGGAAAACAACACACATGCACATGCCACTCTTAGGGTACGCCTCACTGGTTGCCTCGAACGTGGTCATCAAGTATAGGGTGTCTTAGAGGTCGCCCTCCTGTTTAAAGATCCAGTTGCCTTGAAACGGTTGCCTCGGATAAAAGGATCTAGGACATTAGGGTTACTTCTAAGGTGTCCTACTATTGCTTCGGTGACCACACATGTCCCTAATAATCGAATTGACCCGAATACCTCCAACGGCGGTACTACCTACCTCTCAATGGTGGGATAGTACTGTCTAAAGGACTCTTACATAGCCTAATTCCTTAGAGTAGGTAGATTTCTCATGGGTACTTGCTCTCTAAAAAAAAAACAATCTTTTCACACCGACACTTTCAAAAGGTTTTCAAACAAATTTTTCATACACTCTTGAGGACTGATACAAGAGTTACTCAGAAAATTTTTCAAACGAAACTTTTTCAAAACCCACTCACACTTGAAAAGCAAACAATTTTGAAAACATAAAAGCAAGTACCTAAGAGCCCGTGGATAACCACGGATAGAAAGGGTGCTAATACCTTCCCTTTCTATAAATCTACCTCCCGAACCGAGAAAGATTCTCAAAGAAGGAATTTTTCTGTGCTTTTGTCCTTTCCATGTTGGAGAACATAAAAGACGGTGGCGACTCTTGCTTACCGCAACATTTCGTGAACCAGCTTAAAAAACAGTCAGTTCTATTTCCACCGATCACAGAACTGGAGACTCTGCTGGGGAACTTAATAAGTGGGGTGTACCTTAGGAATAGTTCATCATCATGTTTTCAATTGCTTGATCTGTTTGCTTTAATATTGTGGGCCTATTTTGGGAGTTTCATAGATCCTAACCCGGATCTTGGGGATACCTTCTTAGAAAGTAGCAACAAACTGTGAGGGAACTGTGTGGGGTATACCGACACGGTTGAAGCAGTTTGCTACATTGATGTGGCACTTTGGTGAGTACCGGTAACCCTTGAGTCAAGTCAAGGAGAGTACGGGGCCGCTGCGTGGTGTCGTGAAGCATCAACTGACCTTAGGAACCTTACTTGACCATCCTGGCCTCTTTAGGGGTAGTGAGATGACCGACTTTGGTGCAGTCCGAAGTTGGTAGATACTCGATACTACACTCATTGAGGGTTGTTTTCTTGGAATATTTTGATCGCCAGTTCAGTGGCTAAATCAAAACAATGAACATAGAAAACAACCCAATGATATTGAGCTCCTTAGAACCCGGTTACTTTTAATAGGACAGGTTTTTGAGCCCACCAACCTCAAGAGGGTAGTACCCTGAACTTCATGCTGGCCTAAAACTCTAAGGGCTGTCTGGTGTGACTTGTGTGCCTTATCATGTTTGCTTTTTGTGAATACTTGTGGGGTGTCTTTATCATAACATCATCACATCATACAGCATCATATGCATTTACTAACCACTTCAAGGGTTCGAATCTTCATCTTTGTTCTTGTTTTGTAGGACATGGAAACTATCCGCAGAAAGACAATTCAGATCAACCTTGTAAGGATCCCTCCTCAGCTTAAGGAGCTTACATCCAGGATTCCCGAGAATTCTTCCTTCAATGAAAGGCATGGTAGACTCATCAGCTTGGTCAACACCAACGTTGAAGAAGATATGATAAAAGTTCTCTTCCAGTTCTTTGACCCTTTGCACCACTGTTTTACTTTCCCGGATTATCAATTGGTGCCCACCTTGGAAGAGTTTTCCCAGCTTCTGAAGATTCCCATTCTCAGTCAACTACCCTACAACGGTACGGAAAAGGAACCAAAACTTGAAGAGGTTGCTAAAGCATTAGGCCTACAACCATCTGACGTCAAGGGGCATTGGGAAGTTAGAAGTGGTATCAAAGGATTCTTGGCAAAGTTCCTGTTTGAGAAGGTTAAAGAATGTTGGAATTCCCTTGACCTACAAGCTTTTGAAGAAGTTGTGGCACTCCTTGTCTATGGGTTGGTGTTGTTCCCGAATCCAGATCAGCTTATAGATATCAATGCTGTCAAGATCTTCATGTCCAGGAATCCTATACCTACGTTGCTTGGGGACATCCTTCACTCATGTTACACTCGAACCATGAGAAAAATAGGTGTTCTTATGTGCTGCACTCCTCTCCTGGCAAGGTGGTTTATTTCGCACCTTCCACAATCAGTTTTGAAGAACGAGTGGGGTTTGAGATGGTCACAACGATTAATGACTCTTACACATGCTGATATACATTGGTGTTCTCGGTCCAGAGAAAATGTCACTATCATTAATCGTTGCGGAGAGTTTCCCAATGTTCCTTTACTTGGAATTAGAGGGGGCATCACTTACAACCCATGTCTGGCTTTGAGACAGTTTGGATATGCTCGGAGGGATGGCCCTCATGACATGTTGATTCCTGACATAGTTTTTGACTTCGACAACGATGCACAAGGACTCCGCCAGAGATTCATCAGAGCTTGGAGGATGCCCAACAGGGTAGATAGTAAGACACTGGGGCACAAGAACTCCATCCCCCTGGAGCCTTATCTCAAGTGGGTACGAGCCCGCTCCCAGAAGCTGGTGATGCCATATCCTCATGTTCTCCCCGTGATCAAAGAGCCAGTTTTGGAAGGAGAGGTGTCATACACCATTCAATATCCTGACATGCCGACATCCTGGGAAGAAATGCAAAAGAGCTGGATCCAACTCAAGGAAGAACGAAATTCTCTTGAAACCAGTCTACATGCCAGTGAGAAGAAGGTCTTGGAGCTCACCCGCCTACTTCACGAGGAAAAGGCTCTCAACACTTACATAGCTCCAAAGAGGATGCGCAGTGTCTTTGGGGATTAATTATTTTGTATTGTTTTGCCCATGAGGCCCTGATGTACTGAACATATTATTTCTTAATACCATGTGTGTTCCTTTTTGTCTACAACGAATTTGAATTTTCGAACCCTTGAATGCATTGCATAAATAGCATATCATGCATCATGTGCATAACAGGTACCCCTTTTTTGCAGGTTGCTTAATCTTCTTCGCTGTTTATTTCAGCACTCACTCACTCAGTCATCATGAATCCTGAACCTACTACTGAACAAGCTATCAAGGCCCTCCAGGCCCAGAACGCCCAGTTTCAAGAGCTGGTCATGAGCTTAGCCCAAGGACAACAGGAGTTGAAGGCTTTGCTCCTGAAGAAGAAGAAGAAGAAGAGAACTGTGCTGTTCAACACTGGAGGCAGACTCAGGAATACACTGCAGAATGAAGCTGAGCTGACTACTCCATCTGTTGGGGAAGGCAGTCACCAGGAGGGAAGGGTTCCTAGTCTCGTGGTCTCTGACACCGAGACAGACTTCAATGATGAACAATACCCTCCTGCTGAGGACAGGTACAAACAGATGGAGGACCGGTTAAATGCTATGGAGATTCAACGTGTGCCTGGGTTGGATTTTGGAGACTTAGGGTTATCTTCCAGGGTGGTGATTCCACACAAGTTCAAGGCACCTGCCTTTGTGAAATACGATGGGGCTTCCTGCCCTAAGATGCACCTTAGATCATATGTAAGAAAGATCCAACCTTACACTGCAGACAAGAACTTATGGATCCATTTCTTCCAGGAGAGTCTTTCAGGGACTCAACTCGAATGGTTCTATCAGCTGGATGGAACCACTATTCGTAACTGGGAGGACTTGGCTACTGCTTTTTATAAGCAGTATCAGTACAATTCCGACCTTGCTCATACACGTACCCAACTCCAGGGTATGTCACTAGGAACGGGTGAAGGTTTTAAAGAGTATGCGCAGAAGTGGAGAGACCTGGCTGGCAGGGTGCAGCCACCGTTAACGGATCGTGAACTCGTAGACATGTTCTTGGGGACCCTGTCTGGTCTATTCTTTAATCACCTGATTGGTAATTCCTCTGCTGGGTTTACAGACCTGATCCTGACTAGTGAGAGGATTAAAGTTGGTATCAAGTCGGGGAAGATACAGAAAGATGCCTCCTCGAGTACTGAAAAGAAGCCCTTCAAGAAGGAAGCTAGTGCTGTTTATGGTCCAAGAAGACAGAACAAACCGGAACGCCGCCAAGCTGTCAACGCGGTGGTAGTTTCAAAGCCTGCTGCTGCTCCTCAGCAGTGTAACCAACCAAGGGGTGAGAGACCCAAAAGGCAGTACACTCGGCTCAGCATGACTCTATCTCAGATATTGCCGCAACTGCTGTCAACCAATTTGGTAACTGTCAAGGAAGCTCCCAAGGTTGTAAACACAACCTCTCCAAAGTACAACCCCAATGCTCGCTGCGCTTATCACTCTGATAGCCCGGGGCATTCTACTGATGATTGTTGGGCTCTGAGGAATAAGGTTCAAGACCTTATTGATGCTAAAGAAGTACAGTTCGAGGCGCCCGAGAGGCCTAATGTGGTGACAGCTCCCATGCCCAACCATGGAGTAAATGATATTGGGGATGATGACGAAGTGGAGGAATCCGAATTTGACAGCTGGATCTACCCGACGACCAACGGTGGACCAAGCAACTGGACTGCCAAAGACTTCATACCTATTACTTTTGTCACTCAGTAATGAACTCTTTTGTTTTGAATGTGTAACAAATAATATTACTAAACTCTATGGCCCGGTGTCTTACCCGGGGCACCGTGGTTTCATTTGTGAGGGCTTATTATTTGTCACTTTCATATATCATGAATAAAAGCATTGGACGTTTTTTCGCATTTCAAATCTTGCGCTCCCTTTCTGTCTTTTTGTATATTGCAAAACAACTATATTTACACACTCACCTATACAGGTTCCAATCCACTCTGGATCTCACTGGTAACGACTCTGCTACTGCCAGTTATGACTTCGAAAATCCGATCAACTTAGCCGAAGACGAAGGTGAAGATGATTGCGAAGTTCCTGGTGAGCTTGCAAGACTGTTACTCCAGGAAGAGAGGGCCATTCAACCACATGAAGAGCCGGTGGAAAGAGTAAATCTGGGTACTGAGACAAACAGAAAGGAAGTCAAGATTGGTGCCAATCTGGAGGCCAGTGTGAAACAACGGTTGATTCAGATGCTGCATGATTATGTGGAAATCTTTGCCTGGTCTTACGAAGACATGCCTGGGTTGGATACCGATATTGTGGTCCATCATTTGCCTACCAAGGAAGATTGTCCTTCGGTTAAACAGAAGGTCTGCCGTATGCGTCCAGAGATGTCCGAGAAAATCAAAGCTGAGGTTATGAAGCAATTTGACGCCAGTTTTCTAGCAATCACTTCTTACCCTCAGTGGGTTGCCGACGTGGTTCCAGTGCCAAAGAAAGATGGTAAGGTCCGAATGTGCGTTGATTATAGGTATTTGAACAGGGCGAGCCCTAAGGATGACTTCCCTCTGCCTCACATTGACGTTCTGGTTGACAATACTGCTCAGCACAAGGTGTTCTCCTTCATGGACGGTTTCTCCGGTTATAATCAGATCAAGATGGCTCCTGAAGACATGGAGAAGACCACTTTTGTTACTCAGTGGGGCACCTTTTGCTACAAGGTCATGCCTTTTGGGTTGAAAAATGCTGGGGCAACCTACCAATGTGCCATGGTTGCTTTGTTTCATGACATGATCCATCATGAGATCGAAGTATATGTCGATGATATGATTGCAAGGTCCCAAACTGAGGAGGAACACCTTGACCATTTACAGAAGCTGTTTGACCGTCTGAAGTTGTACAAGCTGAGGTTGAACCCAAACAAGTGCACCTTCGGGGTAAGATCTGGAAAACTGCTAGGTTTCGTCGTGAGCGACAAAGGTATTCAAGTGGACCCTGCCAAAGTGAAAGCCATACAAGAGATGCCAGCTCCCAAGAAAGAAAAAGAAGTCAGAGGCTTTCTAGGACGTCTGAACTATATTGCCCGATTCATCTCGCATCTAACTGCTACCTGTGAACCAATCTTCAAGCTACTGAAGAAAGATCAAGTAGTACGTTGGAACGATGAATGTCAGGCCACTTTCGACAGAATCAAAGAGTATCTCCAAGAACCACCCATTCTTATGCCACCGGTTGAAGGGAGACCTCTAATCTTATACTTAACAGTACTGGACAACTCAATGGGGTGTGTGCTGGGGCAGTATGACGAGTCTAGCCGAAAAGAGCACGCTATTTATTACCTTAGCAAAAATTTTACCGACTGTGAAACCCGATACTCACTGCTCGAGAAAACTTGCTGCGCTTTGGTATGGGCTGCTCGCTGGCTAAGACAGTATATGTTGACTCACACTACTCTGTTGATTTCAAAAATGGATCCAATCAAGTACATATTCGAAAAGCCTGCCTTGTCCGGAAGAATAGCAAGATGGCAGATGATCTTGACAGAATACGGCATCCAATACACGACTCAGAAGGCAATCAAGGGAAGTGTGTTGGCAGACCATTTGGCACACCAGGAAGTGGACGATTACCAGTCGATGAACTTTGAATTTCCAGACGAGGATATCATGGTAGTGACTGATTGTGAAGTACTTGGACCGGATGAAGGACCTGAGGAAGGATCCCGATGGTCTATGCACTTTGACGGAGCCTCAAACGCTTTGGGTAATGGTATTGGCGATGTGATCATATCCCCTAAGGGCACTCATACTCCACTTACTGCCCGACTATGTTTCAACTGCACCAACAACATGGCGGAGTATGAGGCATGCATCATGGGTCTTCAAGCTGCAATTGACTTAAGGATCAAGTTTTTGAGTGTCTTCGGAGATTCCGCTCTCGTGATCAATCAGATCAAAGGCGAGTGGGATACGAAACACCCAAATCTTATCCCTTACAAAGAGTGTGTGTTGACATTGATCCCCCACTTCGAAGAGATAACTTTTAAACACTTCCCAAGAGAGGAGAATTAGTTGGCGGACGCGCTAGCTACGATGTCTTCCATGTTCAAAGTCAAATGGGACAATGAGGCTCCCCGGATCATTATCTGGAAACTAGATGAACCTACATATTGTTGTGATCTTGAAGCTGAAGAGGTAACTGAAAAACCTTGGTATCATGAAGTGAAGAGGTACCTGGAAACTCAAGAATACCCCAAAGGCGCATCTATTAACAACAAGAAGTTCCTGAGAATATTCGCTGCAAAGTTCTTCCTCAGTAATGGCATTCTATACAAGCGAAACCATGATTCGACCTTACTGCATTGTGTGGATAAGACTGAAGCAGAAAAGATCATGGCAGAACTACATGAAGGTACCTTCGGAACACATTCCAGTGGACATACCATGGCAAAGAAAATTCTTCGGGCAGGATATTTATGGTCCACAATGGAAGCTGACTGTTACCAACACTCTCGGACATGTCACAAATGCCAGATCTATGTTGATAAGGTGCACGTTCCTCCAGTTCCTCTGAACATCTTGACAGCACCTTGGCCTTTTGCAATGTGGGGCATTGATATGATCGGCGAGATCAGACCTACGGCATCCAACGGGCATCGCTTCATCCTGGTAGCAATTGATTACTTCACAAAGTGGGTTGAAGCAGCTTCTTATGCTACCGTAACCAAGAACGTCGTGGCACGGTTCATTCGGCATAACCTGATCTGTCGATATGGCATACCTGAGAGGATCATTACGAATAATGGTACCAATCTTAACAACAAGATGATCATTGAGCTCTGCGAGCAATTCAAGATACAGCACCACAACTCTTCTCCCTACCGGCTGAAGATGAATGGGGCTGTCGAAGCGGCAAATAAGAATATTAAGAAGATTGTGCAAAAGATGACAGTGACGTACAAAGATTGGCACGAGATGTTACCGTTTTCTCTTCATGGGTACCGTACCTCAGTACGGACGTCAACAGGGGCAACTCCCTTTTCTTTGGTCTATGGCATCGAGGCAGTCTTGCCTATTGAAGTCCAGATACCCTTGCTCCGGATAATGAAGGATGCAGGTCTGAGCGAAGATGACTGGATCCAGACCCGGCTTGATCAATTAAACCTAATTGACGAAAAGAGACTCACTGCTATTTGTCATGGTCAAACGTACCAAAAATGGATGATCAGGGCATTTAACAAGAAAGTCAGACGCCAAGAGTATCAAGTTGGAGACCTGGTAATCAAGCGCATCATTCTTCCTCAAAGTGATCCCAGGGGAAAATGGACTCCTACGTACGAAAGGCCATTTATGGTTAAACATGTCTTCTCAGGAGGAGCTATGATTCTAACCACCATGGATGGTGACGACCTTCCTCACCCCGCCAATGAAGACATAGTAAAAAGATACTACGCATGAATTAAAGACCTGCTAGGTTGACACACCTAAGAAAAATAAGGGCTTCCCGGCGAACCAAAAGGGTTCGGGCAAAAATAAGGGATGAAATGAAAAAATCTGTACACCCAGCAAGTCGAAAACCTGAAAAGGCGGCTTGGGCAAAAATGGGTATCCCGGTGGGTTGAAAACCTGAAAGGGCGGTCCAGGCAAAAGTTAGGGATTAAAGCGTAATGCTATGTCTCATTGGATCACCTCACATCCAGAATTCGGCATCAACTATCAGGCTCAGACGACATCGATCAATCGGCTTCATCTTCAACTAAGCAGCCAAGTGATGAGACGCTTGAAGACATAAAGGCGATAGCAGAGTTGAAACCCAGTGGGATTATTTTTCACATAGCTGTTTTGTTTTCCTTTTCACAAAATATATAAACCTTGTTGTTCGGCGACGTTCTCTTACTAGGACGTCATCCTCTTGTACACACAACGCCTATTTACAGGCAAAATTCAAAATCAATACAAATCCACTTTTTCAGACAAATTGCCAATTGTTTTTCCTTTTTCTGTTTTGTTTTTTAAAGAACGTCCAATGTTCATTTTTGATATATGCATTTGACACTAATTGCTAATCATAAATAGTTGTATACGAAACAAAGGACTAATTACAGGTGACATCAGAAACAGGGGCAATAATGAGTCGTCTAAGCGATCTAGTTGCTATGTCCACCAAGGTACCAAGGTAGGTTAGGCTGAAGAACGCAGCCAGGATACCTCCACTCCCCGCAAAGTAAGACATTGTTCAACAGTACTCTCCTCCGAGCAGAGTTTGTCTCCCATCAGCCCTGAAAAGGCACGGTATCTCCGGCAAGTCAGCAACGCTCTCCCCAAGCAGAGTTAGGCTATTGTCAGCCTTAAGGAAGTTGGGTATCCCTAGAAAATCTCAATATTCCCCAGCGGAGTATACAGATGTTCCTAAGCAAGCATCCCCGGCAGTCTTAATATAAGATTGTTCCCTGGAGGAACACCAAACATCCCAGTGGAGCCACATCCCCAGTGCAGTCCAAAAGTTTCCCCAAGAGAGTTAAATCAATCTCCCCAGTAGATTCTTGAAGCTTATCCCCAGTAGATTCTGGAAGCTTATCCCCTGCAGAGTACGAACGCATCTCCTCGACTTTATTCAAAGGTTATTCTCCACCAGAGCTTATAACTGGGTTATCCTCAGCTAATTACCACGGAAAGATCGTCCTCGGTGAAGTTCTTCCTATCCCCCGGCGAAGTTCATCAAATCTTCCAACATAACTTATCAACGGAATCCCCAGCAGAGTTCTCATTAAAATCTCAGCGAAGCATCTCTTCCCACAGAGTAGTTCCCCGCAAAGTAATATCTTCACAAGTTTATTCCCCAACAGAGTCATCTTCTCCTACTGGTCTATTCTTGCAACCATCATCCCCAGCGGAAATGAAGAACTCTCTTCAACATCAGCCTAGGATTTAAACAAGCTCCCGGCATTCGTCAAGGATTTATTTTCCTAGACGAAAATACATTCATAAACATCACATCTTCATACATTATAGCATGCACACGCATCATACGACACAATCTCATATATTTTTGAGAACCTCATGACATCATGCATTTCATACATCATGACATTACATACAACTAATGTTTCGCCTTTTCAGGAAAAAAGGTCAATCCAAAGATGATTACTATCAACTGTCGCATTTCCAGATTCGATTCCTGTATCCAGCCAGGGCATATCTGTGAGTAACTGATTGTAGATTCGACACCTGTATCTAGCCAGGGCATGTCTGCATGAAGAGTTTAGAGATTCGATACCTGTATCCAACCAGGGCATATCTGTAGACGACCAATTCCAGATTCGATTCCTGTATCTAGCCAGGGCATATCTGTGAGTAACTGATTGTAGATTCGACACCTATATCCAGCCAGGGCATATCTGCATGAAGAGTTTAGAGATTCGATTCCTGTATCCAGCCAGGGCATATCTGTAGACGACTAATTCCAGATTTGATTCCTGTATCTAGCCAGGGCATATCTGTTGAGTAATTGATTGTAGATTCGATACCTGTATCCAGCCAGGGCATGTCTGCATGAGGAGTTTAGAGATTCGATTCCTGTATCTAGCCAGGGCATATCTGTAGACGACCAATTCCATATTCGATTCCTGTATCTAGCCAGGGCATATCTGTGAGTAACTGATTGTAGACTCGATACATGTATCCAGCCAGGGCATGTCTACATGAAGAATTTGTAGATTCGATACCTGTATCCAGCCAGGGCATATCTGCATGAAGAGTTTAGAGATTCAATACCTGTATCCAGCCAGGGCATATCTGTTGACGACTAATTCCGGATTCGACACCTGTATCTAGCCAGGGCATATCTGTGAGTGATTGATTCCAGATTCGATACCTGTATCTAGCCAGGGCATATCTGCATGAAGAGTTTGAAGATCAACCCCTGTAACAGGCCAGGAAACCATCTTCCTTTCTCAAAGTACGCAAGTTCTCGCTAAGGAATCTCCTACGCGATCGACACCCCCGATGGCATCTATAAGCCCATCTCCACCACTATCCATTACATTTCCAAATGGCGTCTATAAGCCCATTCCCGACAAGGTTCTGTCACGTCTCCAGATGGCATCTATAAGCCCATCCTCCTATCCACCATCTCTCCAAATGGCATCTATAATCCCATTCCCGCTGTCACACTGCTGATACTCCACTATGCGAGTGCAAATTTCTGGGCACTCTAGTGTTCAATCATCTTCCACCTTCGGATCACGAAAGGCACGCAAGCCAATCTACATCCTCAGGTCTAAGAAGATTGAACAGGGGCAACTGTTGTACCCCAAAATTTGCCCTCCCATATTCTTCAAAGTTTTGACAAGCATCATCTCAATTTGCTCAAGTCTACTCAAGGGTTGCACAGTTCAAACACCCTCCTAAGCCAGTCAAATTAGGGTTTTGGTTCTTGCAAGGAAGTTGAGGTTTTCAAGGGCTCAATCAAGTCACATATGCCTATACACATTGTCAAGCATCCACATGTCAAGTTGCAAGACTCACGGCATCAAGTTGCACAGTCAAAAGCCCTAATTGCTTCACAATCAACTGCAGGGGTAAAATGGTCATTTGGCAGTCAAAAGTCAAAATTTTTGGTCAACATCTTATTTTGAGGCCACAATCATCATTTGATCATTTCTTGATCATGATTCCACAAGCATGGCTCAAAAATCATCAAGATGCAAAAGTTTCCATTTTTGGACAGTTGAAAAGTCAACTGTAAATTGACCAAGGCATAACTTTTTCATGGTTCATCAGAAAAATCCCATCCAATGCTCATTTTTAAGGGGATGAAATTTCCTACAACTCATCTTCACATTCCAAGTCCTAGAAATGATCTCACAAAAAGTTATCAATTTCAACATTATAGGTCATTTCAAAAGTCAACAAAAAGGCATTTTAAGTCAAAGACCATAACTTGAGATTGGTAAATCCAACTGACATGGGACCAAAGGCATTGGTTAAAGGACTTCAAGACCTTTCCAAAATGTCCAAGAACATGTTCATATGATCAAAATTGAGCAAGATATGCATTGGAGAAGTTGGGAAAATTTTGTGAAATGGCAAAAGTCAACTATCCTTAGAACTTCAATTTTTGACAAAAGGGCCCACTTTCTTCCACTTGATTCAGCCTTGTCATGCCATACACGTGTCCCATGCTTAATTTCAAGATCAAACATTTATTTTTCTATTTTATTTAATTTTTATTGATTTAATTTATTTTAAATCCATAATAATTCAAATAAAATCCAAAAATTAATGGAATGGCATCTTTATGGTTTGAATAGCTTTTATGTGTCATGACCCAGCTACCAAATTCGTGCTAGGCTATTTTGTGCACAAAATCATGGTTTTTGCTCCAAGTATGGAAAGCTTTCAATGGTGTTAAAACAAGAATCTCCAAACTTCAATTCCATGGATACCAAGCCTAGCTGCTGACCTAATTCCATTCACATATACATATGCAAGCATTCCAGACCGAGGACACGACCTGAGCACTGCACAAACGGCCAAACCATATTCAAAAAATCCAAGCAAAAAGTCAAAACTGTTTTTCATATTGCAGACCAATTCAAAGCCTTAGAGCAATTCAAACACGTTGCTAGCATTCCCAGGAATACATTGCAATCCAAAAAAAGCCTCCAAGCTCAAGAACACGTGCTACACAGACCCATGGTTTTTCAAATTTTTTCATAATCATATACATTGATTCATGCACATTTGATATGTTTTGTTGAGTGTTTTGTGTTCACAGGACCTACACGAAGCTAATAGTGTGGTTCAATTGTCTTGAAACACCCTGAAATCGAAACCACCATGGATAAGTTTTAGGGTTTTGAAGCTTTCAAATTAGGGGTTTGAAATACAGGAAAAATCAGGCTTTGAAAAATCCATGGTTGGATTCGTCAGGATGAGACGAAACTAAAACTACCCTCGCAAACAATTTCTGATCATCAGGGGCCTAATCGCTATTTTCTGTCATCTTTTTTTGTGGGGGTTAAAAACCCCCGCTAAGTGTTTTGTTTTTACAGGAAAAAGGAGGAAGACGAAGTACGTGGAAGCGTGCCACTGGCCCATTCAAATACAAAACGTGCATTTTTTTTCCAGGGCATGCGTTGATTTACTAATATAATATTAACTGATTATTATTATTTCAATTAGAACAACTGGCTTAGTGGCTAAGGCGTGCAGGCTTTGAACGTTGGGACCTGGGTTCGAATCCCAGGTCCCCCAAAATTTCCATATTATTTTTCTTCATACAATTGTGTGCAGGCTTGCTAGTGTGTTCCATCATACGCCTCAAACAATAAGGTGCCATGTGTCCTTGAGCCTAGATCTGATGACAAAAGATGAAGGACCACAATAATCCCCAGTCAACGCTGGCACACCTGATCCAGAACTCAACGCAGGCTTGGCTTAATGGGCTGGAATTACTTCTTCACTCTCAAATCTGGCCCAAACCTCCCCCTTTGAGTTTGCATTTTTTTTATTATTTATTTGTTTTTCTTTCTTTTAATTGCTTTATTTATTTCTATTGTTTTTTTTATTATTAATTATTCACCAGCCAATTAATTAACATTTTCACAAATAAAATTCAAAAAAAACCTAAAAAATATTTTTATTAATTTCATATTATTTTTTGTAAATAAATTGTAAATAATTAATTAGTTTAATTAGGCAATTTTAATCTCTTTCTTAATAAATAAAATTAGTCTAGAATTAGAGTTTTGAAAATTTTAATTCCTTTTATTTTATTTTTATTAAAACATAAAAAACACAAAAATATTTTTCTTTTAATTAAATTAATTAATTAGTAATTAGGCTTAATTTCATTTAATTACAAAAAAAAGGACAAATTCAATTCTTTCTCAAAAAAAGGGGTCAAAACCCTAATGACGTTCCCGATTTAATTCTTTCACGCACATCTTATTTTAATTCATTATATTTATGTAACTGCTTCCGGAAATGTAATAGTTAATTAGGTTTATCTCTTTATTTACTATTTCTCGCATTCTTATTTTCAAAACGGGTTGTTGTTTTTGGCGATGTATATACCCGCGCCTTGTAATAGCTAGAATTTATCTTTCCGCACTCCTAACTGTTAAAAAATGCATGAAAGACTTGTATGAATAATAAAACCAATCTGTAGCTCACAAATAACATGATCAAAGATAAACATTAATTGGAAAACAACACACATGCACATGCCACTCTTAGGGTACGCCTCACTGGTTGCCTTGAACGTGGTCATCAAGTATAGGGTGTCTTAGAGGTCGCCCTCATGTCTAAAGATCCAGTTGCCTCGAAACGGTTGCCTCGGATAATAGGATCTAGGACATTAGGGTTACTTCTAAGGTGTCCTACTATTGCTTCGGTGACCACACATGTCCCTAATAATCGAATTGACCCGAATACCTCCAACGACGGTACTACCTACCTCTCAATGGTGGGATAGTACTGTCTAAAGGACTCTTACAGAGCCTAATTCCTTAGAGTAGGTAGATTTCTCATGGGTACTTGCTCTCTCAAAAAAAAAACAATCTTTTCACACCGACACTTTCAAAAGGTTTTCAAACAAATTTTTCATACACTCTTGAGGACTGATACAAGAGTTACTCAGAAAATTTTTCAAACGAAACTTTTTCAAAACCCACTCACACTTGAAAAGCAAACAATTTTGAAAACCTAAGAGCCCGTGGATAACCACGGATAGAAAGGGTGCTAATATCTTCCTTTTCTATAAATCTACCTCCCGAACCGAGAAACATTCTCACAAGAAGGAATTTTGCTGTGCTTTTGTCCTTTCCATGTTGGAGAACATAAAAGACGGTGGCGACTCCTGCTTAACTCGACATTTCGCGAACCAGCTTAAAAAACAGTCAGTTCTATTTCCACCGATCATAGAGAGAATTGAGAGATTTTTTAGCAAGGTGGATTTGGCAATCAAAAGCTTGAAATTTGAATGAAATGAGAGCTCTATTTATAGAGTTTTAGGATTGGGATTAGTGGTAATTTGGTAATTGATTCTTGGAGCCAAAATTTGAATTAATGATAACTCTTTCAAAAATTAGAGCCAAAATTTGAATTAATGATAATTCTTTCAAATATTAGAGCCAAAATTTGAATTAATGATAATTCTTTTTTAAAAAAATGAAAGATTGGCACTAAAATTTGAATTAATGATACATCTTTCAAAAGTGAAGGAAAATTGGAGCCAAAAATTTGACAATTTTAAAATGCTGATTTTTTTTTTAATTTTCACTCTGTGCAATCGATTGCACTACAGTGCAAATCGATTGCACAGTGTATTTTTTTTTCAAAAATGGCGCAAAATACACTATGTGCAATCGATTGCACTTTAAGAGCAATCGATTGCATCAGTGAAAAAAGTGAAAAATTTTAATTCTCTTTCTTTGCAAGTAGAGATTTTAGGAAAATAATACCAGAAATCCTTATTTGTCAGATGCTTCGACTTGGTACCTACAAAACAAAAATATACAAAGACAAAGACAAATATTTTTTGTATTTTGATTAGAAGTTAGTCAACAACACATATACAAAATACACAACCAAGGTGCTTGGAGATTCCTCAAGAGAAAACTTAAAGATAGGAAAAAAGAGGAAGAACCAACCCTAATATGATCTTGTTATGATCGAGTTGATATGATATGATAGAGGAATATTAGGGGCAAAAATTGGGGTACAATAGCTGCCCTTATTTAAGTGTCTTCTTTCCGGAGATACGAAGGTTACAAATCTTCGTGTCGACGCGATTGAAGATACTTAAATATAAAACAAGCCCTATTTTTGTTTCTAAGACGCCATGCAATGCTTATGATTATGGATGCATATGAACAGAACAAAAGAGACGCAAAGTAACACTGGGGATGCCACAAAAATGAAGAAACAAAGGAGCAACCCCACCAGGAAAATAAATCACTTGTGGACCAAAAGAATAGAACCAGAGAGGAGGATAACAAGCATCGACATTCACTGATGATGTCTACCAATGTTCACTTAAGGTAGAGAGAAGAAGATATACCGACTCATAGATGACGGTAAACTACCAACTCAATAGTTGAAGGTAGAAGAGAAAATATATCATGCCATCACCGTTCACTGACGAGGAACTATCACCGTTCACTGATGATAGCAAAAAGATAAGAAACATCGACGTTCACAACCGATGCACTACCAACATTCACTGAATGTAGATTTTGAAAATATCACACCATCGCCGTTCACTGACGAGGAACCACCACTGTTCACTGATGATAGCAAAAAGATAAGAAACACCGACGTTCACTGCTGATGCACTACCAACGTTCACTGAAGGTAGATTTTGAAAATATCATACCATCGTCGTTCACTGACGAGGAACCACCACCGTTCATTGATGATAGAAAAAAGATAAGAAACACCAACGCTCACTGCCGATGCACTACCAACGTTCACTGAAGGTAGATTTTGAAAATATCATACCATCGCTGTTCACAGACGAGGAACTACCATCATTCACTGATGATTGCAAAAAGATAAGAAACACCAACGTTCACTGCCGATGTACTACCAACGTTCACTGAAGGTAGATTTTGAAAATATCATACCATCGCCGTTCACTGATGAGGAACTACCACCGTTCACTGATGATAGCAAAAAGATAAGAAACACCGACGTTCACTGCCGATGCACTACCAACATTCACTGAAGGTAGATTTTGAAAATATCATACCATCTCCGTTCACTGATGAGGAACTACCATCGTTCACTGATGATAGAAAAAAGATAAGAAACACCTATGTTCACTGCCAATGCACTACCAACATTCACTGGAGGTAGATTTTGAAAATATCATACCATCGCTGTTCACTGACGAGGAACCACCACCGCTCACTGATGATAGCAAAAAGATAAGAAACACCGACATTCACTACCGATGCACTACCAATGTTCACTGAAGGTAGATTTTGAAAATATCACACCATCGCCGTTCACTGACGAGGAACCACCACCGTTCACTGATGAGGCAAAAAGATAAGAAACACCGACGTTCACTGCCGATGCACTACCAACATTCACTGAAGGTAGATTTTGAAAATATCACACCATCGCCGTTCACTGACGAGGAACCACCACCATTCACTGATGATAGCAAAAACATAAGAAACACTGACGTTCACTGCCGATGCACTACCAACGTTCACTGAAGGTAGATTTTAAGAATACCACACCATCGCCGTTCACTGACGAGGAACCACCACCGTTCACTGATGATAGCAAAAAGATAAGAAACACTGACGTTCACTGCCGATGCACTACCAACGTTCACTGAAGGTAGATTTTGAAAATATCACACCATCGCCGTTAACTGACGAGGAACCACCACTGTTCACTGATGATAGCAAAAAGATAAGAAACACCGACGTTCACCACCGATGCACTACCAACGTTCACTGAAGGTAGATTTTGAAAATATCATATGTTCCCCAAACTTCTGGTGTTTCACCTAGAACGGGTCTCAACTTCTTCCTTAACCAAGGAATTTCGCCTGGAAAGGGTAATATGTAAGCTGTCTCAAATAAAGAGACTTTCACTTGCAAAGATTTCACAACGAGCAATTCCTGTGAATTTGAAAGTCTTGCCATTCACTGGCGTAAACTGACGATGGACTGCAAGCTAACCACTCATAGAGGAAATGGCAAAAAAAGTTACGTCGACTTGTACGGGGAAGCACGAGTTGCTCAAACAAAGATACTTGTTGCTTGTTATCATGGAGGATTGCAAAAAGAAACGACTTTCTGGGGATAGAAATGTGGCTTCTTGGGGAAAGAGATATGACTTTCTAGGGAAAGAGATATGACTTCCTGGGGAAATGAGATATGACTTCCTGGGGAAATGCCACATTATTCCTGCTGAAGAGATAAATTCTTCTCGTGCAAAATAAATGCACAAACCAAAACTCGAAGTTATCGAAAATCCAAATTAATTAATTTTGTCATGCAACCACGAATCCAATTAGAAACACACTGGAGCAAGACGGCCAACGAAGATACATCCTTTGAGAAATAAACTCAAGAGGGAAAACTGAATCCACCTAAGCAAGAAGCGCTGCAGGAAGGTTAGAACACAATGTCAATAAAATGATTTGTAGCAATGCATGATGCATGTATGAATGTATGAGTGATATCGTGCATATGCTGGTAAAAGGATACATAATCAGTACAAACAAATAAAACCGCCTCAGGTACTAACATCATTGGGCTAAACTTAAACCAGAAAGATCAATCCAAGAAAGGTAAAAGCAACTGCGGAAACCAAACCTATTGTATGTCCTAACTTCACTGAGGATAAACATAATCCAGATGTCGCTAAATCAAAAAGATACCGGGATAGAACAACCTTCTTCCAGTTTTATCGGAGAAGCAGTTTTCCAACAACAATGTACCTACTGGAGATTGCAAAACTAGTCTCAAATAAAGCAGACTGACGCCGAGACAACCAAACCTCACTGAGGAATTAAAACCCACTTCCCTGGAGAAGAAAAAAAAACTGAGGATTGAAAACTTTTCATCATGAGTACTCATTCCAACAAGAGATGCTATGGGATAACCTTCCTAGGGAATAACAGACAGACTTCCATGGGGAAAACAAATGTTTCACAGTCCATACTCCTACTGGGGATTTCGATACTGATTGTGAATAAGGGAAATGGAAACCAAATTGTCAAAACATTCACTGGGGAAATCAGACCCACTTTGAAGGAAGAAAAACATACAGACTTCACTAAGGGAGACAATACTTCATCATTGAGACCTCTACCGGGGACTTCATGCTGACTTCATTGGGGAGGTCGACACCACATCATCGAGGGGAAACCAAGATACGTTCTTCACTGGGGAAAAAGGACTTCTATCAAATAAACAAGGCCTTCACTGGAAAATACTGGATTGAGTCTTCATATCAACCAAACCTATTCCAACAAAAGATGCCCTGGTGTAGTCTTCCAGGGAAATCAAGAAGTAAACACTAGTGTCAATATCGCAGAAAGAGTGATATCTTAGCACACCAAGGGAATAAAACCTTTCATCATATGAGGGAAAACTTCGTTGGGGAACCTGGGACAGAGGCTTCTGACCATGCAAACCCAAAATCAAAAGCGAACCAAGACTTGGTCGGGGATCATGGGATCACAAACCTAATACTGTACCTTACGCCAACTGGTATCGTCTTTAATTATCTGAGAAACACACAAAGATTGCGCATATACCAACAAGATGACCTGTGAAAGACCTTCACGAAGGAAGTAAATATTCTTAAAACAACTGGAGTTTGTTCATTCCAGGGATCGCCATTTTTGTTGTCATTGTTTCATCACAAATCCCAAAGTAAATTGAATTGTAAAGATGTCTTTCTTTTTGAAAAGTCAATTTTGTTTTTTTTTGAAATCTTTTTGCTTTGAAAGTTATTATCAGTAATAAATGAAGTCTTTGCAAGCTGAATAAAAATAAGAATACAAAGAATTGGCCAAAAGCTCGAAATTTATTAATAAAATGGTAGTCTGCGAATGGCGAGACTCCATGGATGATTACAAAGTTTGGGAAATGGTAACATATAATGGAAAAGATAAATTGAGATACAATGACCACCATTCCCCTAACAACTTTTGAAGTCCTGAGCAGCAGCTTTTGTTGAAGTATGGTGAGGATCCGAGAAGATTGTTGCTTCAACGATCAAGTCTTGTCTGACGTAGTTACTTGCCAAGAAAAATCCATAACTTTTTCCCAAGCTGCCCTTGCGGGTTTTCAACTTAGCGGGAAATTTATTCTGTTTATGTCTCTAATTTTTTCCTAGACCGCCCTTTCGGGTTTTCAACCTACCGAGACGCTCCTTTTTTCCTAAGCCGCCCTTTCGGGTTTTCGACTTAGCGAGCTGTTCTTTTATTTCTTTAGGCGAAGTATTTCTTGACTGCGTCAGCATTCATGGGACGTGGGAACTCCTCGCCATCCATAGTTTCAAGAATTAATGCACCACTAGAGAAGGCTTTCTTGACAACATACGGGCCTTCAAAATTGGGAGTCCACTTGCCCCTAGAATCAGTGTTAAAAAACATGATCTTACTGAGCACGAGGTCGCCTTCTATGAATTCACGAGGTTTGACCTTTTTATCAAATGCTTTCTTCATTATTTTCTGATATAACTTCCCATGACACAAAGCTGTCATTCTCTTCTCTTCAATCAAATTCAATAGGTCAAACCTGTTCTGGACCCATTCAGCCTCTGTCAACTTGGCTTCCATTATCACACGCAACGAGGGAATCTCTACCTCAACATGGAGTACAGCTTCCATTCCATATACCAGGGAGAACGGGGTTACTCCTGTTGAAGTGCAGACATATGTTCGATATCCATGCAGAGCAAAAGGGAGCATTTCATGCCAATCCTTATAAGTAATAACCATTTTCTGGATAATTCTCTTGATATTCTTATTAGCAGCCTCAACAGCCCCATTCATCTTTGGTCTGTATGGAGACGAATTGTGATGGACAATCTTGAATTCTTCACACAGCTCTGTCATCATTTTGTTGTTCAAATTTGAGCCATTGTCAGTGATGATTCTACTCGGCACACCATACCGGCATATCAGATTGTTTTTGATGAAACACACAACCACCTATTTTGTAACATTGGCATAAGAAGCAGCCTCTACCCATTTGGTAAAGTAGTCAATTGCTACCAAGATGAAACGGTGTCCAGTCGAAGCTTTGGGTTCTATCATCCCGATCATGTCTATACCCCACATAGAGAAAGGCCACAGGGAGGAAATCACATTGAGCAATGTCGGAAGTATATGGATCTTATCTGCATAAATCTGGCATTTATTACACCTCTTTGCAAATTTGCAACAATCAGATTCCATTGTCAACCAATAGTAACCAGCCCTTAGTATCATTTTAGCCATCGAATGTCCATTAGCATGAGTGCCAAATGAACCTTCATGAATCTCATGCATCAACATGTCTGCTTCGTGTCTATCCACGCATCTGAGCAAGACCATGTCATAATTTCTCTTGTATAGCACATTTTCACTGAGGAAGAAACTGCCTGCCAATCGTCTCAATGTCTTTCTATCTTTCCTCGATGCACCAATCGGGTATTCCTGAGTCTGAAGAAAATGCTTGATATCATAATACCAAGGTTTTTCATCTGCTACCTCCTCTGTCGCAAACACATGAGTGGTCCTATCTAGCCGTCGAACTGTAATACGGGGTATATCATTCCAAGAATTCACTTGATACATGGAATCCAGAGTTTCCAGAGCATCTGCCATTTGATTTTCATCTCTAGGGATGTGATGGAATTTAACTTTATTGAAGAAGGGTAGCAAACTTCTAGCATAATCTTTGTAAGGGATCAAGCCAGGGTGACGAGTATCCCATTCTCCTTTAATCTGATTTATTACCAAAGCTGAATCACCATACACATCTAGAATTTTGATTCTGAGATTAATAGCTTCCTCAAGACCCATGATGCAAGCCTCATATTCTGCCATATTATTAGTGCAATCAAATGCTAGCCTCGCAGTAAAAGGAATGTGCGATCCATGAGGAGTGACAATCACAACACCAATTCCTTTACCATAAGCATTCACTGCTCCATCAAAAATCATACTCCAATGAGATTCAGGGTCAGGGCCTTCCTCAGGCAATGGTTCATCACAATCTTTCACTTTCAGGAACATCACATCCTCATCAGGGAATTCAAATTCTGCAGACTGATGATCTTCCACCGGTTGGTGAGCAAGGTAATCTGCCAACACACTACTTTTAATAGCTTTTTGAGTGCAATACTCAATATCATATTCAGACAACAACATCTGCCAGCGGGAAATTCTCCCAGTAAGAGCAGGCTTCTCAAAAATATACTTGATTGGATCCATTTTGGAGATCAACCAAGTGGTATGATTCAACATATATTGCCGCAAATGCTTTGCCGCCCAGGCCAAAGCACAACATGTCTTTTCTAGCGTGGAATACCGCGACTCACAATCAGTGAACTTTTTGCTGAGATGATAAATGGCGAACTCTTTCTTTCCCTTTTCATCCTGTTGTCCCAGAATACAACCCACGGATTTATCCAACACCGTTAGATACATAATCAGCGGTCTTCCTTCTATGGGAGGGAGCAAGATAGGAGGTTCACGCAGATACTCTTTAATACTCCCAAATGCCCTTTGGCAGTCATCCGTCCACACACAACCTTGATCTTTCTTTAACAACTTAAAGATCGGTTCACACTTTGCAGTCATGTGGGAAATGAATCTGGAAATATAATTCAAACACCTGAGGAAACCCCTGACTTTCTTTTCAGTTCTTGGTGCTGGCATTTCTTGAATTCCTCTGACTTTATCAGGATCAACTTCAATTCCTTTCTGGCTAACAATAAACGTTGCATTTATTTGGATTCAAGCGGAGACGAAACTTCCTCAAACACTGAAACAACTTCAACAAATCTTTTATATGCCCTTCTTCAGTTTGTGATTTGGAAATCATATCATCAACATATACTTCAATTTCCTTGTGCATCAGATCATGGAATAGGGTTGTCATAGCCCTCTGGTACGTTGCACCAGCGTTCTTCAACCCGAAGGGCATCACTCTGTAACAGAATGTTCCCCAGGGTGTGATAAACGTTGTTTTTTCCATGTCCTCTGGAGCCATTCTTATTTGATTATACCCGGAAAATCTGTCCATGAACGAGAATACTTTGAATTTTGTTGTGCTATCCACTAACATATCAATGTGAGGCAATGGAAAATCATCTTTTGGACTAGCTTTATTTAGATCTCTGTAATCTACGCACATGTGGACTTTTCCGTCTTTTTTTGGTACTGGGACAATATTGGCAATCCATTGAGGATACACTGACGTCACAAGAAAACCAGCATTAATCTGCTTCAGGACCTCCTCTTTGATCTTTACTGCCATATATGGGTGTGTCCTTCTCAACTTTTGTTTAACTGGCGGACACTCTGGCTTCAATGGCAAATGATGCTCAACAATGTCTGTATCTAGACCAGGCGTGTCTTGATAAGACCAATAAAAAATATCCACATACTCTTTCAACAGCTCAATCAACCCGCTCTTCACATCAAGATGCAACGATGATCCAATCTTAATCTCTTTTGGATCTTCTTCTGAACCCAAATTAATCACTTCCAAAGGCTCCTTATATGGCTGAATGGTATTATCCTCGTGCTCAAGTAACCGTGAGACCTCTTCTGGAATCTCATCATAATCTTCTTCTTCAGCCCCAAACACAGGACATTCAAAGTTGGGAGAGGGTGCAGGGTCATTGTATTCAACGGGTTTTTTAATTAATCTACACATATGATTTATGATTGCTTTTAGAAACTGACACATATAACAAGTGATCATGCAGATTAATTTTCAGTTATCATTTATTTTGAAAGGGTTTTTTATTTGATTACCATTTCCCAAGAAAAAAGCAGAAAATAAAGACATATTTTTGGAAGCAAAGACAATTTTTATTAATGATCTTAAAAATCAAAGCAAACGGATAAGCCCATACAATACTTTCACCTTGGGCAGAGTGAAAGCTTTTCAAAGAAAGAAACAGATTAACAAAACAAATTACATTGAAATATGTATGCAAGAAGGAACATCAATGGTGACCCAGTTCTGAACTTGGACTCCATGCGTCACAAAATTCGGTACTTCCTGCTCGGCTTCATCTTCTTCAACAACATTGATTCCAGAACCAATTGGATGGAGGAAGCCTCAGTTGCGAAAAACATCATGATAATTGTTCACAGGAGACTTTGACTTCAAACTTTCGCATTTGCCATTCTTCAAAGAAAAACCCAAACCATTTATGTTCTTGTTCACGGGTGGATCCACCAGTCGTCCCCAAAGTGCATTATGACCATTGCGCACAACATGCTGCGCGTCCTTCAGGGAAACTATAGAATTCTCATTCTTCCTTATGTTGTCAATGGATAGGGCTTGGAACTGGGTTCTAATAGAAGCCTCATCCGCTTCTACAATACTGAAAGAGGATAGGTGGGATATCAACAACGCCTGCTCCCCATTTATGATCACCACCTTCCCCTCGCGCACAAACTTTAGCTTCTGATGCAGAGTTGAAGTGACAGCCCCTGCTTCGTGTATCCATGGTCGTCAAGCAAATAACTATATGCGGGAATAATATCCATAACCTGGAAGGTTATCAATAACAAATGTGGTCCTATATGGATGGGCAGGTCCACTTCACCGATGAAAGATTTCCTCAACCCATCAAAAGCCTTCACAATGATGCCACTCGGGCACATAGATGTTCCTTGATACTTTAACTTCAAGAGGGTACTTCTTGGTATGACATTCAGTGCGGATCCGTTATCAATTAGCACATTGGACAGCGAATCATTCTTACAGTTCATGGATATGTGGAGGGCCAGGTTGTGATTCCTCCCTTAATCTGGTAACTCATCATCACAGAAGCTCAAATTGTTACATGACGTAATGTTTCCAATTACGCTGCTGAATTGATCTAATGGCATGTCATTCTCTACAAAATCTTGGTCTAGTACTCTCATTAGCGATTCTCTATGAGCAGAGGAATTCATCAATAAGGCTAGAATAGATATCTTTGAAGGAGTCTGCAATAGCTGATCTACAATTCTGTAATCGCTCATCTTAATTATCTTCAAGATATCATCCACTTCTTTCTCTAATGTAGCTCCATTAGTCCCTCCTGAATACTTCTTAGGCTCATCATTCCCAGCAATCTTCTTTCCAGCAACAACATCTCTTCGAATGACCGGTGCAAATACACGACCACTACGGGTCACTCTTCTATTATCAGCTATATTTCCAACATCTGGCATCGGCTGGATGGGAATCTCCACCCCATCTTATACGATCGTAGCGTTGTATTTGTAAGGCACAACCTTATCGGATTCATAGGGAACAGGACCTGGCAGACTAATTACCAATGGGGCAACAACTTGTTTGCTATGGTACTCCACCTCAAGATGAGTGGGTGCACCAAAACAAGGTACAATTACATTCACCCCTTCCTCAACACAATCAGCCATCAAAAATTCATTTCCGGCAAACAAATCTTCGTCTGAAGAGAAATACTCATTTGCGGAGGCATACTCTTCCTCTGACTCTTCCATCAAACAGACTTCAACCATATCAATCCCATGATAATCATCTCTCTGACCTGTGATCTTGATGGTTCCATTGTCTAACAGCAACTGAACACCTTCCCTCACAACAGAACATCCTCGGGGATTTCGACAACAAATTATGCAAGATTCATATTGGCGTTCCACCTGACCAGCAGTATGGCAAAAGGTAGCATTTACCTGCACTAGATCCTCATTCAAATGATCCACATCAAAAATTCTGAATTCACCCGGACATCCAGAAACCATATTCACTTCCTCTTCATATTCCACCCTAGGCCAAATTATATGGATTAAACCTTCATCTATCATCTCCTGTAAATCAGCCTTTATCTTCTCGCAACCCTGTATGTTTGTACTGCAAACAGCACAACCGGTATGGTCATGCGTATAATAACTGAATTTACAGAGATCTGCGTGCATCTTCACCAAATCCCCTCTAACCAGATTAATGTCAAAAATTTGAAAGTCGCCTGGACAACCGGCCACCATATTCACAGCATTCACTCCCCCGTGCTTGGGTAGAGGATTATCTTTCACATTAGGTCCCACGTCTTTGAAAGATAAAATTCCAGACTTCACCAACCTTTGCACTTCAGTCCTCAAAGGATAACAATTCTCAACACTATGCCCTGGTGCTCCCTGATGAAAGGCACACGTCTGGTCTTCTTTGTAATACCACGACAATGGTGATGGTACAGCGGGAGGTGGTCGTGTCTGTACCAACTTCTTCTAAACCAATGCTGGAAATAGCTCTGCATAGCTCATGGGAATAGGATCATAGTTCTCCCTTCTCTGATTATACCCTTGATTCCCCTGCTGGGATGGTCTCTGATAAGCAACGGTAGTTGGAGCGGCATTCATAACAGGAGTAACTGAGGCGACTTGCTGATGACACTGATAATTCCTTCTAGGAGTGTTTACCTTTCTCTCTTGCATAACAGCATTTGTATCCCCCTCTTTCTTCTTTGTAAACCCGTAAGATGGCTTCTTCACACCTCCAGATCCTTCACCCTTTGTCAAACGGCCTTCTCTTACTGCCTATTCTAGATGGACACCCATTCCTACCATCTCTGTAAAATCACTTGGGGCACTTGCTACCATTCTTTCATAGTAGAAAGCTCCTAATGTCTTTAGAAAAATCTTGGTCATTTATTTCTCTTCCAAGGGCGGAATCACTTGTGCAGCCACTTCACGCCATCTCTGTGCATACTCTTTGAATGATTCTCTGTCTTTCTGAACCATCGTCCTAAGCTGGTCACGGTCAGGCTCCATGTCCACATTATACTTGTATTGTTTAATGAATGCTTCTCCCAAATCATTAAAAGTATGGATGTTGACGCTGTATAAACTCATGTACCATTTCAACGCAGCACCGGTCAGACTATCCTGGAAAAAATGAATCAGCAGACGCTGATCATCAGTATGGGTAGACATCCTTCTCACATACATCACCAAATGAGCACGAGGGCAAGTGTTGCCCTTGTAATTCTCAAATTCTGGGACCTTGAACTTAGCAGGCACTTTAACATTCGGGACCAAAAACAGCTCATTCACATTCTGCCCGAACAACTCTTTTCCCCTAAGAGCCTTCATCTCTCTTTGCATTCTATCAAACTACTCTTGGAAATCATCCATTCTGTCATAAAGACCCAAGTCTTCACTCGGCGGAGGGAAAGGACGACACACATCTTCATTAACAAACATAACCAAATTCATCGAAGGAGGTGCAGCAGAAACAGTATGCCCCATAGGAGGTGCAGGAGTAACCACATTTGGAACCACTAGAGCATCTTGAGGACCCAGATTGAAACCTTCAGGTGCAAAGTTCTCTGGCATTCCCCACGGATAACCCTGAGGCATACGGTTTTGAACAACAGTCAGAGTAGCGGATACAGGAATAGTCGGAACTTCAGCATTTGCCCTTGTTGGTTGAGGTTGAACACTCGGTGGCTGATTCTGATCAACCACCACAGCTTCCATCAGAGTAGTCAAGTTTGCCAAGCCAGCCTTCAAAGCTAAAACTTCTTCGCGCAGCTCGCGATTCTCCTGTTCTAAGTTGTCCATCTTCTTTTTGAAATTAGCCCGAGTGTTGTAGTGATGAGTCAGCTTGCTGACTGAAGTAAAGAAGTTGGGTAAGGCACATGGATATGCATAACAAATGCAAAAACATGTGCAATATGATGCATGATATGCAATGTATATGATTATTATTATTTTATCATTTAATATTTCAAGGGATTTAAGATTTACAGACATATTGCAAACATCAAAATAACAGCGCATTTGAAATACTGAAAACTTTTTTTATAATAACTTCGAAGTGGGTTACAAGTTTCAATGATCCCAAGTACAAGATGAAAATACAATCTAAAATCCTGAGAAAAGGAACTGAGAGAGATCAATATGTACGAATGCGCTTCCCTGTGAGCCTGGCAATCTGAGCTCTCAACCTCTGGTTTTCTGCCACATGTCTGATGGCAACCTCCTTCCAATCATCTGAAGCAGGAAGTGAGTAATCAACACCTGTTTGAGGCTTAGTAGAAAATAAATCTCCTTGCCTCTCCATAGACTCTACTGCTCAACTCTCAAGGATCTCGATCAAATCAACTCTCTCCTCCAGGTCTGCTCTGTAGGAACTCTCTAAAGTCTGGAACTTGTTCTTCCAAGCATCCCTTTCCTGTTGCATCCTAACCAAAGAAAGCTGCAGCTCTTCAAGATCATCTATAAGGGAGGAGTGGTCTTCACAAACAAATCAGGCATGGGTGTCTCCCGAGTATACGACATCTTCAACTGAATGGCTCTCGATCGGACCCACTGAAGATATGGCTCCAAAGAAACAACACCCCTAGGTCCAAAATCCTTCCTACTCTTCTTATGAATGTAACTCCAGGCCTTCGCAATCTGCTCCCTAGCTTCCCTGTGGTCTTCTCCTTCCTTCAGAAAGAAACTACTCAGATGAATATTGTTCGGTTTATCCCTCATCGGATAACCAAGTTGTCGCCGTGCAAGAACAGGGTTATAGTTAATTCCTCCCTTTGTACCAAGAAGAGGCACATTGGGGAAACTACCACAACTGTCAATAATCTCCACATCCTGGTAAGCTCGATGATACCAATCAATATCCGAGTGAGTAAGTGCCATGATCTTAGGAGCCCAACGGGGTTCCTTCTTGACATCCCAAAAAGCACCAGACTGAGGCATATGAGAGGTAAACCACTGGTACAACAAAGGCGTGCAACAGATAATCATTCCCCCATGATAAGAATTCCGAAGATGAACAGAGTAATAAGCATCACCCAACAGTGTAGGAACCGGGTTTCCAATCATGAAAATCTTGATAGCGTTAATGTCGACAAACTTGTCCACATTAGGAAATAAGAATAATCCATAGGCGAGTAAGGCAGATGGCCTCAAAAGCAACCGTACTCTTCATCCTGGCAAAGTAACGAGTGTGATCGGTGGAAATAGAACTGATTGTTTTGAAATGCCAGTTCGCGAAATGTCGCGGTAAGCAAGAGTCGCCACCGTCTTTTATTTTCTCCAACAAGGAAAGGACAAAAGCACAGCAAAATTCCTTTTCGAGATGTTTCTCGGTTCGGGAGGTAGATTATAGAAAGGGAAGGTGTTAGCACCCTTTCTATCCGTGGTTATCCACGGGCTCTTAGGTACTTGCTCACTATGTTTTCAAAAAATGTTTGCTTTTCTTGTGTTTGTGGGTTTTGAAAAAGTTTGTTTTGAAAACTTCTAGGTAACTCTTGTATCTGTCCTCAAGAGTGTATGAAGTGTTTGTTTGAAAACTTTTTGAAAGTGTAGGTGCGAAAAGTTGTTTTTGTTTTGAAAGAGCAAGTACCCAGGAGAAATCTACCTACTCTAAAGAAATTAAGCTGTGTAAATGTCCTTTAGACAGTACTATCCCACTATTGAGAAGTAGGTAGCACCGTCGTTGGAGTTATTCGGGTCAATTCGATTATAGGGACATGTGTGGTCACTAAAGCAATAGTAGGACGCCTTAGCGGTAACCCTAATGTCCTACATCCTTTTTTATCCGAGGCAACCGTTTTGAGGCAACTTGGATCTTTAGACAGGAGGGCGACCTCTAAAACACCCTATACTCAATGACCACGTCGAGGCAACCAAGTGAGGCGTACCCTAAGAGTGGCATGTGCGAGTGTGTCAGGTTTCGATTTAATTATCTTTGAACATGTTATGGTGAGCTACGAGTTGGTTTTATTTTTCAGGCAAGTCTTGCATGCATAATTAACAGTTAATAATTGTGCGGAAAGTAAATTGCGGAAAGTAAATCTACGCTATTACAAGGCGTCGGGTATTTACATCGCCAAAAACATAACCCTTGAAAAGTAAATTGCGGAAAAATAAAAAAAGCGATAAAAGTCCTAATTATCTATTACATTCTTGGAGCAGTTACAGAAATATGATCAAAAATTTAATATGCACGAATAGAAATTAAATCGGAGAAGTCCTTAGGGTTTTGACCCTTTTTTGAGAAAGAATGGAATTTTGGTCTTTTTTGCAATTAATTAAACCTAATTCTAAAACTAATTAATTAGTTAAAAGAAATGTTGTTTAAGTTTTTTATGTTTTAATGAAAATAAAATAAAAGAAATTAAAAGTTGTCAAAACCCTAATTCTATGTTAATTTTATTTATTGTGGAAAAAAGGTCAAATTTAACCTAATTAAACTAAATTAATTTGTTAGAATTTATTTACAAAAATAATTAAATTAAAGGTGAAATTAATAATAATAATAATAATTATATTTCTGATTTTATTATAAAAATAATAATTTGTGAGTTAATTAAATAATATCAATAATAATAGTTAATAAAATAAAATAATTTAAAGGAAAAGGAAATAAAAAGTAATAATAAACCAGGGGGGTGATGGCCCATTAAGGAGGTGTAGAAGCAATTCTGGCCCATTAAGCTACTCAGTCCATTGACTTTTTTTTATTGTCCAGGGCGTTAGTTGACTGGGAGTACCATGGTCCTCCAATCTTGACCATCAGATTCAAGCTTGTGGCCACTTGGCACCTGGATGTTTGAGGTATATGGTGGAACACCTTTGAAAGCCTGCACATGATTATGGTAAGAAAAATAGAAACAAGGATTTTGGGGGACCTGGGAATCAAACCCATGTCCAATGATCACCATCCAGCGCATCAACCACCAGGCCATTTGCTTGCTTTTGATAATATATTAACAAACAATTATAATATATACAAAATAACAATTATGCTGGAAACAACAAAATCACGCGCGTTTTTTTGAATAAACCAATGATACGCTTACACGCCTTCATCTTCCTCCTTTGTACCTGTAAAAAACAAATAGATAGCGGGGGTTTTTAACCCCCACAACCTGCAATGACCAATAATAGCGACTAGGCCTGTGAGCAATATAAATATTTCGCGAGGATGGCAATAGATTCGTCTTGTCTCAACTAATTCAACCATGGGTCTTAGGAGGCTTGATTTTTCCTATACTGAAAAGCCCCAATTTGGAAGCTCAAGAACCCTAGCTTTTGTCAATGGCAACTTACGATTCTGTGCATTTTAATCCAATTAACCAATACCATTAGCTTTATATGAATTCAAACAATGCAAAACAATGAATAAAACATGTTAATTATGCATGAAATAAGCTATTCGATTTTCAAAATATCAAGCAAACCGTGAAACTGTTCTTGGTGATTCCTTGCGCTTTAGCACTTGGTTTTGATTGCAATACGTCTCTGGGAACCCCTGCAATGTATTAGAAACAATAAAAGCCTTTGAATCACGTTAGAATATGGAAATCAGTTTTCAAATTTCTTGAGTTTTTTTTCAAAGTGGTTATGGCTTTCTTGCAGCAAATTCACGTGTGCATGGTTAGGGTTAGCTCTTGTATATATAGTAGAGTGAAACTAGGTCAAATCTTTGCCAAGAAATCCATGGAATTGATGATTGTATATTTGATTGAAAATCAAATCTTTTTGAATCTTTTTGATTGGAAAAACTTGCTAAAATTGGAGATTCTTGTCCCTTTGATTTGCACACGAAATTTCCCGCATATATTGACCACTTTTGCTTCACAAAAAGATTGAGAAATCATATCTTGATATTTCCTACAATTTAAATTAATTAAATGAATTAAAATTGATTAAAAATCCAATTAATTAATAGAAAATAAGAAAATAAATCAATTTAAGCTTGATGGGTCGTGCATAGGCCTTGGATAAATTTTCAAGAAGAAATTTGAGGTCCATTAGCAAAAACAAGGTGTTTTGAGCAAAGTTGACTTTTGCAAATTCACAAAAATTTCCCAATTTCTCCAATGCATATCTTGCTCAATTTTGATCATATGAACATGTTCTTGGACATTTTGGAAAGGTATTGAAGTCCTCTAACCAATGCCTTTGGTCCCATGTCATTTGGATTTACCAATCTCAAGTTATGGTCTTTGACTTAAAGTGCATTTTTGTTGACTTTTGAATTTGACCTATAATGTAGAAATTGATAACTTTTTATGAGAGCATTTCTTCGACTTGGAGTGTGAATATGAGTTGTAGGAAATGTAATCCCCTTCAAAATGAGAATTGGATTGGATTTTTCTGATGAACCATGAAAAAGTTATGCCTTGGTCAAGATACAGTTGACTTTTCTACTGTCCAAAAATAGTAACTTTTTGCATCTTGATGATTTTTGAGCCATGCTTGTGGAATCATGATCAAGACTTGATCAAATGATGATTTTGTACTCAAAATAAGATGTTGACCAAAAATCTTGACTTTTGACTGTAAAATAACCATTTTGCCCCTGCAGTTGACTGTGAATCAAATAGGGCTTTTGACTGTGCAACTTGGGACTGTGAGTCATGAAACTTGACATGTAGATGCTTAACAATTTATATAGGCATATGAGACTTGATTGAGCCATTGAAAACCTCAAATTCTGTGAAAGAAACAAAACCCTAATTTTGACTGGCTTATGAGGCATTTGGACTGTGCAACCTTTGAGCAAATCTTGAACCATTTGAAGATGATTCTTGACAAACCTTGAAGAATATGGGAGGGCAAATTTTGGGATAAAACAACGAGCTTTCTACAATAAGAACTGAGCTGGTAATCCTCTAATCCCTCCTTTGGTAGTCATATGAGCTTCCACCTCAGACTTCCCTAGATGAATCAAAGCAGCAATCTCATGTGGTTTTGGCTCACCCTCTAAACTAGTAAAAGGAACGCGATAGGTAACAGGTAAATCCAATAGATAGGAATACTCTTCCAGTGTTGGCATCAATTGATAATCGGGAAAAGTAAAGCAGTGATACACCAGATCATAGAACTGGACCAAAGTTGAGAGAAAACCGTCCTTCATCTTCATTCATGAGAGGAATAATGGATCCATACTTATTCCGAAAGTCTGCAGAACACTCGATCTCGGGAATTAGACTGATCAACTCAGCTATCTTAGGATCCTTGAAACTGTATTTCCCGGTCTTTCTCTTTCCAGAATCCATGGTTTAAAAGTACCTGAGATATTCACAAATAGTCAACCTTTAAATCTCTTGAAATATTGTTTTCTCAAAAGATGCTTATGAGTGCATGGATGCATGATGCAACAATCACACACAAGATCACACATATAGGGTTCATAGGTTCAACGTCACGAGCATGAGGTCGAAGGTACTACCCATAAGGTATTGGTCTAAAAAGTTATCACCTGCCGAACAAGGTTCTAGAGGCTCTCAGAGTCTACATCCTTCCTTTGGATATTACCAACTTCCCGATTAACTCGGTAATTAGTAATATTCTTAAGAAAGACTCGTCCGAGCGTAGTATCGCGTGACAACTACTTTCGAATTACTCCGTTATAGTTTCCGCACTACACCTAAAAGGCCAAGAGGGGTTAGGTAATCTACGGTCCTCAGCTTCGGCAGGCTCCCAGGTCCAAAGCAGTACGTCTTCCCGATTACTCGGTAAACGACACTACAGTCAAAGGGGCATCCACTGAGTGGGGGATCTCATGCCTCCTTTTTAGGGATTACTCCCTCAAAGTTAACATGACTATACCGCCCGTCCTATCTTAAAGTTTGCCCAAGTCCGGGTATAGGACTTATGAGTAATCACCAAGCACCCTGTAAACCAGGAAAATCCAGACAAACATATATACAAAATATAACACATAAACAACAATAGCACATATACAGATATAAACAAAGATAGGTTTAACCCACTTAGGGATGGACCAGCAAGAGGTCAATCTCTCCCCAGTGAAGTCGCCATTTTTCTGTAGCAGTAGAAATGTGCAAGACTAAGCCATTGGATTGACTAGACTTTATACAAATCAAAATAAAAATTGCCACCGCGCTTTATTGTTTCCAAAGGAATGGGAAAAGAGCGAATAACCCAAAAAGAGGGGGAAAGATTCAAGGTAAGGGGGTTGGTTATGCAAAGGGAAGGTATTAGCACCCTAAGCATCTATGGTACTCCGCAGGAACCTCTTTGAAAAATATGTATATTTTGGCTATAAAAATGTGTTGTATTTAAAATGGATGGTGAAGGTGAGAAAAGAAATATTTTTATGATTTTTGCACTCGCCGCGGTTGCGAACCTTTAGTGCCTACGTACCACCTTTCGTGAAATAGGGGATCATGGGACACGTAGTTCCTCTTTTAAAAAATTTGAAACACAAGTGTGTTGGTTGATTTTATGAGATAAGACATCATCTTCATTGTCCGTGTGGATAACATACTTACTACCCACAATCATGAGAAAGGAGAATTTGCATCATCTCAAAGTGGAGGATATGGCTTGGATTTTAAAATCAACAATTCCTCACTCAACACCCAAGTGGAAAATATCTCACTTCACCACATATTGTAGAAGTATAGTTGTTTGCATCACTACAAGGATTGACAAGAGTCTAATCTTTTGAGAAAGATTTTAAAATAAAAAGCCAAAGTGGCAAAAATGATTTGAAATGAGATGATTGACTTTTAGTCTTCTCACAAAAAATGTCAAGATATTATTAAATTGATTGAATTTTATTTATGAAAATGTTTTGAAAATGCATGGACCTAAGTCCAAGTTTATTATGAAAATGTTTCAAGTTTCGAAACAAGAAGGGTTTTTTTAAAAGGAGGGAGGAGATTTTTGAAATTAAAGAAGATGGGAGGAGAAGAAGAGGCTATCCTAAAGCATAAGGTAAAAGCTAGGGATAAGAACCATCTAACCAACAAGAAGCCAATACTTGACATTATGAGTCAATATAGAATTCTCATTCTTTGTATTGAAACCAAGCAAGCAAAGATACTAGACCTCTTGAGAGAACCAAACTTCAAGTGTATTAAGCCTTTGCAAAAAATTGGGCAGAGTAACGGCTGTATACGGGTGAATTCCAGATTACAAACAAAGATCGTAATCTCAATAACCTGCACATAAAACAAACAAACAACCCAATGTCTTGAGGTAAACCTCAAGAACTCCAGACAAAATATCAAATAAAGTCACAAAGTCTCCAAGATAGGCCAAGGTCTCTAATCCTAAGTCCAAGAAGTCCATCACTCCATAATGCAAAGGATAGTAACCATGTAGTCCAAGTATCATTAATGATTTTTATGGTTCATGTTGATTATTAGGTGTCTTTAAAAAGAAAGAAAAGCTCAAGTGAGCAAAATAAAAATGACATAAAAGTAAATGTTCAAGTGAGCAAAGATGAAAATAGAATAAAATGTAAAATGCTAAAAGTAAATGGTACATAAAGCATGGAAATAAAAGCGTAAAGTAAAGTTAATTGTTAGTAATTAGTGGTTAGTTGGATGACCATCTTAAAACTTTCATTTGGAACTCATTAGAGGATTGGTAGAACCAAAGCCTCCACACAACAAGTTGCATTTGCTTTTTGTCAAGTATATCATCCATTTTGGAATTCTCACAAGGAAACATTTAATGATCAATGATGTTTAAGTGATCCGCATTGACTAAAGGTGTTGTAGATCCATTAGAGGATTGGTAGAACCAAAGCCTCCACACAATGAATCTCAAGGTTATTGGATCAAAGAGATCAAATTAACATACTTGGGCTTGCAATCATAAGTTTGGGCCACGAATGATCATTTATTCGAATCAGGACAAAATTTAGCGCTATGTTAAGCAATCGTAAGTGGACTTATGTAGAAGTCGCACCTATTTTGAGGCCGGTCAATAGCAATCTATGTACTTCATGTTTGGATAAATGATATAGAGATCACCATCCCTTAACATGTCGCACAATTAAAAAAGAAAGGGATAAGATGAAGAGGGAGGGGAATGATAAGCTAATTTGGATCACCATTTCAAAATTCTTTCATCTTTAAATTCAACCACTCCTCTAGATGGATTAAAGCACTAAACATATCATTAATCCAAAGCACCAAAAATGAATTAAATAATTCACTCTTAGGTAGATTTGAATTGATGAACATTTATCCAACTTCATCTACATCACAAAGTCCATTGAGTTTAAAGACAAATTAGACATTTAAAATTACAATCCAAACCAATAATCAAAAGGAGTGAGTAAAAAAAGCATTTTGGATCAAAGTTACCCCAAAACAAGGCAAAAAAGTGCATTTTGTCCTGGTGTAAATCGATTGCACTATTGTGTAAATCAATTTACACAGTACAGTTTTCTAAGAATTATGCAAAATTGCTTCTGTGCAATCGATTGCACTACAGTGCAAATCGATTGCACACAGTAATAGTAGCAAAAACAGCATTTTAAAAGGGCAATTTCTTGTTCAAACTTTCCATCAAACACCTTATGATCATGGATCCACTTGAGCACGAAAATTCCATCAAATTATGAGAAAATAACACCATTGAAATCACAAAATAATGCTCAAAGAATCAATCCCAAAGATCACCAAGAGATCACATTGTGAAAGATGAATTATCCAACTTACCAAAGGTAGATCTAGAGAATTATCAAAACAACTTCAAGAATTTGCTTCAATTCAACCACAAGAATCAATTGACCAAGCTTGGATGTAGAGAATTGATGGAGAAAAAGTGTTTGGATGAAGGTTTAGCTCAAAGATTAGTAAGCTTCAATGCAAAGCTTACTAACTTTTTGAAAATCGAGCTTTGAGTGAATTTGGTAGATGGAGAGAATTGAGAGATTTTTTAGCAAGGTGGATTTGGCTATCAAAAGCTTGAAATTTGAATGAAATGAAAGCTCTATTTATAGAGTTTTAGGATTGGGATTAGTGGTAATTTGGTAATTGATTCTTGGAGTCAAAATTTGAATTAATGATAACTCTTTCAAAAATTAGAGCCAAAATTTGAATTAATGATAATTCTTTCAAATATTAGAGCCAAAATTTGAATTAATGATAATTCTTTTTTTTTTAAATGAAAGATTGGCACTAAAATTTGAATTAATGATACATCTTTCAAAAGTGAAGGAAAATTGGAGCCAAAAATTTGACAAGTTTAAAATGCTGATTTTTTTTTTAATTTTCAGGCTGTGCAATCGATTGCACTACAGTGCAAATCGATTGCACAGTGTATTTTTTTTTCAAAAATGGCGCAAAATACACTATGTGCAATCGATTGCACTTTAAGAGCAATCGATTGCATCAGTGAAAAAAATGAAAAAATTTAATTATTTTTCTTTGCAAATAGAGATTTTAGGAAAATAATACCAGAAATCCTTATTTGTCAGATGCTTCGACTATGTACCTACAAAACAGAAATATACAAAGAAAAAGACAAATATTTTTTGTATTTTGATTAGGAGTTAGTCAACAACACATATACAAAATACACAACCAAGGTGCTTGGAGATTCCTCAAGAGCAAATTTAAAGATAGGAAAAAAGAGGAAGAACCAACCCTAATGTGATCTTGTTATGATCGAGTTGATATGATATGATAGAGGAATCTTAGGGGCAAAAATTGGGGTACAACATATACGAATAAATATATTTAATCCATTGCGTCAATCTCCATGCAGCAATGTTATTATCAAGCTTTCTGTTCAAATATATATCCCCTAGGTTGTGATAGATATGCGAATAAATCTGTGTAACCCATTGCATCAGTCTCCATGTAGCAATGCGTAATCAGCCTTTGTTTTATTCATCCTCTAGGTTGCGATGAATAAAGAAAATCAAATAAAATTAAAACTTACTATATTAGTCTCCAAGCATTAGTAAGTCAACTTTTTTTCAAAACTTGTATTTCTTGTGAATGTGCAAAAGAATCTACGATCTCTTAGATACTGACGAGTTATCTGCGTCAACATATATAAGTCAAATAAACTTTGTTTCAAACGCTGGTAAGATCATACATCATCATCTACGCCTACTCTTCATACCCACGGTAACGATGTACAACGTATCCTTATAATATTTGGACAAATTTTGGGGCCTTCCAAAATTTAATAAACTTCTGATCAGAACATGCGAGACCTGTGTATTCTCGCATTGTTCAGTCGAAAGGTAATTAAATAGAGGCAGCTGTCATACCCCAAATTTGACCCACCAAATAATTGTTATGTTACTTTTTTTTATCAAGTTATTTATATTTTTGTAATATTTTATGGGGAGTTTAAAGTCAAAAAGGGGTGTAGCAATATTTGATGGCCCACAAGTTTTTAAAAGCCAATTTACTTCCTCTAGCAAGAAGGGGTGTATTTGTTTACTATATATGCCCATTTTTAAACAAATGAAAAGGAGGTATGTTTTATTTTGATTAAAGAAGCCCAAACAATTAAGCAAATCTCACCCATTTTATTTTGGTTAGAAGTTTTTAACTTCAGTCCATTTTGAAGGAGAGCATTTTAGAACCCTTGGGCCTTTCTAAATCAGAAAGGCCTGTGCGAAGTTACTGGCCCGTTTAGAGCGCTATAGAAGGGGGTGCGCTATTTATATAAGGAGGTTACTGTTAAGTGGACCAGCCCATTAAAGATTATTGAAGCCTGTAATTAAATCAGAAAAGGGGTATAGGCAATTCATTTTAGATGACCCAATAAATTGAAACGTTTGAGCCCTTTTTTTTTAGTTTACATAACTGTTACTGATTAATTATTAAGGTTATTATTAAAATCATGGCATACTTAATAATTGTTTCATTATCTGAAAATATGTTTGATTAAAGAAACCCAAAACTTCAACACACGGTCCAATATTCTTATCAACAACCCAATTCAATTAAGGGAAATCATTTTTGTTTCAAGACAGAAAAGCGCATGGCCCAATAAACAAAATATGTTGTTTCAATCAAAGAAAATAACACATATTTACTACTAAAACAACCACTACTCAAATCGAGAATTAAAAGACGAATCTTTTCATTGAGATCATTCATGATTTACAGAGACAATAATCTTAACGTTTAATTTTCCAGAACAGGATCAAGCCTAAAACAAAAACGTTATCATACTAAATACATAAACAAATTGATGTGAAGTTATACAAATTAAAACATAATACAAACAATTACAGACTGAATAAATTTGGTATTCAAACCTTAATTAAATCTTATAACAATATTACAGACACATCAATTTATTTCCTAATATACTAACTCCTAAAAACCCTATAAAAACTAATTGCTAAAGCAGAAGAAAGGGGGATAGGGAAGAGATAATTAACAAAAAAACTATTACAGAAGAAAGAAAAATAGAGAATAAAATTTTACAGAAGGGAAAATTTTATAGAGAAGAAGAAACGAAGAGGGTTTGTTTCAGGCGCCGAGCCGCTAGCCTATATCTAAGGTTTCAACATCTGAAACCTTAGGCTTCTTTGACTGCTGCCGCTAACTCGTCTTGTCGCACCGCCGAAACCATCATCCTCATCGCTGCTCCTATCCCATGGATCTGAAACAAAGAAGAGAGATCAGAAAAAGCTTGGATCGGAAACAGACGTGAAGCTTGAAGAACAGTCACGAAATGGACGATAAAACACTCAGGTTGAACTTTTTTTGTTTTGATCATTGTACTTGTTGTTGTGGTTCTACGATTGGGTTAGGGAGTTGTGGTATCGGAGAGAGAGAGAGATGGGAGATTGAGCACCACCGATTAAGAATGAAACTAGGGTTTTTTGTGTTGTTGTGAGGAGAAAGAAGAAAGAACGAGTAAAGGGGTCAGAGAGAGAGAGAGAAGAATAACAAATGAAGTATTTTTTTTTTTGAAAAATAAATATATTAGGTTCAATGATCTAGTACATGCAACCTTGCGTTATTTATCACGCCCTTGTAAATCATTACCACATGATCTTAATCTAACGTCCCAAAATATGCATGCCCACAACATCTTCATACGTAAGACCACACAGAGTCCAAATGGACTACCCACTTCACCCTTGGGGCCAAGCCCAATTACTAAATACACTCTTGTTTTTTTTGTTCTTTCTAACAGACGCAAAAAACGCACCCCCCTTTCCTAACAGGCCAAGTCCAAAATTTGGACTTGGGCCCCGACTGCTCGCACCCTCCATTTTAATAGATTTTTCAAAACTACACCCCTTTTGCTTGGGCCTGAATTCAATATCTGAATCCAGGGCCCTACTATTTACACCCTCCTATTTTACTACCTTAATATTATTTTCACCACCTTGCGTTTTTTATTTATTTATTTTATTAATTTTTTTATTTTTATAATTTTATTTTATATTTTATATTTTTTATATTTTTATTATATATAATATTTAATTATTTTATTATTATCTTATAAATCATATATTATTTTCTAACTCATAAAAAGTATTATTTATTCTATTGCATTAAACTATTTTTAATCATGCATTTAATAAAGATATTATTTTCATAATTAAATATATTAAAAATATTCAACCAACAATAAATTTATTTTTCATAAATCAAATTAATTTAACAATTAATTTTCAAAAAGGATTACGATAGTATTTTAATTAATTGCGTACTTAGCCTAACAAACTCCGTTATTCATACACCTAGACTAAGTATGCGGGAAATTCAAATATCTTCGTAATCCATAAAAAACACAAACCAACTGCGAACTATGAATTGTGACTCTGATTCCTCATAAGAGGATACATAGGCATATGACTAAAATCGTGGCGAGTTCCCCTAATAAAAATTAAAACCTTATTTCCTAAAATCACACTCCTAACCCTAGTATCCTTGTGAACAAGGTAGATGAGGGGTACCTAACACTTTCCCTTTGTCTAGAACCGAGTCCAAAAAACATAGAATCTCTAACTTTTAGGGTTATCCTTATATTACCTTCCTTAGGATAAAAATTAAGGGTGGTGACTCTCAAATTTCCAACCAGTTACAACATCTACAAACTGCTCACCTAAAAGGAATAATAACATACTACTATTGTTCATTCAACAACAGGTTCTTCTGGTATAACTGAAAGCCTTTCATCTACTTCTATGTAAAAACCCATATTGCCCAAATTCTGACCCTTACCCACACCCCCCTTAGAAACTCATTAACCTTTTCCAACACCCTTCCACAACCTACTACTATCTTACCATCATGAAACACTGTTGCACAACCCCCACCACCACCCTTCTCGCCCTACCTCTCTTCCCCAATAGCTTTTAAGCCAACACAAAATTGTAGTACCCATTTTATCACGGGTTTCCACACTCTCAAATCACTCAAATTCCTCCTTTACCCCCATTTCGCACCCCCAAACTTGAACTTGATATGTTTAATGGTTCAAACCCATTGGAATGGTTATTTCAAACTGAGCAATTTTTTAGTTTTTACAACCTACCACCTGAAAACAGATTATCCCTAATCTCATTTTACATGAAAGGTGATGTTTTATGTTGGTTTAAATGGATGCATCATAATCACTTGTTAACATATTGGTTTTCCTTTACTAAGGCTTTAGAGTTACACTTTGATTTGTCTACATATGATAACCATAACGCTGAGTTATTTCAATTAAAACAAGAAGGTTCAATTATGAATTACGAAACTAAGTTTGAGAAATTAGGTAACCAGGTTGTTGGTTTACCAGCAAATTCTATTTTGAATTGCTTTATTTTTTGGTTGGCTCTAGAAATTAGAAATGAAATGGCCATTCATAGACCTACCTAAATTTCCCAAGCTATTGGGTTTGCCAAACTCATTGAATCCAAGCATAAAGACATATGGTCTAAATTCTCAAAACCATTTCCAATTCAGTACCATGATAAGTGTAAATTGTAGCTATTTTTGTATATACTTTTTGTGCACTTATTGACTCTTTGTTATTAATATTTGTTGAATAATCTCGACTTTTGTGTAAATACGTTTAGTTTGTGTTTATTTATATTTTTGTGTACATAGTGTACTATTTGATGTTTTTCCATTAATTTTGTAGGTATTTGTTGCATTTTGGAGCATCCATGAATAAGGTGTTGAAGGCACGGCTCCGGATGCGCGTTTTTGAAATAAGAGACCAGTTTTGAGAAGTTTTGTCGAGGAGAGCCCTCTTACCGCGCAAAATGCCGCTAAGCACGAGTGCGCTCAGCGTATTTTGTAACACGCTACTTGCGCTTTGACATTTTGGCAGAAGCTTAGTTTTGTAGCCCGCTTAGCATGGATAGCACGCTCAGTGCAGTTTTGATCGGTTTAATGTGTAAATGTCGCGCAGCCCGCTTAGCACGGTGAGCCCGCTAAGTGTGGCCTATTGAGATTTGTTTTATAACTTCATTTTCAGTTCATTTTTAGTTATGGTTTTTAGGGTATTTTTGTTCCAAAAATCCATAAACCTTATTTTTGATAGATTAGCTTAGAAAACAATACGGGGGTTTTGCTTATGGGTAATTGGAGGTGGATTTCTCATCGACCGACACTGAAAAACCAAAAGATTTATGGTTTATCTCTTCTGCACTCTATGTATTTCTCTTTTGTTGTGTTTTATTTGTATATTTACTTTGAACTCGTGTATATTTGTCGCCCATGGCGTTATATAAAACTTGCTTTACAAATATTTGTCGATTGTTATCCTTGATTTTTGCTCTGTGCTAGGGATTTGGGTTTCTATAGACATATACTACTTGGATTCTTATCTAGGATGATTATCTGTTAGTTTCTGGATTCTAGAGATAGATTTAGAGCTGACATTCACTTAGGGTGTCTAGATTAATTCCTCTGTGTTATTTGTGTCCCTCTGAGAGATCGTTGATGCAAGAGAGCACGATTGACTTTTGTGTTGTTAAGTTTGGTTGAGATATTGCCGCTAAGGTGATACAGTGGGTGTTGTGTTTGACATGTAATGACATTGATGATATTGAAGGTTGAGTATAATTTGTCGATAGGTTTAAATTTGTGACGAGTAGAGTATATTCGAGTCAGATAAGTTTTTCTTTCCTTTTTATACATTTATTTTTTGTTGATACATTTCCTTTCAACCCATTCAAACCCCAAACTCATTAAAGAGAGATTTTTTGAACGACATTGCAATACACCAATTTCTGTCGACACGATACGATATAACCTATATCACCCGGTAAAAATAATACTTTACTTTTTGTTTGTCGCTTTACTGCTTCCAGCAAAATGGCGTCATTGTCGAGGATTAATGTTTATTGTTTTTCATTGCGATAGTTTCTTTGTTTTTTAGTTTTGTAATTAATGTATATGTTATATAGAATGTGTACATAAACTTGTCTATTTATACTAGTACATGTTTTGTGTTTACTTTCCATACTTGTGCATATCTGTGTTTTTCTTTGTTTTCACGTATTATTGTGAATTGTCTCATTTTCGTAACATTTTGGTGTGCTTGTTATCACACTTTCTTTAGGTTTGAGCGGTGTGACAATATCATGGCATGACAACAGGAGGATACTAGCTCGCACAATAAAGTGCTGAGCTTACGACGTAAAATAAGCATGTTTATGTTCATTTATATTGTGTGGTGAATTTTGTTTAAACAAGTTAAAATTGGACCTGTTTTAAATTCTCAAATTTTCACTTTTCAACTTGTTTAATTCACTTTCACCCGTTTATTTTTTATGTCAGTTCGTGTTTTTCTGCAAGCTTGTCGTGTTTAGCTTGAGGTTTGTTGTCGGTTGTAAATATTGTACATGTGTAGTTGAGATTGAGTATGTGTAAGTGGAGCTTGCATAGAAGTTGCACCAGTTGCCCTGTGTTTCTACAACTGGTGTAGCGCGCTTTGTGCCGCTTAGCTCCCCCTACTGTGCAAAGCCAGTGAATTCTTTTTAAATTTTTACTTGGCTCTCCTTTTTCCCACTTTCACCAAGACTTTGTATTATTAATTAATAATAGTATTATTTTCAATAATTCTTTTGTTATTGTTTGTACTCAAGTTTTGGTTTGATGGCTTGAGGTCGCTTTTGGTGATTTTCCAATTTTTAGTGTGTTAACTTGCAGATATATGGTAATGATAATTTTTGAAGTTGGTACTTGTCAGGTACTCAGTTATTACTTTCTATAGCATAACATTTTAGAAAACTTGTCATATGTATAATTACCATACTATTCATTCTTTTTGCATTACTTGTTTTTGATTGAATCACTTTAGTTCCCTTTTTACCCATAAATGTGAGGAAGCTTTTCATTGTTCATATATGTTGGAGGCCATAATTCTTGTTTTAACTGGATTTCATTATGTTTAATCTTTTGTTTTTTTATGTATGAAAGCATGAAAATGATTAAGGCAGTTTGTTCCATTTTGAGCATAACTACCTTGGCCAAATAGTCAATTCATCTTGTGAGTGTATGAGCTTTTGTTAATCCCTTTAAGCTTTTTGTCGATGTCCATGTTGTTTTTGCTAAATGTTTGTCTATGAGTGTTTGGTTCATCTTTTTGTATGGATATTGATTATTTGTTTTCATGAATCCTCAACTATAATTTTTAGTTTAATTTTTACCTTGCCTTAGAAAATAGGGACTATTCACTTTAACATTGGTTGCATTCAAGTTGGGGAGAGGATGATTGTTCACTTATTGGTTGATTGTTGTGAGGTTGTAGAAAGAGAAAAAATGAATAAAAGAAGAAAAGGAAAAAAAAGAAAGAAAAAAGAGAAAAAAGTTTTGAAGAACAAAAACAAAAAGAGTTCGAATAATATTGTGATAATAAGTGATGTGTGTTGGTTTGAAATTTGGAATGAAGAATAAGTTTATATGATTTTGTGTTGTTTGAGTCTTTGTAAGTTGACCACTCCCTTAGGTTAAGGTAAGTTTTGTTTCAATTAGTTTTAGGACTTATCCATTGTTTGTTAACCAAGCCACATTACAACCTTGAAAAGCCCTTGTGATTCTTGTCTTTTGTCATATCCTAAATTTTCCCCTCTAATAATCATTTTTTTGGTCACTTAGAATTTTGGCATAATTAATTTATTACCAGCTTAAATCACTTTGTTTAGAAGCAATGGATTTAAAATTAAAATCAGGGGGTGTATATTTTTTTGTCGAAAAAGACCTATGGTTCAAAATAGGTCTACAAGGCCCATTAAGGGTTTTTTATTTGTTTTAAATAATAAAGGTGTGTGATTCAATTAAGAGTTTGTGGGCTTTCTAAATCAGAAAGACCCATTTTTAATCTTTTAGTTTGTTCATAATAACAAAAGGAAGGTGTGTGTTTTCAGAACTTTTTGTTTCATTTTTAATCAGAAGGGCCCATTCAGCTGATGGCCCATATACTTTCGTTTGTTGGATAAGAAGAGGGGGAGATGTGTTTTAGGGTTTATCTTTAGATGGCCCACTTGCATTTTAGTTACAAAAGGGTACGTTTTTATCATGCTGCAGATTGACCCATTGAAATGTCAAGTCCGGTTGGAAAAGTTGTTGACTAAAGTCAACATTAATTATAGAATGATCATTTTATTTATTTATTATTATTATTAATATTATTATTATTAATATTATTATTGTTATTATTTTATCAAATATTTTTTTAATCGTTGACCGAAGTCAACCCGAGTAAGGTTGCTTCATTTGGTCGTGTAAATAGTCGCCCCGGCCTGTACAGGAATTGATCTCTGGCCTGCTGTGTAAAAAATTCGTCAGCAATGTTCGTCTGGTCGTGAACTAGCCTGAAAATAAAGTTAGTTTTATACAATGTCATGATGTATGAATGCATTTTGTAATGATGCTATCAAAATAAATAATAATGACATATGAATATTGTATGCCTATGCCATGATGGATTGTAAATGATGTATGGGTGTAAAATGTCGCTGAATGCAATGGTAAATTTGTATAACTGTGTTTGGCTGGGGAAAGTAAATACCTGACTGTTGTTGAGGGTGAAGAAAGTAATTCTTCAATTTTTTTAGAACAAATTTACCAGGGATTCCCGCTTTCTGTTCGAGGAAACTCCGCTAGGGATCTTTGACTTCTGCTTAGGGATGGAAGAATTCAAAGAGAGTTGGTCGTTCGTCAATATTTTTGTTGAAGAAATTGAGTTTTGTATACCCTGACTGGGGAAAACAGAGATGGATGCTATCGAACCAAGTTTTAGGCATTGTAGCAAATTATTTAGGGATGGAAACTTTGGTTAGAACCTGCTGGAGTGAAGGAGAGGATTCCATGGTGTTGGAGAAATAAACTCCGCTGGGGAATGAAATTCCTATAAATCGTGTTAAGGAAATAATTTATGTCGGAGATTAGTATTTCATAGGCTGTGTTAAGGAAATTTTCACCATATACTGGAGGGAATGATCGGATCTTCCTATCTGTTGGGGAACCTCTTGGGGAAGATGGTCCTGTCAAGATGTAGATTGGATATATGCAAATGAACAGCTATAATATGCCCCAGTTTCGGTCTGACTTACATATTTAGGCTTGTTGGGGAATGTATCTCTGTTGAAGATGAGCTTGTGCAGATAACTCTGTAGAGATGATTTTGTGGAAACTGCTCTGTGGGGATTTATGGATGACTTGAACATTATCTTAACTTCTAGAGCCCTCGATAAATGTTGATCAGGGTGATAAGTCTACTACTGGTAGATAAGTGATGAGATAATGGGACATAATCGTACGCTTTAATCCCTAGCTTTTTCCTAGACCGCCTTTTCAGGTTTTCAGTCCACTGGGATACCCATTTTTGCACACGCCGCCTTTTTAGGTTTTCGACTTGCCAGGTGTACAATTTTTATATATCCCTAATTTTTGCCCGAACCCTTTTAGTTCGCCGGGATGCCCTTATTTTTTCCTAGGCCTGTCTACCTAGCGGGTCTCTTTACGCGTAGTATTTTTTTTACTATGTCCGCATTTACAAGGCGCGGATAATTTTCATTGTAAGTGTTGTAGCATGCTAGAGAATGTTTTCTTGATTGTACATGGCCCTTTGTTGGAACTCGTGTTCAATGCCCCAAGTGATTCAGATGGAGGTCTTCCCCTGGCTATTCGGAACTTTTGAGAGATTCCTTGAATCTTGACTTGACTGCCCCCATCAGTTAGACACCATGTCATGCCCCTTGATATTGAAAGGCCTGTTACTGGAAATGTCTTTCCATCTGAGGTGATTCTGTTCATTGAGAGGATTTATGTTCATTGAATATTCGTCGTGCAAATTTCTCTGTTATCGAACAATTAGTCATATGCAAATAGTGGTATTAAAAATGCAAAGCTTATGTCTTTCTTGAAGTTTTGAAAATGCATTTTTAGTAAAAATAGAATTTTGTAAGAAAATGAATTCAACTCAGTTTTATAGTAAGCCTTATAGGAGTCAGGATACCTTTTGTAATATTATGCTTTGAAAATAACATATGCTTCAGTTAGGACTTTTAAGGGTTGTAACGTAGCATGGTTCAAGGTTTAAGAAGCAAAGGAAAAAAGGCTCAAAATTTATTTGTTCTCAACTTGTTCTCCATGATGTCCTTCAGCCCTATACGCAACTAATTGTGCGTTTAGATTCCAATTGAGTGTGAAATGATATTTTGGTGATGGTTCGGATACTGGAAGTTTGTTTGAGAAGGCAGTCATTTTTTGTAACATTTTTTATTTTGTTGAGGATTTGTAGCAACCTCTTTTGACTTGATTATCCCTAAGTTTTGCCTGAACTGTTTCTTCTATGATTACAGTCAGCAGGATGCCACTGTTTTTTTCTTAAGTCTCCTTCATAGGTTTTGACTTAGCGGGCTTTTCTTTTGAGAGATAATGACTGCATGTTTTATGGGGAACCATCACCGTCTTTTGATTTGGAAGGATGTCTTCGATACTATTTGTTGTGTACAAAGTGAAAGCTTGTGACTGAATGCGCGTTTGAATTAACTGAGAACCTACCCTGCCCTAGTTTATGATTAAAGGTTTCAATTTGTGTGAAAAAGAAAACTCCTACTTCTTAGGCTCAAAGGGGTTGACTAGGGACTATCTTTCTTATAACTCCAATATTTAGGTTTTAAAACAACGCATGTACATCGTCAGCAAGGTCTGCTCAAAAGCATACTGTAGAGATTATGATATTGTTCTTGTCATCCTTCCTTTAAAGGCTTATAGCTTTTAATCAAGAGTTGAATATCACAAAACACAGTAACAAAGCAGTTTAAATATAGTGAAAACAAATTCATTCAAGACAACACATGTGCAATGCATTAATGGGAAAACCAAAGTTTGGCATGACAGTAATTGTTTGAATAAACAAAGAAATTACTAATAAAAATTCGAATGAAGAAGCTTCCGTCGTTGGCAGTAGGGGAAATCTAGTTATTCAGGTTGTTGCTGCTATAGGAATCTTCCACAACATTAATCTGATCCTAATTATGATTCGGAATGGGAGCGGTATCATGTTAGGAGTCTCAGGGGGATCAAATTCAATCTCCTTGGCGTTAATCATATTTTGAATATTATATTTCAGCGCCCAACAATCGTTAATATCATGCATGGGACTTCCAGAATGATAGGCACACCAAGCATCGGGATTGTAGTTAGGAGAAGAAGTTTTTGGGTTTGGATGAGATTCTATCAACATAATCAGATTCATCCTCAACATGTGTTGCAATGCTTGAGACATCAGCATGTTGATTTTGGTAAACTGTCTCTTGGGCTCGTCTTGCCTTCACTGATTACCCTGTTGTTGTTGTCGAACTGTGTAGGATTAGAGATCAGAACTGCCCCCACATATTGGTTGTGGTTACTCTTATTAGGACCCTTTTGGTTGTACACGACATTAGACTCTTTCTTCCCATTGTATGGCTTCTTCTGAGTATCGGAAGACGTAGCGACCTTGTATTTTACCACTTCTGATTCCATTCTCAACATGTTCCCCCGTCAATATCAGTTAAGTGAAACCGGCTAAAGAACTTCCAATTAGGTGGTTATAGAAAGGACCAGTAAGCATGCTCATGAACATATCAACCAATTCCCTTTCAGCTAAAGTAGGTTGAACCCTTCCTGCAAGGTCTCTCCATTTCTAGGCGTACTCTTTGAAGTTTTCATCATAACCCACGGACATACTCTATAGTTGCATGCGGGTTGGTGCGAGATTAACATTATACTGGTACTGCTTGTAGAAAGCAGCAGCCAAATCTTCCCAAGTATGAATATTGGTCCCTTCCAGTTGATAGAACCATTCTAATTGCGTCCCCGACAAGCTTTCTTGAAAGAAATGCACCCATAATTTTCTATCAGTAGTATGGGGTTGTACTTTTCGGATATAAGACCGAAAATGAAGCTTATGACAAGACATATCATTATGTTTGGAAAAGACGGGGACCTTGAACTTGTGAGGGATAACAACCCCCTGAGATAAGACCCAGCTCTTCGAAATCCAACCCATGTACTCTCTGGATTTCCATGGAATTAAGAAGATCTTCCAGTTGTTTGTATTTGTCGTCAGCCAGAGGATATTATTCTGTGAAATAGTCTTCTTGCTCTTCATCAGACTCCTGATTGTTATTCTTCTTAGCCTTCATACTTTTATCATATTCCTCTTTGTCATCATTTTTATCTTCAAACTCCAAAGCTCGCTTGACCAGACCTTTAACTTTCCTACCCATGTTGAGGATGCCAGTTGGTTTCTTTATTTTCTCCTCCCTCTCTTTAGTGATGGGGTCCTTTATCTCTTCCCGCCCCTTGGCTAGATTCATGAACATTTGCTGAAATTGAGCATTCTGAGCTTGAAGTTCTTTCACAGTTTGTTCGAGAGCCATCTTTTACTGAAATAAACAGTAATAAGATGAGAAAACTAGTTTGTGAGGAAAACCTGTAATGTATGACATGCATGATATGTAAATGCAATGTTTTCAAGGACCTTATGAGATTTAAATTCATTAACCAAAAGGAAACAGAAAAAATATTTTTATTAGTAAGTTCATGTTAATACAAAAGATTATAAAGGAATAAATTAAAAATTCCTAAAGCTTTAAGTTTCTCATGGACGCCTCCTCTTTGTGTTGACATATGCGTTAAGACTTTGCTCCTCGTGAAGTTGCTTCGTCAGCTCCAACACTTTCTTCTCACATGCATAGAATTGATTCTCAAAGGTGTCATGGTCTTCCTTGAGTTGAACCCAGGACTTATGCAATTCTTCAAGGTCAGTAGGCATGTCTAGATGAAGGATGGTGTGAGGAGCGTCTTCTTCGACAACAGGCTCCATGATTACTGGTAGGGCAGCAGGATATGACATCATAAGGTTTTGAGCACAAGTTCGTACCCATTTGAGATAGGGCTCCAGAGGAATGGAGTTGTTACGCTCCAAAATCCTGATATCAATCTTATTGACAATACCCCAAGCACGGATAAATCTTTGTCGGTAACCTTGAAGATCGTTGTCATGGTCGAATACAACACCCCGGATAATCATATTGTGACGCCAGTTAGTTTAATTAATTATTTAATTATATTATTTTTTGATTATTTGTTGGAAAGTTGTGAGATGTTGAGAATTGTTGGTATAAGTTGTTAGGTTATTATTAGTTAATTAATTAGTTGATTAATAATAATAATAATAATGTTGGAATTGATGGAATAATGGCGTTAGGCTTATGTTATTGGTTGGAAGTAGTAATATAGGGGGTGTGTTGTTAAGCCCATTAAGAATAATGATAAAGTGAGGTTCTACTTAAACAAAAGGAATAGGGTTAATTAAGGGGTTGCTGGAAAAATTGGTCGTGAGAAGTTCAGAGGAAAGGGAAAGAGAAAAAGCTAGTTTCGATCGGAAAATTTTAGAACGGCCTTCAATCCAAGGTAAGGTTGGGGTTCTGACTCTATAGTGGGAATTTTGATGCACGATTGATCTCTGTTGAATTGAATGATGTTGTTGTATTTGATTGGGCATGAATTGGGATATTATGATTGTGTTTATTGTTGGGAAATTTTGTTGTTATGATGATGATGCCATGAGACCCCAACCTAAAACATATGAGTAATGGAAATTAGGGTTAAAGGATTTGATGATGAAAAGGACTTGTAATTGGTGTACGAAAATTATTGCATTGTGATGAATTGATAGATAGTGAAACTATATGTTTAGATGAATTTTAGGACCCGTAAAGTGACAAGATCGCAAGAAAATTTGGTCTGGTATAGTGCGTAATCGCAAAAAGAAAAACCTTGTTTGTAGAGAATCGTCGGGCGATACAAGGAGCATTGTCGGGCGATGGCGCTTCGCCAGTCGAAAGTGTATGAGAAAATAAGGAAGAGTTTTGGATGAGCTACGGGAGTGCGTCGCGCCTAGCATCGTCGGGTAAAGGGTGACGCGAAGGCAGCATCGCCGGGTGATGCAGGGCTTCACCGGGCGACGGTTGTCAGTAGCTGATAGATGTTCTTTTTGTTGGATTTTCTTGAATCGACCATAACTTTAGTATTTAGTTACATAAATGGATGTAGCAAAGTTAGAAAAGAATAAATAATAGTAGAGGCTATTTAGTAGTATCGGAAGGGATCAATTAGTAGATTGGCAGTTTAGTAGGACCGTGTTGTTAACAATAGTGATACATATAAGTTGTTGTAATGTTATTATTATTAATTTCTGAAGTTGCATGTGATGATTTTTGTTGTGTTGCCTCTATAATTGGAAATTGTTAAGTTATAGGCTTATACCAAAGTCGTTATATGTTAACATTGTCATTGTTGCTATTAATCATGTTGTCGTATACATATCATATCATGTTGGGAGCTGATGCTCGTTAAGTTGGCCTAGATTGGCAAAATATTAAGTCAAAGGCTTATGCCTTGTTGCTGCCTCTATTAATTGGAAAATTATTAAGTTGGGAGTTCTTCTCCATTAGTACAACATACATGTGCATAAACACTAGTCGCATTCCATGTTGCATATTTAATTTGTCATGTTGATGATTTAATCGTTATGTTTTGTTGATATTTTGTTGTGATTGTTGTTGTTCATAAGTTGTGAAGCTGTGATTTTGCATGAACTGGTTCTAATATAATGTGTATCATACATTCAATTATATTGCTAGATATCTCACCCCTTTTGTTTGAATGTTATCTCGATGTTGGTAACGTGCAGGTAATCCATAGTGAAGGTAGTTTACCTTCAGTAGTTCGAGTCGGCGTCGTTGCTCTGATACGTAACACTCGGGGGGATGAACACTTGTTGCTTTATCATTGTTATTACTTCCATTGCTGAATTTTAAGTTGATTTTTGTTAAGTACTTATTAATTGGAGTCGTTTCAGTTGAATAAAGATGTTGCAGTCTTTTAAGTCGAATATTATGAATTTGTTGCGTAGTTATGAAAGTCGTTGGTTTTATTAGATTGATTAATGTTGTTGATTGGTTCGTCCAAGTTTAATGTGTTATGTATATGTAATAAATGTCGTTGTTTTAAGTTGAAATTGTAGCATCCTGATTTAGTTGTTGAATTTTGATAAATCTGATTTTATAATAATTTTCTGGTAGAATTGGGGTGTTACAAGTTGTCATCAGAGCAAGTCGGTTCGTCCGACCAAGTTGTCGAGTCGTAGTGTTGTTTAACAATCAAGTATTTTTAACTTGAGTTCTAATTGTTATTTACGTTGTAGTGATAACTTGAGATGGATGGAAGGGATGACGATGCACTTGTTGCTGCTTTAGAAGCAATGGCGCATGCTATAGGAAATATGCTGAACATTGACGGGAATGCTGGATCTCGTAGCTTTGCGGCCTTCTAGAGGGAGAATCGGCCTACTTTCATGGGTAAGTATGATCTTGACAGAGAATTATAATGGTTGAAGGAGATTAATAGAATCTTCCGTGTAATGGACTGCACTCCAGCATAAAGGGTTCGATATGGTACTCATATTCTAGCAGTCGAGGCTGATGACTAGTGGCTAGAGACTTGTCAAAGATTGGAAGCTGCAGGTGAAAATGTCACTTGGTATGTGTTTCCTAGGGAATTTATGAGGAAGTTTTTTCCTGAAGATGTTCATGGTAAGAAGGAAATTGAGTTTCTTGAGCTGAAGCAAGGGCGTATGTCGGTTGTTGAATATGCTGTAAAGTTTGCTGAGTTGGCTAAGTTTTATCCACACTACAACGAGGCAAATGTTGAGTTTTCAAAGTGCATCATGTTTGAGAATGGGTTGTGCCCAGAGATCAAGAAGGCAGTGGGATACCCGAAGATTCGTGTCTTTCTGAGTTGATTGATAGTTGCAGGATCTATGAAGAAGATAATAATGCTCACTATAAGATTATCAATGAGAAGAGGGGTAAGCACTAACAGAGTTGTGGTAAGCCTTACGATGCCCCAGCTGGTAAGGGTAAACAAAAAGTTGCTCAGGATCAGAGAACTAGTGGGGGAGATACTCCTGATGGTGTGGTTTATTTCAAGTGTGGAAACCCTGGTCATAAGATCAATGTGTGTACTGCTGAGGTAAAGTGGTGTTTCCATTGTGGTAAGTTTGGACATGCTATATCTGAGTGCAACCATAAAGAGATGATTTGTTTCAACTGTGGTGAAGAAGGACACATTGGTAGTCAGTGTGAGAAACCAAAGAAGGCGCAAACTAGTCGAAAAGTGTTTGCTTTGGCTGAGAATCAGACAGCTAAAAGGACAGACTCATCAGAGGTACATGTTTCATTAATAGTACTCCTTTAATTATATTATTGATACTGGTGCTACTCATTGCTTTATTTTTGCTGATTGTATTGAAAGATTGGGTCTTATGTTATCTTCTATGAATGGAGAGATGGTCGTCGATACTCCGACCAAGGTATCAATGACTACTTCTTTTATGTGTTTAAAGTGTCCTTTGTCGATCTTCGACAGAGACTTTACCGTTGATTTAGTTTGTTTGCCTTTAAGTGGGTTAGATGTGATTTTAGGTATGAACTGGTTAGAACATAACTATGTTCATATTAACTGTTATAAGAAGTCGGTGAGGTTTTCTACTCCTGAGGAAGAGAAAGCTGGTTTGTTGTCTACTAGACAGTTGTGGAAGTTGATGCAAGAAGAGGCTCAAATGTTCTCGTTGATGGCGTCGTTATCTATCGAGAATCAAGCTATAATTGAGGAATTGTAAGTGGTGTGTGAATTTCCTGAATTCTTCCCTGATGAAATTCCTGATGTACTGCCAGAGAGAGAAGTTGAATTTGCTATTGATCTAGTACCTGGTACCAAACCTGTTTCTATGGCACCATACATGATATCCTCATCTGAATTTTCTGAATTAAAGAAGCAAATGGAGGAGTTACTTAAAAAGAAATATGTAAGACCAAGAGTATTGTTGTGGGGAGCTCCAGTATTGCTAGTAAAGAAGAAAGATGGAAGTATGAGACTTTGTGTTGATTATAGAAAGTTGAATAAAGTGACAATTAAGAACAAGTATCCACTTCTAAGAATCCGTGAGTTGATGGATCAATTGGTGGGTGCTTAAGTGTTTAGTAAGATTGATTTGAGGTCGGGCTACCATCAGATTAAAGTGAAGGATGAAGATATCCATAAGACGGCTTTCAGAATGCGTTATAGACATTATGAGTATTCGGTGATGCCTTTTGGTGTTACTAATGGGCCGGGAGTATTCATGGAGTACATGAATCCTATCTTTCATACTTATTTGGATCAGTTGAGGTTGAGTTCAGCGTATCACCCTCATACGGATGGTCAAATTGAAAGAACTATCCAGTCGTTAGAATATTTATTAAGAGTATGTATTCTTGAGCAGGGAGGTTCGTGGGATACTTATCTTTCGTTAACATAGTTCACTTATAATACCAGTTACCATTCTAGTATTAGAGTGACACCTTTTGAAGAGTTGTATGGTCGAAGATGTAGAACTCCTTTATGTTGGCATGAGTCTGGAGAAAGTGTAGTGCTTGGACCTGAGATTGTTTGAGAGACAACTGAGAAGTTGAAGTTAATTCGAGAAAAGATAAAAGCTTCCCAAAGTAGACAGAAAAGTTATCATGACAAACAAAGGAAAGATTTAAAATTTCAAGCAGGTGACCAAGTGTTTCTGAGAGTTACACCTGTGATTGGTGTTGTGCGGGCATTGAAGTCTAAGAAGCTCATTTCTTGTTTTATTGGTCTGTATTAGATTTGGGACAGAGTTGGGAATGTTGCTTATAGAGTGGCTTTACCACCTAATCTTTTGAATTTGCATGATGTGTTTCACGTGTCACAATGCCGGAAGTATATTTCAAATCCATCTCATGTGATTCATATGGATGATGTGCAAGTACAGGATAATCTTACTGTGATGACGATGCCGGTATGAATCGCGGATCGTGAAATGAAGAGTCTAAGTGGCAAGGAGATTGCTTTAGTAAAAATAGTCTGGTTAGGAGCTGCTGGAGAAAGCATGACGTGGGAGTTGAAAAGCAAGATGGGAGACACCTATCTTGAGTTTTTCGAACTAGGTAAATTTTTGAGGATGAAAACATTCTAAGTGGGGGAGAGTTGTAACGCCCGTTAATTTAATTAATTATTTAATTATATTATTTTGGATTATTTGTTGGAAAGTTGTGAGATGTTGAGAATTGTTGGTATAAGTTGTTAGATTATTATTAATTAACTAATTAATTGATTAATAATAATAATATTGATGTTGGAATTAATGGAATAATGGCGTTGGTCTTATGTTATTGGTTGGAAGTAGTAATATAGGGGGTGTTGTTAAGCCCAATAAGAATAAGTATAATGTGAGGTTCTACTTAAACAAAAGGAATAGGGTTAATTGAGGGGTTGCTGGAAAAATTGGTCGTGATAAGTTCAGAGGAAAGGGAAAGAGAAAAAGCTAGGTTCGATCGGAAAATTGTAGAGCGCCTTCAATCCAAGGTAAGGGTGGGGTTCTGACTCTATAGTGGGAATTTTGATGCATGATTGATCTCTGTTATATTGAATGATGTTGTTGTATTTGATTGGGCATGAATTGGGATATTATGATTGTGTTTGTTGTTGGGAAATTATGTTGTTATGATGACGATGCCATGTGACCCCAACCTAAAACCTATGAATAATAGAAATTAGGGTTAAAGGATTTGATGATGAAAAGGACCCGTAATCGGTGTACGAAAATTATTGCATTGTGATGAATTCATAGATAGTGAAACTATATGTTTAGATGAATTTTAAGACCCGTAAAGTGACAAGATCGCAAGAAAATTTGGTCTGGTATAGTGCATAATCGCAAACAGTAAAACCTTATTTGTAGAGAATCGTATGACGATACAAGGAGCATTTTCAGGTGATGGCGCTTCGCCAGGCGAAAGTGTAGGAGAAAATAAGGAAGAGTTTTGGATGAGCTACGGGAGTACGTCGCACCTAGCATCACTGGGAAAAGGGTGACACAAAGGCAGCATCGCTGGGCGACCCGGGGCTTCACCGGGCGACGGTTGTTAGTAGCTGATAGATGTTCTTTTTGTTGGATTTTCTTGAATCGACCATAACTTTAGTATTTAGTTACAGAAATGGATGTAGCAAAGTTAGAAAAGAATGAATAATAGCAGAGGCTATTTAGTAGTATCAGAAGGGATCAATTAGTAGATTGGCAGTTTAGTAGGGCCGTGTTGTTAACAGTAGTGATACATATAAGTTGTTGTAATGTTATTATTATTAATTTCTGAAGTTGCATGTGATGATTTTTGTTATGTTGCCTCTATAATTGGAAATTGTTAAGTTATAGGCTTATACCAATGTCGTTATATGTTAACATTGTCTTTGTTGCTATTAATCATGTTGTCGCATACATATCATATAATGTTAGGAGTTGATGCTCGTTAAGTTGGCCTAGATTGGCAAAATATTAAGTCGAAGGCTTATGCCTTGTTGCTGCCTCTATTAATTGGAAAGTTATTAAGTTGGGAGTTCTTCTCCATTGGCACAACATGCATGTGCATAAAAACGAGTCGCATTCCATGTTGCATATTTAAGTTGTCATGTTTATGAATTAATCGTTATGTTTTGTTGATTTTTTTGTGATTTGTTGTTCATAAGTTGTGAAGATGTGATTTTGCATGAACTGATTCTAATATAATGTGTATCATACATTCAATTATATTGTTAGATATCTCACCTCTTTTGTTTGAATGTTATCTCGATGTTGGTAACGTGCAGGTGTTATACCCTAAAATTTGCCCTCCCATTTCATCAACATTTTCTCATCACAAGACTCTTGGAACTGAAAATCAAGCTAGGGTTTGCTCTACTCAAGACACTTCCTTGCACTGTTGACCTAAATTAGGGTTTGAGATTGCACAGGGATATTTTGACCCACAATGCCCAAAGTGACTTTCATACTTCATGTTGGACTCACAAGTTTATCCATACCAAATTTCAAGCCTTGATTCAAATTTTTGCCCAGTCAATTGGACAGTTGACCTAGAAATCAACTGTATTGAGGAAAAAGTCAACTGTGGCCAATTGACAGTCAAACATCATGATTTTTGACCCACATCAACATAATGAACTCATATAGGTCATTTGATCAAGTTTGGATCATAATTCCACAAGAAATTTGATCAGATCACCAAAAGGGCAAAATGGTCATTTTTAAGGTTTTGACTGTATAAAGGCAATTTTTGACTGTTTGACCTAACCAATGGAAAATCAAGCTCAACCATGGACACAAGAACTCAATGACATTGTCTTGACCCATTCAACAAGTTCATAAGATCTCAATTGCATAGGATTGACAGATGAATTTTTCAGTCAACTGTTCAAAATTTCATTGTACACTGAAAAGTCAAACTTTGACTTTTTGGTCAAAATCAAGTGCCAAGAGTTATTTTTCATCAAGACATGTCAAATTATGAAACTTGTTCATCAAGAAACCCAAAAATGCAAATTAGGGTTTAAAATGGAAAATTTTCATAACTTAGAAATTTTCTAAGTTATGAAATTTTCTTATTTTTTCCTAACTTTGTCCCATTTTTTCACCAAGATGCAAATGGATTCAAACAAAACTTGCAACATGAAAGTTGTATTCCATAACAAAGTATACAACTTTTCTTCACAAAGTTTTCTCAAAAGAAGCTTGTATCTCAAGTTATGATTTTTGGAACAAGGGTCCCTAAAACTTTTAACTTAGGGATATTTTGCCCTAGTTTAGGCAGGATTTTGACCCATCTTCTTGGCCATTTTTCACATAGTTCCACTTGGAGTTTCAAATTTAATTTCAAATATGGATTATAGTACATATTCCACGCTTTCCAAATTGTCCAAGAACTCCTCAAACACCCTTGTGGTTAGAGAGAATCGAATGCTTGAAGTTGGCAAAAACTCACTTTTGTCCATGACCAATACATGTTCATACAAACTTGCATTTTCAAATCAGCATGTTTTGTGCTAGCTTGCAGGCCTCAAAACCAACTTTCACTTTATAATTTAATGCATAACCATTGAATTAAGGTGTTATCTTGGCCATTTGGACATTACATACAAGATTAACCCTTATTTGGAAAACGGTAAAATGTCATTTTTGTAAAAGTGCACTTTATGTCAAACCAAAATCCTTGAGGTATGGGGCCATATCTCTGAAGCAAGATTGAAGCTATCAATTCCAAGAACCAAGAGCAAAAGATGCAGCATGATAGGAGGGCCTGTACCAAGTTATAACATCACTTCCACACGCTTGCTTGAAAAGGAAGAAAAGGGGCAAAACACATACCATCTCTCACATCTGATAAAACAAGCTTAGACAAACCTTGTAGACAAGTTCCATACCTCCCAACAAGCCTAAAACACGACCCTTTCATCACTCAAACCTCCTCATACTCAGAATCACTATTTTTCTGCAAAATAGGGCAAGTTCTGCATTTTGAAAGCTACAACCAAATTTCATCATGCGTTTTGTCCAAAGATAGTTCAAACACCTTCCAATCAACTCACCTGAACTATCCCAGGCCCCCATTGCAAGCTGTAACACCTCTAACACACTTTGCCATTTTCATTTCAAAGCTCTGTAGATTGAGTTCTACAGCACAATTCAAGTTATTTCAAAACAAGCCAAGCATTGGAAAAGCTTCCTTGGACCTCAGGCAAGCTCAAAAGAAGCTCAAACACCATTGAAGGTTGATGCATTGTCCAGCTCGAAGTCAACTAAAACAGGTATTTCATGGACTTATATCTCCCTATTTAGGAATGGTTAGGCTTAAGTTTGTGAATGAAATATGTTGTACTCATAGCCCTGAAGCCATACATATGCCTAGTTTTCATTTACATTAATCGTGCTAAGAGAATTTCACTCATGAACTTTCTGAAAAAACTAGGTTAGAAATTAGGGCCAGACAAAATTCTCTCTGGTCTTTGAGAGTTAATCCAAGTTTTTTATATGGTTAGATTCGTTGTTTAATTCTCTACAATGTTCATGTTATGAGTTTTGTCAAAAGATCAAAGAATCAGGAGTGACAGTTTGGTACACAGCGCGCGCAGGTTTTGTTCCAAGGAAGAAGAAGAAGTGATCCTGGGCTGGGCCTGGGTCCTTTTGCTTTTGACACCCCTTTATTCAGTTTACACCCCCTGGCCCATTTGTTTGAATATTTGTCATTTTAATGTTTTTATTTTTTATTCTGACTTTATTATTTTTTTTCAAAATATAAAAAATGCCAAAAAAATTATTTTATATTTTTTCATATTTATTTCACATTTATTGTTTTTATTACTAGTAAATATATAAATAAACTATTTCCTTTTTATTAAAAACTCCAAAAAAATAATACAAAAAATACACTTATCTTCATTTATTATTTTTATTTACATTTGAAAATATTTTCTAGAATATACACTTTTTTTGTAAATAATTAATATTTATTTTTATATATTTAATATATTTAATACATATATATATATATATATATATATACTTATATACTTTATCTTATTAAATAATTAGGTCAAAAATATAAAAATATCATGTTTTTTGTTTTTGTTAATATTTTACACTAAAAATATCTTTTTTCATAATATACTTTCATTTTATGCATAAATTAATATATTATTGTATATAATTAATAAATAATACCATTTATTAAGAATTAGGGTTTTTTGCCCTAAATAGAAAAATAATTAAAATTGATCCTTTTTTATTTTATTTACATTTCACATTGAAAAAATACTTTTTTACATACATAAAAATCATTTTGTGCATAATACATTTTATTTGACATTTATTTATTGTATTATATTCAATTGTTGTACATTTAAATATTGACTATACATTCGATATGGTTGTAATAACTTAGAATTTATTTTCTTGTCAAATACTCTCAATTCAAATTTGTACCCCCCTTCCTATATCATGTTGTAATAGTGTAGCATTTAAATTCTCGCACATTTAAAAGCTTTCAAATTATGCCATGCTTAGACTTAGGGTTTGTATGCAAAATAAAATCAACAACTAGTTTGACCTAATCCAAGATAAACATGCATGAAAAACAAACGCAATGCCCACTTGCACCCCTAGGGTTTCATCCACTTGTTGCCTTCAAAAATGGGCCACGGTTGCATGTTGAGTACTTTGGAAAACAAAAACAATCAAAAAGATCATAGTCCCTCGATGACGTTGTCTGAGTTGCCTAAACAAAATGATCAAGTCCCTTAAGAAAATTGCCAAAGATACTTGACACCATTGCTATCATGGTCTATACGATGACCCGCGCCTGTCCCGTTAACATCCTAACACAAGGTTGTTCACCAAATACAATGGTGAAACAACACTATTAAAAGGGTTAAAAACATAAGAAAGATCTTTTGAGTAGAATAGGGTAGATAGCTCCTAGTTACTTGATCAAGCTTGGAAAAACATCCTTGCTATTTTCAAAACACACTTCACAACACAATTTCAAAACTCTACTTTCAAACATTGAAAACTTTTCAAAAGACAAAAATATCTTTGTATACATTCGAACAAGAATCATTACAAAGATTGCCACAACGATGGCCTCTTTTCAAAACATCTTTTAAAATCACATACAAAGCACCATTTCAAATAATTGAAAAGCAAAGCAAGTGATCTAGGCAAGTAACTAAGAGCCCATGGATAACCATGGATAGAAAGGGTGCTAATACCTTCCCTTTCTATAATCTACTCCCCGAACCCAAGAAAACATCTCAAAGGTTTTTCCTGTGCTTTTTGACCTTTCCTTAGGATAAAATAAAAAGTCGGTGGCGACTCTTGCTAAACCGAAACATTTGCGAATACAAACGCGAAATCCCAAGTCAGTTCTCCCACCGTATCACAGAACTGGCGACTCTGCTGAGGAATCTTTAAAAGTGGAGTAACCTTAGGGCTTAGATCACCCTTTGCATGATTATTGTTTGCTTTGTTTGCTTTACATTTTTGGTTCTCTTGTTTGGGCTTGAAATCCTCTACCCGGATTTGGGAAACATTCATAGGTAAATAGAAATCTGTTGTGGAAACTGTGCGGGGTATACTGACACGGTTAAAGCAATAGCTATATTAGTGCGACATATTTCTGAGTACCGGTAGCCTTTGAGTCAATCAAAGAGAATACGGGGCCGCTGAGTGATGTCATTAAGCACTAATGAACTAGAACCTTACTTGACCATCTTGGCCTTTTATTAGGGGTAGTGAGATGACCGGCTTTGGTGCAGTCCGAAGTTGGTAGATACTCGATACTACACTCATTGAGAGTTGTTTTCTTGGAATATTTTGGTCGCTAGTTAAGTGGCTAAACCAAAACAATGAACATAGAAAAAAATCCAATGATATTGAGCTCCTTAGAACTCGGTTACTATTTATAGGACAGGTTTTGAGCCAACTAAACTCAAGAGGGTGTTTACCTATGAAACCTCATGCAATCCTGAAACTAGGGTTTTGTGTGATTTGCTTGTACATGTGCTTGTACATACATCATGAACATCATAAAGCATCATATGCATCCACTAACCATTTCAAGGGTTTGGATCTTCATCTTTGTTCTTGTTTTGTAGGTCATGGAATCTCTTCGCAGGAAAACAATTCAAGTCAACCTTGTTAGAATCCCTCCTCAACTAAAGGAGCTTACATCTAGGATCCCAGAGAATTATCTCTTCAGTGAAAGACATGGTAGACTCCTCAACTTGGTCAACACCAACATTGAAGAAGACATGGTGAAAGTTCTCTTCCAGTTCTTTGACCCCCTACACCACTGTTTCACATTTCTTGACTACCAATTGGTACCTACTTTGGAGGAATTTTCTCAACTCCTGAGAATTCCTATTCTTAATCAACTACCCTATAACGGTACGGAAAAAGAACCAAAGCCTGAAGATGTTGCTCAAGCATTACACTTGCAACCATATGATATCAAGGGGCATTAGGAGACCAGAAGAGGTGTCAAGGGTTTCTTAGCAAAGTTTTTGTTTGAGAAGGCACAAGACTGCTGGAATTCTCTTGATCTACAAGCCTATAAAGAGATTGTGGCACTCCTCATCTATGGGTTGGTCTTGTTCCCAAACCCTGATCAGCTTATAGATGTGAATGCTGTCAAGATTTTCATATCCAGGAATCCTATACCTACATTGCTTTGGGACATCCTACACTCATTTTACACACGAACAATGAGGAAAAGAGGGGTTCTCATGTGTTGTACTCCTCTCCTAGCAAGGTGGTTTATTTCTCACCTTCCACAATCAGTTTTGAAGAATGAGCAGGGTTTGAGGTGGTCACAACGGTTGATGACCCTCACACATTCTGATGTACATTGGTGTTCTCGGTCCAGAGAAAATGTCATCATCATTGATCGTTATGGTGAATTCCCTAATGTCCCATTACTTGGCATTAGGGGAGGCATTACCTACAACCCCTAACTAGGTTTGAGACAATTTGGATATGCTCGGAGGGATGGCCCTCATGACATGCTGATTCCTGACCTAGTTTTTGACTTCGACAACAATGCGCAAGGACTTCGACAAAGGTTCATCAGAGCTTGGAGGATCCCTAACAAGGTGGATAGTAAGACACTGGGGCACAAGAATTCCATCCCCCTTGAGCCTTACCTCAAGTGGGTATGAACCCGCTCCCAGAATCTTATGATGCCATACCCTCGCATCCTCCCCTTGATCAAAGAGCCTGTTACGGAAGGAGAGGTTCCATACACCATCCTACATCCTGACATGCCAACATCATGGGAAGAAATGCAAAAGAGTTGGATCCAACTCAAGGAAGAACGGGATACTTTTGAAGCCAGGTTCTACGCCAGTGAGAAGAAGGTTTTGGAGCTTACCCGCCGACTTCACGAGGAGGAAACTCTCAACACTTACATCGCACCAAAAAGGATGCGCAATGTCTTTTTACATTAAGAATTTTGTAATATTTCGCCCATGGGGCACTTATGTACTAACAAATTTCTTCTTAATATGACGTGTGTTCTTTTCGTTTGCGACAAATTTGAATTTTTGAACCCTTGAATGCATTACATGAATAACATACCATTCATCATATGCATAAACAGGTCTTCGCGCCAGGTTTCCTTATCTTTCTACTGTTTATTTCAGCAAGATGGATTTGGAGCAAACGGTAAAGGATCTGCAGGCACAAAATTCACAGTTTCAGCAACTCCTCATGACCTTGGCAAAGGGTCAGGAGGACCTCAAAGCTCTGTTAGAAAAGAATAAAGAGAAAAAGAAAAAGAGACCCGGAGTAGCCACTTTGGGAAGAAGATTTGAGCATCAGGCTAGGAGAGTTCTTGAGTTCCCCTCAACGTCTGACGAAGGGGTCGGTAAAGGTAAAGGGACTACTGTGCCTTCTGAATCCGAGGTTGAAGAGGAAGAGGAGGAAGAAGACGAAGACTACTCAGAACAACAGTATCCACCAGCGGATGACAAATATAAGAACCTTGAAGACAGATTGGCAGCTATGGAATTGCAGAGGGTGCCCAGATTGGATTTTGAGGAACTAGGGTTGGTAGCTGGGATTGTTATCCCTCCCAAGTTCAAGGTGCCAACATTTGCCAAGTACGATGGTTTGTCTTGCCCTAAGATGCACCTGAGGTCGTATGTTAGAAAGATCCAACCTCATTCATCCGATAAAGACCTCTGGGTACACTTTTTCCAAGACAGCTTGTCTGGCACTCAGTTAGATTGGTTTTATCACCTCGAGAGATCAGAGGTTCACAATTGGGAAGACTTGGCAGCTGCTTTTTACCGTCAGTATCAATACAATGCTGATTTGGCGCCCACTCGTACTCAGTTACAAAGTATGGGGATGGCTTCCAATGAAGGGTTTAAAGAGTACGCGCAGAAGTGGCGTGATCTGGCGGGAAGAGTGCAGCCACCGCTATCAGATAGGGAATTAGTTTACATGTTTCTGGGGACCCTGTCTGGCCCCTTCTTCAACCATCTAATCGGGAGCTCTTCTGCGGGATTTACTGAACTGATTTTGACCGGCGAAAGGGTGGAGCCCAGTATTAAAAGTGGAAAGATTCAAAAGGATGCTTCCGCATCCACAACTGTTAAGAAACCTTTTCCCGCCAAGAAGGAAGCATATGCTGTGTATTCTCAGAAAGGATTGGGAAGAACTAAGCGCCGGCTGACTGTAGGGGCCGTGATGATTCAAAATTCGTAAAATGATCAACCTCGTAGAAATCAGTCGAGACCTAATCAACAACGGGTAGAACGGCCACAATGGCAGTTCACCCACATCAACATGACGCCCGCTCAGGTCCTTCCCCATTTGTTGAAGCTGAATCTGACCGGTTTGAAAGAGGCGCCAAAAAACCCTAACCCCTCTTCTCCATACTATCACTCCAACGCCAAGTGTGCTTACCATTCCGACAGTGCTGGGCACGATACCAATAATTGTTGGGCACTCAAGAACAAAATTCAGGACTTAATTGATGCCAAAGAGGTTGAATTTGACGCCCCTGAGAAGCCCAATGTTATATCTGCTCTGATGCCCAAGCACGGCCACAATGTGCATGCCATTTTGGAAAACCTCCATGTTACTGATGTTGGCAATCTGTTGACTCCATTGCTTGTGATTAAAGAAAAATTGTTGAGGGTCGGGATCTTTCCTGGTTATGGTAAAGACTATTATTTTTGTTTGAACATTCAAGGTGATTGTCCAATGTTGAAGTCGAGTGTCCAACGCCTGATGGATACTCAAGAGATACTTTTCCTGAAAACCCCTGTTAACACTTTCAATCCGATTACTCTTGATACTTGTGATACTTCAACCAACGATATTGCTATCATAACCATTTCCGACAATCCTCCCAAGGCTTGCAAAAGGCCTGTCAGGATTACACCCAACTCTGAATGTGTACCTTTAAAGATCACCATGTCGGGACCTGTCCCGTACAAATCCAGCAAAACGATACCGTGGAACTATGGGGGAGAAATCTTCTACCACGGAATCAAACAAATTAAGACAGTCCAAGAGATTTCGAAGAAGAAGACCCTGATATAGGGAACATCGTGCGTACAAGCAAGATAACCCGCAGTGGCTGGATCTTTTCTCCGGAGATTGCTCCCCCTCGAGCAGTTTTCGGACCCTTGAAAGCTTATGCACCTGTTGGACTGTATGTGTAAGGCCCATTGGTTGAAAAATTGGATACTCCTGAAGTTAGACCATCTGCTGATATTACCGACAAGGGTAAGGGGATACTGGAAGGGCCTGTCAGGACGAAGGCTCATGCTATGGTTATCCCCGAAACCACTCAGAAAGAAATGGACGAAATCCTGAAAATAATCAGAAAAAGTGACTATGACGTTGTGGAACAATTAGGGCAAACCCCTTCTAAAATTTCAATGTTGGCTCTTTTGCTCTGTTCTGAGGCCCATGCCAAGGCCCTGATCAAATTCTTGAAAGGGACACATGTTTCCCAAGAGACTTCTGCTGACCAGTTTCAGGAATGTATGGCCAGTCTTACTGCTGATAATGGCCTTGGCTTTTCCGATGCTGAATTAACTCCCAAAGGAAGGAAACATAACGACGCGTTACATGTTTCAGTTGAATGTCGGGGAACCACTCTCGCCCATGTCTTAGTGGATATTGGTTCTTCCTTGAACGTGCTGCCAAAGAAAGCCTTAGACCGCTTGGACTGCGAAGGATTAACTCTCAAACCTAGTAACATCGTGGTTAGGGCTTTTGATGGGTCCAAGAGAATGGTTCATGGAGAGGTTGATATCCCTATCAAGGTAGGCACAAAGGTGTTCAACTCAACTTTTTACGTGATGGACATTCGTCCGTCATATTCATGTTTGCTAGGAAGACCGTGGATCCATTATGTCGGGGCAGTTACATCCTCTTTGCACCAGATGCTGAAATATCCTGTTAAGGGTAAAATTATAACGGTGCACAGCAAGGAAGATTACATGATAAGTCATCTCAATTCCTTCTGTTATGTGGAGTTGGATGGCGAGTTCATCGAAACTCCTTTCCAGCATTTTGAGGAAGTTTCTCCCGAGGTAGCAGTTGCGAAGACAATGGTTGAGGTACCCATCATTCCCAAGCTTGTGCCTAGGATGGCATCTCTCAAGGACGCAGAGGCAGTGATCAAAGAAGGGAAGAGTACAGCATGAGGGCAATTGCCAGATTTTCCCCATAAGATGGACAAATTTGGACTAGGGTTTACAACTGTAGGACAGAAGGCTATGCGTCGTTCCAAGACTGGAGGGCCACCTATAATGATCACTCATCACGGAATTAATGTTGTTGAAGATGAAGATGAAGAGAACGACTTCGAAGATTAGATCTTTCCGACCGTCGAAGGGGGTCTAAGCAACTGGGAAGCAAAGGATTTTGTCCCCATCACCTTTATCAACCAGTAATTTTATCTTTGAACAATTTCCCATTTTTATGGTCTGTAATAACTAAAACAATTCGCACACTATTTTCACCTCATGCCTCACCCGGGGCATGCAGGTCCATTTGTAAGGGCTTGATTTTCTCATTATCATATGCCATGTTTTAATGAATCATTGGACGTTTTTCATCTATAAACTGTTGTGTTCATTTTCCTTTCCTCTTTGCATTTTTGTTTGTTTAAGGATGGATATCCCTTACACACACCCACACTCACAAATGCAGGTACCCATCCATTCCGGATTCCATGGGAAACTATTTTGTTTCAGCCTTCGATAACTCTGAAGATTTGGTCAATCACGCTGAGTACGAAGTTGACGAAGATTGTGAAGTGCCGGAAGAGTTAGCCAGACTTTTGCAATAAGAAGAGCGGGTTATTCTGCCTCATGAGGAGTTGCTAGAAACCATCAATTTGGGGACAGAGGAGGACAGGAAAGAAGTAAAAGTGGGTGCCAACCTAGAACCAGGTGTCAAGGAGCGCTTAGTGCAGTTGTTGAACGAATATGTTGAAGTATTCGCCTGGTCTTATGAAGACATGCTAGGGCTAGACACAGATATTGTGGTTCACCGTCTCCCTACAAGAGAGGATTGTCCATCGGTCAAGCAAAAGGTCCGCCGAATGAGGCCTGACATGTCTGAGAAGATTAAAGCTGAAGTAATGAAGCAATTCAACGATGGCTTTCTGGCTGTTACAACCTATCCACAATGGGTTGCTAACATTGTGCCCGTGCCCAAAAAGGACGGCAAGGTCAGAATGTGTATGGACTATCGGGATTTGAACGGGGCCAGTCCTAAAGACGATTTTCCACTACCGCATATCGACATCTTGGTTGATAACACAGCTCAACACAAGGTTTTTTCCTTCATGGACGGATTCTCGGGCTACAACCAGATTAAAATGGCCCCCGAGGACATGGCGAAAACTACCTTTGTCACGCAATGGGGTACCTTCTGCTACAAAGTGATGTCGTTCGGACTGAAGAACGCAGGGGCAACCTATCAACGCGCCATGGTAGCTTTATTTCATGATATGATCCATCAAGAGATATAAGTTTACATAGACGACATGATAGCTCGATCACAGACATAAGAAGAACACCTTAATCATTTGCAAAAGTTGTTTGCCAGGTTGAAGGAGTATAAACTCAGACTGAATCCAAGCAAGTGCACTTTTGGAGTTAGGTCTGGTAAACTTCTGGAATTTATTGTCAGCAACAAGGGCATTGAGGTTGATCCAGCTAAAGTAAAGGCTATACAAGAAATGCCTGCCCCCCGTACTGAAAAGGAGGTTAGAGGATTCTTGGGACGCTTGAACTATATTGCGAGGTTCATCTCTCACGTGACATCTACCTGCGAGCCAATTTTCAAACTGTTGAAGAAAGATCAGGTGGTTGAATGGAACGATGATTGTCAAGTTGCTTTTGATAAGATCAAGGAGTACTTACTAGAACCTCCTATTCTGATGCCACCCGTCGAAGGAAGGCCGATGATCATGTATCTGACTATTTTGGATAACTCAATGGGGTGCGTGTTGGGCCAACATGACAAGCCTGGTCGAAAAGAGCATGCCATTTATTACCTTAGCAAAAAGTTTACCGACTGTGAGACTCGCTACTCACTGTTCGAGAAAACTTGTTGTGCTTTGGTATGGGCTGCTCGCCGGCTAAGGCAGTATATGTTGACTCATACCACTTTGCTGATTTCCAAGATGGATCCGATCAAGTATATCTTCGAGAAGCCAGCTTTATCTGGAATAATCGCTAGATGGCAAATGATCCTGACTGAGTATGACATCCAGTATACTACCCAAAAAGCTATAAAAGGGAATGTACTAGTTGACCATCTAGCTCATCAAGCCGTCGAAGATTATCAGTCTATGAGATTCGACTTCCCTGACGAGGACATCATGAAATTGGATAACATTGAAGGAAACGGACCGTACGACGGACCTGAACAAGGATCCCGATGGACCCTGTACTTTGATGGTGCTTCAAATGCACTTGGCAATGGTATCAGTGTGGTACTTATTTCTCCGGAAGGTTTCCATACACCCTTCACAGCCCGACTTTGCTTCAGTTGTACCAACAGCATGGCTGAATATGAAGCTTGCATCTTTGGTCTCAAGGCTGCTATAGACCTGGGAATCAAATCTTTGGTCGTATTTAGGGACTCGGCTTTGGTTATCAGTCAAGTCAAAGGAGAGTGGGACACCAAACATCCTAATCTTATCCCACACAAAGAACATGTCTTGACGTTGTTGCCTCACTTCGAGCAGATTACCTTCGAGCATTTCCCGCGAGAAGAAAATCAGTTAGCCGATGCTCTGGCTACAATGTCTTCCATGTTTAAACTCAATTGGGATAACGAGGCTCCCCAAATTACCATTGAGCGAATGGACGAACCTGCACACTGTCATGAGATTAATACCAAAGAAGTAGTGGAACAACCCTGGTGTCATGAAATCAAAAGGTATCTCCAGACCAGAGAGTATCCTGAAGGAGCTTCCGTCAACGACAAAAAGTTCTTAAGGAGATTTGATACCAAGTTTTTCCTGAGCAATGGCATCCTTTATAAGCGCAGTCATGATTGTGTTCTACTTTGTTATGTGGACAAGGTTGAAGCAGAGTTGATCATGACCGATATACATAGTGGCATATTTGCACCCACTTGAGCGGACATACGATGGTTAAGAAGATTCTAAGGGCAGGCTACTACTGGTCTACCATGGAAGTTGATTGTCATCAACATTCCCGTACCTGCCACAAATGCCAAGTCTATGCCGACAAGGTACATATTCCTCCTGTTCCTCTCAACGTTCTGACATCTCCTTGGCCATTCGCAATGTGGGGCATTGACATGATTGGAGAGATCAAACCCACGACATCCAATGGACACCGCTTCATCTTGGTCGCTATTGATTATTTCACCAAGTGGGTCAAAGCAGCTTCATATGCCTTTGTTACAAAGAATATGGTTGCCCGCTTCATCAAGCAGAACCTCATATGCCGGTATGGTATCCCCGACAGGATCATCCCAGACAACGGTACAAATTTGAACAACACCATGATCACCACTCTATACGAGCAGTTCAAGATTTATCATCACAATTCATCTCACTACCGACCGAAGATGAACGGTGTTGTTGAAGCCGCGAACAAAAATATTAAGAAGATCATTCAAAAGATGACAGTCACCTACAAGGACTGGCATGAGATGTTACCATTTGCTCTGCATGGATATTGTACCATGGCACATACTTCAACAGGGCAACTCCATTTTCTTTAGTATATGGCATGGAATTTGTTCTGCCTATGGAAGTTCAGATTCCTTCTTTGAGGATTATGAAGGATGCCGGTTTGAGTGAAGACGATTGGATTCAGACCCGACTTGATCAACTTAACTTGATCGACAAGAAACGACTTACTGCTGTTTGTCATGGTCAGACGTATCAAAAACGGATGATCAAGGCTTTCAACAAAAAGGTTAAGCGTCAGGTATATCAAGTCAGAGATCTTGTAATCAAGCGGATCATCTTACCGCAAAGTGATCCCAGGGGCAAGTGGACTCCTACTTACAAAGGACCATTTATAATCAAGAGCATCTTTTCTGATGGGGCAATGATTTTGACCACCATGGATGGTGATGACTTGCCGCACCCTGGGAACGCATACATAGTCAAAAGATACTACGCATAAAACGACCTGACAAGTTGAAAACCCGAAAGGGCGACTTGGGCAAAAATGGGCATCCCGGTGGACCGAAAACCCGAAAGGGCGGTTCAGGCAAAAATTAGGGATAAAACAAAAAAAATATGTACACCCGACAAGTTGAAAACCCGAAAGGGCGACTTGGGCAAAAAAGGGTTTCCCGGTGGACTGAAAACCCGAAAGGGCGGTCCAGGCAAAAGTTAGGGAATTAAAGCGTATGACTATGTCTCGCCAGATTACTTTAAGAACAATCTCTTCACCAACAAGCTCCAAGCTTCTGATCAATCCAATCATCTACGGGCGAAGAAACGAATGAATAGATACTCAAAGTTATGAAGGCTATAGCAGAATGGGAACCCCATGGAATTATTACACATAGCCATCTTTCCTTTTGTATAAATTTTTTCTCAATTTTACGGCAACATTCTCTTACTAGGATGATTGTCTCCCTTGTACAAAAATACTTACAAAATTAGTACAAATATACTTCAAAGTGCAGAAATTTGTTTGCCTTTCCTTTTCCTTTTTTACACTTATGTTTTATTCGAAAACGTCCAATGTTTTGTTAAATAGGCATATGCATTTGAATATAATCGTTACTTGCAAGGAAGGCGAAATTGAAGAAGGATAATTACTGATAGGTTGAGGGTGTAGGAAGATATCTTTGTACCATTCCAGAAGAAGTCCTTTACAATACATCATGCAGATCCACAAAAACCTCAAAGTACATGTCCCCAGCGGAGTTAAGCTTCAGGATTCCCCGGCGAAGCCAGTACATTTCAAACTGGATTCCCCAGCCCAGTTAAGTTTCAACGTTTCCATCAGAGTTCAAACTCCCGATTCCCCAGCGAAGTCAAAATTCCAACTGATCAACTCCCTCAATTTCCCCAACAGCTGGGATGATTCCCCAGTAGTTTGGCATACAATCCAAAATCCTGAATTCACCGGCTGAGTAAACTTTCTCCCCACAAGGTCATTTCCCCAGAAGATTGAAGATTCTCAGTCTCATTTCTCCAGCAGAAGTCTCCCAAGTTTTAATTCCCCAGTAGAGGTCGTCAGAGTAAACCTTATTCCCCAAGGAAGTCGTGAAGAATTCTCATACCCCGCAGAAGTTGGTAAAGCTCTTGTTAAAATTCCCGCAAGTCACCAAAGATTTTCAATCCCCAAACAGTCAGCAAAGATTTCTCGTCTACAGTAATCAAAGATTTTTTTAGAATCCCCAGCTTCGGTCAAGGATTTATTTTCCCCGACAACAGTCAAAGATTTCATTATCTCTAGCTATCCAGGATTTATCTTCCTCAGCAAGACAGCTACTCAGCTTACATGCATAAACATTACATTCATATATCATAAACATGAATTACAGCATCATACATATCATGGAATATAACTTCGTGTTTTAGCTAACATTTTATCCTTTTTCAGGATAAGATTAAAAGGCTACCTTTAACAATTATTCAGATACAATATGGATACACCCCAGACACGGCGGTCATTCTATTACTCATTCAGAACTTCAAGTCAAAATACAGTATGGATACACCCCATACACGGCGGTCATTCTATTACTCATTCAGACCTCAGCAATCAGATACAGACTAGATACGCTCCAGACACGACGGACATTCTATCTCTCATTCAGATTCAACTATCAACTACAAGTTCATATACGCTCCAAACACGGATGACATTCTGGCCTTTACACCAGCAGTCGCCACGAAAATTATTCTGTCACTTATTCAGATCCCGGTTACAGTACGGATACACCCCAGACACGGCGGTCATTCTATTACTCATACATATCTCAACTTCATATATGCTCCATACACGGTTGCCTTTCTGTCACTCATTCAGAATTTAACCACAGCACACAGTTGCTCAATACACAGATGTTTCTCTGTTACCCAGATACAATACAGATACCCTCCATACTGGCAGTCATTCTGATATTCATTCAAAGTTCAAATACAGTTACAGCTCAGATACGCGCCAAACACTGACGCCATTCTTTTAATCATACAAACTCAGTCTCCAGATACAGTTCAATGGCATCCCAAACACGGATACCATTTTGACGCTCATTCTTCCGACCTACAGCACTGCAATTCAACAAACATTCTTGGATGGCATCTTTAATCCCATCTCCAGCAAGATTCTACCATCTCCAAATGGCATCTTTAAGCCCATTTCTTCAGCCATGTTCTGACGAGTGCAAATTTACGGGCACACTAGTGTCCAATCCTCTTTTACCTACGAGTCACGAAAGGCAAACTTGCCAATCTAACTCTTCAGGTTCAAGAAAATTGAACAGGGGCAACTGTTGTACCCCAAAATTTTCCCTCCCATTTCATCAACATTTTCTCATCACAAGACTCTTGGAACTGAAAATCAAGCTAGCTCTGCTCAAGACACTTCCTTGCACTGTTGATCTAAATTAGGGTTTGAGTTTGTACAGGGATATTTTGACCCACAATGCCCAAATTGACTTTCATACTTCATGTTGGACTCACAAGTTTATCCATACCAAGTTTCAAGCCTTGATTCAAATTTTTGCCCAGACAATTGGACAGTTGACCTAGAAATCAACTGTATTGGGGGAAAAGTCAACTGTGGCCAATTGACACTAAAACCTCATGATTTTTTACCCACATCAACATAATGAACTCATATAGGTCATTTGATCAAGTTTGGATCACAATTCCACAAGAAATTTGATCATATCACCAAAAGGGCAAAATGGTTATTTTTAGGGTTTTGAGTGTACAAAGGCAATTTTTGACTGTTTGACCTAACCAATGGCAAATCAAGCTCAACCATGGACACAAGAACTCAATGAAATTGTCTTGACCCATTCAACAAGTTCATAAGATCTCAATTGCATAGGATTGACAGATGAATTTTTCAGTCAACTGATTAAAATTTGACTGTACACTGAAAAGTCAAACTTTGACTTTTTGGTCAAAATCAAGTGCCAAGAGTTATTTTTCATCAAGACATGTCAAATTATGAAACTTGTTCATCAAGAAACCCAAAAATGCAAATTAGGGTTTAAAATGGAAAAATTTCATAACTTAGAAATTTTCTAAGTTATGAACTTTTCTTATTTTTTCCTAACTTTGTCCCATTTTTTCACCAAGATGCAAATGGATTCAAACAAAACTTGCAACATGAAAGTTGTATTCCATCACAAAGTCTACAACTTTGGTTCACAAAGTTTTCTCAAAAGAAGCTTTTATCTCAAGTTATGATTTTTGGAAAAAGGGTACCTAAAACTTTTAACTTAGGGAAATTTTGCCCTAGTTTAGGCAGGATTTTGACCCATCTTCTTGGCCATTTTTCACATAGTTCTACTTGGAATTTCAAATTGCATATCAAAGATATATTATAGTACATATTCCAAGCTTCCAAATTGTCCAAGAACTCCTCAAACACCCTTGTGGTTAGAGAGAATCGAATGCTTGAAGTTGGCAAAAACTCACTTTTGTCCATGACCAATACATGTTCATACAAACTTGCATTTTCAAATCAGCATGTTTGGTGCTAGCTTGCAGGCCTCAAAACCAACTTTAACTTCATAATTTAATGCATAACCATTGAATTAAGGTGTTATCTTGTCCATTTGGACATTACATACAAGATTAACCTTTATTTGGAAAAAGGTAAAATGCCATTTTTGTAAAAGTGCACTTTATGTCAAACCAAAATCCTTGAGGTATAGGGCCATATCTCTGAAGAAATATTGAAGCTATCAATTCCAAGAACCAAGAGCAAAAGATGCAGCATGATAGGAGGGCATGTACCAAGCTATAACATCACTTCCACATGCTTGCTTGAAAAGGATGAAAAGAGGAAAAACACATACCATCTCTCACATCTGATAAAACAAGCTTAGACAAACCTTGTAGACAAGTTCCATACCTCCCAACAAGCCTAAAACACAACCCTTTCATCACTCAAAACTCCTCATACTCAGAATCACTATTTTTCTGCAAAACAGGGCAAGTTCTGCATTTTGAAAGCCATAACCAAATTTCATCGTGTGTTTTGTCCAAAGATAGTTCAAACACATTCCAATCAACTCACTTGAACTATCCCAGGCCCCCATTGCAAGTTGTAACACCTCTAACACACTTTGCCATTTTCAGTTCAAAGCTCTGCAGGTTGAGTTCTACAGCACGATTCAAGTTGTTTCAAAATAAGCCAAGCATTGGAAAAGCTTCCTTGGACCTCAGGCAAGCTCAAAAGAAGCTCAAACACCATTGAAGGTTGATGCATTGTCTAGCTCGAAGTCAACTGAAACAGGTATTTCATGGACTTCTATCTCCCTATTTAGGAATGGTTAGGCTTAAGTTTGTGAATGAAATATGTTGTACTCATAGCCCTGAAGCCATACATATGCCTAGTTTTCATTTACATTAATCGTGCTAAGAGAATTTCACTCATGAACTTTCTGAAAAAATTAGGTTAGAAATTAGGGCCAGAGAAATTCTCTCTGGTCTTTGAGAGTTAATCCAAGTTTTTTATATGATTAGATTCGTTGTTTAATTCTCTACAATGTTCATGTTATGAGTTTTGTCAAAAGATCAAAGAATCAGGAGTTACAGTTTGGTACACAACGTGCGCAGGTTTTGTTCCAAGGAAGAAGAAGAAGTGATTCTGGGCTGGGCCTGGGTCCTTTTGCTTTTGACACCCCTTTATTCAGTTTACACCCCCCTGGCCCATTTGTTTGAATATTTGTCATTTTAATGTTTTTATTTTTTATTCTGACTTTATTATTTTTAGTCAAAATATAAAAAATGCCAAAAAAATTATTTTATATTTTTTCATATTTATTTCACATTTATTGTTTTTATTACTAATAAATTTGTAAATAAACTATCTCCTTTTTATTAAAAACTCCAAAAAATAATACAAAAAATACACTTATCTTCATTTATTATTTTTATTTACATTTGAAAATATTTTCTAGAATATACACTTTTTTTGTAAATAATTAATATTTATTTTTATATATTTAATACATATATATATATATATACTTATATACTTTATCTTATTAAATAATTAGGTCAAAAATATATAAAAAATCATGTTTTTTGTTTTTGTTAATATTTTACACTAAAAATATCTTTTTTCATAATATACTTTCATTTTATGCATAAATTAATATATTATTGTATATGATTAATAAATAATACCATTTATTAAGAATTGGGGTTTTTTGCCCTAAATAGAAAAATAAATAAATTGATCCCTTTTTATTTTATTTACATTTCACATTGAAAAAATACTTTTTTACATACATAAAAATCATTTTGTGCATAATACATTTTATTTGACATTTATTTATTGTATTATATTCAACTGTTGTACATTTAAATATTGCCTATACATTCGATATGGTTGTAATAACTTAGAATTTATTTTCTTGTCAAATACTCCCAATTCAAATTTGTACCCCCCTTCCTATATCATGTTGTAATAGTGTAGCATTTAAATTCTCGCACATTTAAAAGCTTTCAAATTATGCCATGCTTAGACTTAGGGTTTGTATGCAAAATAAAATCAACAACTAGTTTGACCTAATTCAAGATAAACATGCATGAAAAACAAACACAATGCACACTTGCACCCCTAGGGTTTCATCCACTTGTTGCCTTCAAAAATGGGCCATGGTTGCATGTTGAGTACTTTGGCAAAACAAAAATAATCAAAAAGATCATAGTCCCTCGATGACGCTGTCTGAGTTGCCTAAACAAAATGATCAAGTCCCTTAAGAAAATTGCCAAAGATACTTGACACCATTTCTATCATGGTCTATACGATGACCCGCGCCTGTCCCGTTAACATCCTAACACAAGGTTGTTCACCAAATACAATGGTGAAACAACACTGTTAAAAGGGTTAAAAACATAAGAAAGATCTTTTGAGTAGAATAAGGTAGATAGCTCCTAGTTACTTGATCAAGCTTGCAAAAACATCCTTGCTATTTTCAAAACACACTTCACAACACAATTTCAAAACTCTACTTTCAAACATTGAAAACTTTTCAAAAGACAAAAACATCTTTGTATACATTCGAACAAGAATCATTACGAAGATTGCCACAACTGTAAGTGCCCTGGCTGGAGAGTTGGCTTCATTTGTAAAACAAATAAGAAAGCAAGTTTACCCATATTCCCTCTGTTGTTTTAATATGTTGGGTTGAAGAAGTTCAACATCTGGACCAACATGTTATGTAAGATGTCACAACATCAGCATATGACATCGCGCCTGAAATTAAGTTAATATTAGTTAACTATGTTATATGTTGAATGTTTGTAACAGCTGTGACTTGTAACCTAACTATTTTAAGTGATCTAAATTATGAAAGAGGTTATTTGTTGTGTTGAAGAAGTTCAACATCTAGGACAACATGTTAGATGTAATGTCATGACACCTGACTTGACATCACGTCAACGGAATTGGTAATTTAGTTACAGTTCTGGTACTTAAATACTCTGAGAATATATGTGGCGTTTCTTATGGAGAATCAACTTAAGATCAATCAAGAATCAATCAGAATATTTGAAGAAAATATTGTTTCTAAATATGGAGATATTTTAGGAACTAGAAGATTGAAGACCTTGATTATAGCAGAAGTTTGTTACTGAGTTGTAACAGCAAGGAGAAAAGCTTGCTGAGATTTTGAAGGCCCAAATCCAGTTGGGTAATAGGTTATAAATAGCAGATTGTAACCTAGGGTTTGGAAGCCTCATAGAATGTAACATTGGGGGTGTTCTGTTAGGTAAACCTGTCGGTCTGTGGCAAGGTTACCATGTGTGTAACTCGATACCTGTAGGTAAGAGTTTGAGTGTTCTTGGACGAAGCTATGAAGCAAGTCTAAGTATTTATGCATTACTTCATATTCATTGTAATGTAGGAAACCAAGTGGGAGGGCACTACTTCTTGAGTAGGAGTAAGACTTCTGTTGTTGTGGCAATAGGAATGGAAACTGGTAGGTTTCTATCTAGGAGTTCCTAGGTATAGGTTGCACTGGGTAAATGATTAAGTGAGGGATGGGAACTTGTGAAGTTTAGTCCTGAATTAGTATTGCTGATAGTGGATCTTCTTCCTGGCTTGGTATGCCCCCAGAGTAGGTGTGTTTCACCGAACTGGGTCAACAACTGATTTGTGTTTTTACCTTCAGCACTTTATAATTTTGTCTGTTATATATCAAGGTAAAACTGTAATGTTGTAACAGATGATGTCTCAGAACATGTTAAGACATCATGCTGATATCTGTGCAGGAGAAACAGAACTGTGAAGGTTGTTTGCTCTCTGCTGATCATGTGCAACAAATGAACTGAACTAGGTACATCGTTGTTCTATCCTCTGCACCTTCAAAGTATATCTGGCACAGCTTGGATAAACTGTGCTTCTGTTATTCTTTAGTACTGAATCACGAAAAATTGGGTATCTACCTTGCAGTGTATTTATTATGTCATATCAGATGTCTAGACATTGAGTATAACATCTGAAGACTGGCATACACCAGAATTTCAGTTGGTATCAGAGCAGGTATCCTGTTCTGTTTCTGGATGAGATCCATGGGTGATACTTTTTGGTATCTGCAAGGTCAATCTTAGTACTGGAGATTGTAACCTGGAAAGGTTTATTATTTCCCTGAATGGTCCCTTAAAGTAGGAGGATGGACTATTCATGACAGGAACTGTGTGATTGGCATTTGGCCTGGTTGTGTGGTAGCTGCTCTAGGTTTGATTTATTTTCAAACCTAGGATTTGTGTACGACTAAAGTGTGTGTGCAGAGATTGAGTTGTATTATGTTCTTCCGCTGTGTAATACTTGGCAAAACTCAAGCTCTGATGTGTTTCCCCTCTTGTGGATTGAAGGCTACTGTATTCAAGAATTCAACATAAGCTATTGAAAATGTCACCGATACTTGAGTCCTCTCAAGTCCACTCATGAAGACGTTCTTCGTTCAGAATGTATGCAACTACTAGTTGAAGAGCATATGTTTTGGGTGTCAAACAAATAGATACTTTTGTTTGGGACCTACTCCTGACCTGGAAGAGGAGACATCTGTGTGTGCAAAGTTGACAATGGTAGAGTCAACTATGTCTGTGTGGAGTCAGAACTCTAGAAGTGAAGCTGGTTGAGATGTGACATTGATCAGGGCTGAGTAGTTGTTCCCTGGAGTACTATGGTGTGAAGAAAGACAAGCTCATTGGTTAATAAAGGTTAATAAAAGTCAATAATGGTGCAGCATTATCGCTCCTTCATAGAAGTAGATTGGGATCATGAATCTTGTCATTTAAACTTCATGATTAGAAGTGGAAGATCTTTCAAGATGTGAGAATTTGAAGACTCAGAATTTGGTTAAGGTAGTATGTTCTGGCAATACATATCTGCTGATGATTGGTGTTGTTGTCTTCTCTGAAGTACTTAAGGTCAGCTGAAGTCTGATTGGTGTGATTGGAGTATGAACAGGTATAACTCTTGGAGTTACTTGAATCTGGTAGGGATGTCATATGTCATGTCGAGACATTTGTGTACAATGCATGGATATTTTGTGTGGAGCTTCCATGATTGGTAGTTTGAGGGGGAGATTTGGTTAACCTCCTCACATTAGTTCAGCCTGGTGTTTAGCTGGCTGTTGACCTATGTCACATGGGTTCTGGGTGCTGTGTGACATATTTGCAAGGAAGGATTCATCTCTCTCATTCCTAAGGATGAATCTGATCTGGTAGGAGTTTCAAATCTGTTAAGGTGAGTAGAGTTTGTTCAGAGAACCTAGATATCTCAACTTTTTGAAAGTGCTTGCAAGAAGAAGATATTAACACACGAAGAGTATGTCAAAGTACTCAAATGGTGAAAGTATCTTACAGGATAATGGGAAGGATTTATAATCAATTGCTATTCGTGACAAGTACAAGTATTTAATTGATTATCTTTGGAGTTCAAGATAACTGATGTTCTTAAAGATGTGGGAACATTCCTTCTTCTAGACCCTGTGAAGAATCACAGGAAGAGTGATGCTTTAGAGCTATCTCTTTGGTGACAGCAAAATCATTTGATCCTTGAAAAGGTTCCCTGGAAACGTGTTCAGACTCGAAGACATCATAATCTTGATGATGGTTACTTGGATCAGTCTGGTTCTGATCTAGGTAAGGAAGTAAATTAGAGAAGGAGCTGAATTCAACAACTAGATATTATAACATAATGTTGTGACATTTGGTTCAACATCAGATTCTTGGTTGGTGAAGTGGCACATCAACTTAAGATAGGATGATCTACGAAGTTGAAGGTTGGATACTTCAAAAAGATTGTCTCTTTGCAGCTCTTTGGAGTTGTTGGGTGGAGAAGATGTTACATGTTCCTGCCTTAGTGTATCTAAGCCTTTTGTGATAACTTGTAGCTTGAAGTTCAAATTTCAATTGGAAGATCAGAATATCTTTGGGAGAAGTCTGATAAACATGGAGAAGTCAAAAGGTGGCATTTGATTTTTTCAGATGAGGATTCATGAAGGAGATAATCAAACAGTGGCATTTGGTCTATCTCAGCAGTGGATTCAGAGAATCAAGATAATCAACATGTGGCAGCTGATTATTATCGAGAAAGTTTGATTCAGAGTATGAATGCGTTCAACCAATATTGTTGAATAAAGGGTGCGCTCTTGAAGACATGAAGATGCGTCTTATGTTTTCCATTCATCAAGGGGTCTTATTTACTTTGAATCAGAAGTTGTCTTGAAGGTCCAACTGAGTATTGAATGTGACCTACTTGTTTCCATGAGGAGAAGTGATTGTCCCTAACAGGGGGAGTATTGGTTTGTACGAAAGGTCTTCATCAAACTCGTAGGATATAAAGTGTGGCACCTTATTAACTATTGGGATGATGTGTTCAAGACTGAAGAGGACTATGTCTGACCGAATGTCATCACATTGGCTAATGACATTGTTCCTAATTTCCTCTAAAACTACAGACAGGAGGAAAATTGGATGAAATGTGGATTATTATTAATAAACCCATGTGTGTATAGCTGTATGACTCAGAGGGAGTAACCATCCTCTTTGTGAAAATGGAATGGTTTCAAACTGCTAATATGAAAATAGCAGAATGTATGACGATATAGGATTTGAGTGTGTTCTCATCTACTAAGAAAACAAGGCGGTTGTGTCTCATTATGAAGCAGTTTAGTGAGCTGGAATGTTTAGGTGATAACTTGTCATCTAATAAAGGTATTATATAACTGAGGCAGAGAGTAGTCGGTTCCTAAGACAAGTACATAAAGGGAGTAGTCGGTTCTAAAAGACAAATGTCTGTTTTAAAAAGGGCAAGACATACTTCATCCTGACAATGGTTAAAGGGTCAAACCCAAGGGTAGGTACCTGCATTAAAACCAGTCCTAGGGTACTGAAACTGTCAGAGTAAAGTACCAAGATTGTTACTATCTATGCCAAAGTTGCATTATTTATGAAGACTCTCTCTATTCTTTCTCTGCATCAGAGGGTTTCAGCAATATGAAGTTTGTTAGCATCTGGGAAAATTGTGCTTGGGTATGGATCTGTATGGGCAGTCTTTGTCAAATTCTGGCCAAAAAGGGGGAGAAAGATAGGGACCCAGACCCAGACTCAGGCGAGACTCAGGTGAAAGCAACAGACGGAAATGTCCAACATGCTGAATGGAACGCTCTAACTAAGTGAATTTGTTTGTGTCTTGTGTTCTGAGTTAAGAGGATAGTTGTGACTTGTGATCTGAGTTACATGATCACAAGTAATCAGTATCAAGATTATCAAAATAATCTTGAGAAAAGAAATCCTCTTGCGCCATCGATGGCTTGGAGTGGCTCACAGATGAGGGATAGAGGTTTGTTGTTTGCTCAAAGGACATCAGCCTCTGCAAAGAAGATGTTGGACAAGATGTTGTAACATCTCAACTGTGTTGTGGCCTGGTCCCAAAATGCAACTTGCACTTATTTGTTTTAGCCAAAATTTGCCAAAGGGGGAGATTGTAAGTGCCCTGGCTGGAGAGTTGGCTTCATTTGTAAAACAAATAAGAAAGCAAGTTTACCCATATTCCCTCTGTTGTTTTAATATGTTGGGTTGAAGAAGTTCAACATCTGGACCAACATGTTATGTAAGATGTCACAACATCAGCATATGACATCGCGCCTGAAATTAAGTTAATATTAGTTAACTATGTTATATGTTGAATGTTTGTAACAGCTGTGACTTGTAACCTAACTATTTTAAGTGATCTAAATTATGAAAGAGGTTATTTGTTGTGTTGAAGAAGTTCAACATCTAGGACAACATGTTAGATGTAATGTCATGACACCTGACTTGACATCACGTTAACGGAATTGGTAATTCAGTTACAGTTCTGGTACTTAAATACTCTGAGAATATATGTGGCGTTTCTTATGGAGAATCAACTTAAGATCAATCAAGAATCAATCAGAATATTTGAAGAAAATATTGTTTCTAAATATGGAGATATTTTAGGAACTAGAAGATTGAAGACCTTGATTATAGCAGAAGTTTGTTGCTGAGTTGTAACAGCAAGGAGAAAAGCTTGCTGAGATTTTGAAGGCCCAAATCCAGTTGGGTAATAGGTTATAAATAGCAGATTGTAACCTAGGGTTTGGAAGCCTCATAGAATGTAACATTGGGGGTGTTCTGTTAGGTAAACCTGTCGGTCTGTGGCAAGGTTACCATGTGTGTAACTCGATACCTGTAGGTAAGAGTTTGAGTGTTCTTGGACGAAGCTATGAAGCAAGTCTAAGTATTTATGCATTACTTCATATTCATTGTAATGTAGGAAACCAAGTGGGAGGGCACTACTTCTTGAGTAGGAGTAAGACTTCTGTTGTTGTGGCAATAGGAATGGAAACTGGTAGGTTTCTATCTAGGAGTTCCTAGGTATAGGTTGCACTGGGTAAATGATTAAGTGAGGGATGGGAACTTGTGAAGTTTAGTCCTGAATTAGTATTGCTGATAGTGGATCTTCTTCCTGGCTTGGTATGCCCCCAGAGTAGGTGTGTTTCACCGAACTGGGTCAACAACTGATTTGTGTTTTTACCTTCAACACTTTATAATTCTGTCTGTTATATATCAAGGTAAAACTGTAATGTTGTAACAGATGATGTCTCAGAACATGTTAAGACATCATGCTGATATCTGTGCAGGAGAAACAGAACTGTGAAGGTTGTTTGCTCTCTGCTGATCATGTGCAACAGATGAACTGAACTAGGTACATCGTTGTTCTATCCTCTGCACCTTCAAAGTATATCTGGCACAGCTTGGATAAACTGTGCTTCTGTTATTCTTTAGTACTGAATCACGAAAAATTGGGTATCTACCTTGCAGTGTATTTATTATGTCATATCAGATGTCTAGACATTGAGTATAACATCTGAAGACTGGCATACACCAGAATTTCAACAACGATGGCCTCTTTTCAAAACATCTTTCAAAATCACATACAAAGCACCATTCAAACAATTGAAAAGCAAAGAAAGTGATCTAGGCAAGTAACTAAGAGCCCATGGATAACCATGGATAGAAAGGGTGCTAATACCTTCCCTTTCTATAATCTACTCCCCGAACCCAAGAAAACATCCCAAAGGTCTTTCCTGTGCTTTTTGACCTTTCCTTAGGATAAAATAAAAAGTCGGTGGAGACTCTTGCTAAACCGAAACATTTGCGAATACAAACGCGAAATCCCAAGTCAGTTCTCCCACCGTATCACAGCAGGTAATCCAGAGTGAAGTCAGTTTACCTTCAATAGTTTGAGTCGGCGTCGTTGCTCTGATACGTAACACTCGGGGGGATGAACACTTGTTGCTTTATAATTGTTATTACTTCCATTGCTGAATTTTAAGTTGATTTTTCTTAAGTACTTATTAATTGGAGTTGTTTCAGTTGAATAAAGATGTTGCAGTCTTTTAAGTCGAATATTATGAATCTACTGCATAGTAATGAAAGTCGTTTGTTTTATTAGATTGATTATTATTGTTGATTGGTTCATCCAAGTTTAATGTGTTATGTATATGTAATGAATGTCATTGTTTTAAGTTGAAATTGTAGCATCTTGATTTAGTTGTTGAATTTTGATAACTCTGATTTTATAATGATTGTCTGGTAGAATTGGGGTGTTACAAGTTGGTATCAGAGCAAGTCGGTTCATCCTACCAAGTTGTCGAGTCGTAGTGTTGTTTAACAATCAAGTATTTTTAACTTGAGTTCTAATTGTTATTTATGTTGTAGTGATAACTTGAGATGGATGGAAGGGATGACGATGCACTTGCTGCTGCTTTAGAACAATGGCGCATGCTATGGGAAATACTCTGAATGCTGACGGGAATGTTGAATCTCATAGCTTTGCGACCTTCTAGAGGGAGAATCGGCCTACTTTCAAGGGTAAGTATGATCTTGACGGAGAATTAGAATGGTTGAAGGAGATTTAGAGAATCTTCCATGTGATGGACTGCACTCCAGCACAGAAGGTTCGATATGGTACTCATATGCTAGCAGTCGAGGCTGACGACTAGTGGCTAGAGACTTGTCAGAGATTGGAAGCCGCATGTGAAAATGTCACTTGGACTAAGTTTCTTAGGGAATTTATGAGGAAGTTTTTTCCTGAAGACATTCATGGTAAGAAGGAAATTGAGTTTCTTGAGATTAAGCAATGGCATATGTCGGTTGTTGAATATGCTGTAAAGTTTGCTGAGTTGGCTATGTTTTACCCACACTACAGCGAGGAAAATGCTGAGTTTTCAAAGTGCATCAAGTTTGAGAATGGGTTGTGCCCAGAGATCAAGAAGGAAGTGGGATACTTGAAGATTCGTGTCTTTCTGAGTTGATTGATAGTTGCAGGATCCATGAAGAAGATAATAATGCTCACTATAATATTATCAATGAGAAGAGGGGTAAGCATTAACAGAACCGTGGTAAGCCTTACGATGCCCCAACTGGCAAGGGTAAACAGATAGTTGCTCAGGGTCAGATAGCTAGTGGGGGAGATTCTCCTTATGGTGTGGTTTATTTCAAGTGTGGAAACCTTGGCCATAAGATCAACGTGTGTACTGCTGATGTGAAGTGGTGTTTCTATTGTGGTAAGTTTGGACATTTTATATCTAAGTGAAACCATAAAGAGATGATTTGCTTCAACTATGGTGAAGAAGGACACATTGGTAGTCAGTGTGAGAAACCAAAGAAGGCGCAAACCATTCGAAAAGTGTTTGCTTTGGCTGAGAATCAGGAAGTTAATAAGGACAGACACATCAGAGGTACATGTTTCGTTAATAGTACTCCTTTAATTATATTATTGATACTGGTGCTACTCAATACTTTATTTTTATTGATTGTATTGAAAGATTGGGTCTTATGTTGTCTTCTATGAATGGAGAAATGGTCGTTGATACTCCAGCCAAGGGATCAATGACTACTTCTTTTGTGTGTTTAAAGTGTCCTTTGTCGATCTTCGACAGAGACTTTACCGTTGATTTAGTTTCTTTGCCTTTAAGTGGGTTAGATGTGATTTTAGGTATGAACTGGTTAGAACATAAATATGTTCATATTAACTATTATAAGAAGTTGGTGAGGTTTTCTACTCCTGAGGAAGAGCAAGCTGGTATGTTGTCTGCTAGACAGTTGTGGGAGTTGATGCAAGAAGAGGCTCAAATGTTCTCGTTGATGGTGTCGCTATCTGTCGAGAATCAAGCTATAATTGAGGAATTGCAAGTGGTGCATGAATTTCCTGAAGTTTTCCCTAATGAAATTCTTGATGTACTTCCAGAGAGAGGAGTTGAATTTGCTATTGATCTAGTACCTGGTACCAAACATGTTTCTATGGCACCATACAGGATGTCTGCATTTGAATTGTCTGAATTAAAGAAGCAAATGGAGGAGTTACTTGAAAAGAAATTTGTAAGACCAAGAGTATTGTCGTGGGGAGCTCCAGTATTACTAGTAAAGAAGAAAGATGGAAGTATGAGACTTTGTGTTGATTATAGAAAGTTGAGTAAAGTGACAATTAAGAACAAGTATCCACTTCTAAGAATCTGTGAGTTGATGGATCAATTGGTGGGTGCTTAAGTGTTTAGTAAGATTGATTTGAGGTCGGGCTACCATCAGATTAAAGTGAAGGATGAAGATATCCATAAGACAGCTTTCAGAACGCGTTATAGACATTATGAGTATTCGGTGATGCCTTTTGGTGTTACTAATGGGCCGGGAGTATTCATGGAGTACATGAACCGTATCTTTCATACTTATTTGGATCAGTTCATAGTGGTGTTCATTGATGACATTTTTATTTAATCTAAATTGGAAGAAGAGCATGCAGAACACATAAGAATAGTATTGCAAGTTTTGAAAGAGAAACAATTGTATGCAAAGTTGTCTAAGTGTGAATTTTGATTAAAGAAGAATAGTTTTCTTGGTCATGTTACCTTAGGTAGTGGCATTATTGTAGATCCATCTAAAGTAGATGTTGTGTTGCAGTGGGAAAATCCTAAGTCAGCTACCAAGATTAGAAGCTTTTTGGGATTATCTGGTTATTATAGAAGGTTTATCGAAGGTTTTTCAAAGTTGGCACTTCCGTTGACTAAGTTGACTTGTAAAGGTAGAGCTTATGTGTGGGACGTTTAGTGTGAAGAATGTTTTACGAAATTAAAGAAGAGATTAGCGTCGGCTCCGATTTTGACATTACCTAATCTAGGAGAACCTTTTATGGTATATTGTGATGATTCTAAGATGGATTTAGGAGGTGTGCTTATGCAGAATAAAAAGGTAGTTGCTTATGCATCAAGGCAGTTTATGACTCATGAAAAGAACTATCCTACGCATGATTTAGAGCTTGCTGCAGTTGTTTTTGTGTTGAAGATTTGGAGGCATTATATTTATGGTTCTAGATTTTAAGTATTTAGCGACAATAAGAGTTTAAAGTATTTGTTTGATAAGAAAGAATTGAATATGAGACAACGAAGATGGTTTGAGTTGTTAAAGGATTATGATTTCGATTTGAATTATCATCCAGTAAAAATGAAAATGGTGGTTGATGCGTTAAGTCTAATGGCTGTACATATGTCGGCAATGATGGTTAAATAGTTGGAATTAATTGAGCACTTCAGAGATATGAGCTTAGTTTGCAAAGTGACACCGCATAGTGTTATGTTGAGAATGTTGAAAATTAACAATGAATTTCTGGACACTATCAAAAGAGCTCAGAAGTTAGATGTGAAACTGGTAGACTCGATGGTTGTGATTGATAAGTTCGAGGATAAAGATTTTAAGTTAGATGTGCAAGGTGTGTTAAGATTCCGTAATCGAATTTGTATTCCTGATTATGCGGAGATGAAGAAAGTGATTTTTTAGGAGAGTCTTAGGAGCAAGTTAAGTATTCATCCCAAAGCTACAAAAATGTATCAAGATTTGAAGAATTTATTTTGGTGGCCTGGAATGAAGAATGATGTGGATCAGTTTGTGTATGCATGTTTAACATGTCAGAAGTCGAAAGTTGAACATCAGAAGCCTGCAGGTTGATACAACCGTTAGAAGTTCCCGAATGGAAATGAGATATCATTTCGATGGACTTTGTAACGAGGTTACCTAATACTTCAAAAGGACATGATTCGATTTGGGTGACTATTGATAGGATTACAAATTCGGATCATTTTATTCCAATTAACACCAGTTTTCCAGTATCAAAGTTGGCAGAGATTTACACTAGGGTAATTGTGAAATTGCATGGTATTCCTTTGTGTATTGTAACGGATAGGGATCCGAGGTTTACTTCATATTTTTGGAAGAGTTTGCAAGAGGCGTTGGGTTCTAAGTTGAGGTTGAGTTCGGCGTATCATCCTCAGACGGATGGTCAAATTGAAAGAACTATTCAGTCGTTAGAAGATTTATTGAGAGTATGTGTTCTTCAGCAGGGAGGTTCGTGGGATACTTATCTTCCGTTAATAGAGTTCACTTATAATACCAGTTACCATTCTAGTATTGGAGTGACACCTTTTGAAGAGTTGTATGGTCTAAGATGTAGAACTCCTTTATGTTGGCATGAGTCTGGAGAAAGTGTAGTGCTTGGACTTGAGATTGTTTGAGAGACAACTGAGAAGCTGAAGTTAATTCGAGAAAAGATAAAAGCTTCCCAAAGTAGACAGAAAAGTTATCATGACAAACAAAGGAAAGTTTTAAAATTTCAAGCAGGTGATCAAGTGTTTCTGAGAGTTACACCAGTGATTGGTGTTGGATGGGCATTGAAGTCTAAGAAGCTCATTTCTTGTTTTATTAGTCCGTATTAGATTTGGGACAAAGTTGGGAATGTTTCTTATAGAGTGGCTTTATCACCTAATCTTTTGAATTTGCATGATGTGTTTCACGTGTCACAATGCCGGAAGTATATTTCAAATCCATCTCATGTGATTCATATGGATGATGTGCAAGTACAGGATAATCTTACTGTGATGACGATGCCGGTACGAATCACAGATCGTGAAATGAAGACTCTAAGTGGCAAGGAGATTGCTTTAGTAAAAATAGTCTGGTTAGGAGCTGCTGGAAAAAGCATGACGTGGGAGTTGAAAAGCAAGATGCGAGACACCTATCCTGAGTTGTTCGAACAAGGTAAATTTTCGAGGACGAAAACATTCTAAGTGTGAGAGAGTTGTAACGCCCGTTAATTTAATTAATTTTTTAATTATATTATTTTGGATTATTTGTTGGAAAGTTGTGAGATGTTGAGAATTGTTGGTATAATTTGTAAGATTAGTATTAATTAATTAGTTGATTAATAATAATATTAATGTTGGAATTAATGGAATAATGGCGTTGGGCTTATGTTATTGGTTGGATGTAGTAATATAGGGGGTGTGTTGTTAAGCCCATTAAGAATAATGATAATGTAAGGTTCTACTTAAACAAAAGGAATAGGGTTAATTGAGGGGTTGCTGGAAAAATTGGTCGTGAGAAGTGCAGAGGAAAGGAAAAGAGCAAAAGCTAGGTTTGATCGGAAAATTTTTGAGCGACCTTCAATCCAAGGTAAGGGTGAAGTTTTGACTCTATAATGGGAATTTTCATGCATGATTGATCTGTGTTGAATTGAATGATGTTGTTGTATTTGATTGGGCATGAATTGGGATATTATGATTGTGTTTGTTGTTAGGAAATTCTATTGTTATGATGATGATTCCATGAGACCCTAACCTAAAATCTATGAGTAATAGAAATTAGGATTAAAGTATTTGATGATGAAATAGAACTGTAATTGGTGTACAAAAAGTATTGCATTGTGATGAATTGATAGATAGTGAAACTATATGTTTATATGAATTTTAGGACCCGTAAAGTGAAAAGATCGCAAGAAAATTTGGTTTGGTATAATGCAGAATCAGAAGCAGGAAAACCATGTTCGTAGAGAATCGCCAGGCGATACAAGGAGCATCGCCAGGCGACGGCGCTTTGCCGAGCGAAAGTGGAGGCAAGAATAAGGCAGATTTTTGGATGAGCTACTGGAGTGCGTCGCGCCTAGCATGGTCGGGCGAAGGGTGACGCGAAGGCAGCATCGCCGGGCGATGTGAGGATTCGACCGATGACGGTTGTCAGTAGCTGATACATGTTCCTTTTGTTGGATTTTCTTGAATCGACCATAACTTTAGTATTTAGTTACAGAAATGGATGTAGCAGACTTAAAAAAGAATGAATAATAGCAGAGGCTATTTAGTAGTATCAGAAGTGAAGTAGATTGGCATTTTAGTAGGACCGTGTTATTAACAGTAGTGATATATATATATATATATATATATAAGTTGTTGTAATGTTATTATTATTAATTTCTGAAGTTGCAGGTGATGAATTTTGTCTTGTTGCCTCTATAATTGGAAATTGCTAAGTAGCAGACTTATGCCAAAGTCGTTATACATTGATGTTGTAATTTTTGTTGTTAGTCATGTTTTCACATACATAGCATATCATATTGGAAGCTGATACTCGTTAAGTTGGCCTGGATTGACAAAATATTAAGTTGAAGGCTTATGCCTTGTTGCTGCCTCTATTAATTGGTAAATTATTAAGTTGGGAGTTCTGCTCCATTGGTACCACATGCATGTGCATAAAAATGAGTCGCACTCCATGTTGCATATTTAAGTTGTCGTGTTCATGAATTAATCATTATGTTTTGTTTATATTTTGTTGTGATTGATGTTGTTCATAAGTTGTAAAGCGGTGATTTTGCATGAACTGATTCTAATATAATGTGTATCATACATTTAATTATATTGTTAGATATCTCACCCCTTTTGTTTGAATGTTACCCCGATGTTGGTAACGTGCAGGTAATCCATATTGAAGGTGGTTTACCTTCACTAGTTCGAGTCGGTGTCGTTGCTCTGATACATAACACTCGGGGGGGATGAACACTTGTTGCTTTATCGTTGTTATTACTTCCTTTTCTGAATTTTAAGTTTATTTTTGTTAAGTACTTATTAATTGGAGTCATTTAAGTTGAATAAAGATGTTGCATTCTTTTAAGTAGAATGTTATGAATCTGCTGCATAGTTATGAAAGTCGTTGGTTTTATTAGATTGATTTATGTTGCTGATTGGTTCATCAAAGTTTAATGTGTTATGTAACTATAATGAATGTTGTTGTTTTAAGTTGAAATTGTAGCATCCTGATTTAGTTGTTAAATTTTTATAACTTTGATTTTATAATAATTTCTTGTAGAATTAGGGTGTTACACATATTATGAGGACCGTCTCTTCGATCATAACCAAACTGACGTAAATCTAGAGAAGGGTTGTAAGTAATGTCCCCCCTTATGCCTAGGATTGACACATTAGGAAACTCTCCACAGTGTCAATAATAATGATGTCTTCTTGGGATCGGGAACACCAATAAATGTATGAATGAGAGAGTGACATTATCCTTTAAGACCACCTCAAACCTTATTAATTCTTCATTATTGAGCGGGGAAGGTACGAAATAAACCACCTGGATAGCAAAGGTATACAACACATGAGAGTTCCTCGCTTCCTCATGGTACAAATGTGAAGAGAATGCAGAATATCTCCGAGCAAAGTAGGCACAGGATTATGAGTGAGGAATATTTTGATGGCGTTTACATCTATAAGTTGGTCCGCATTGGGGAACAGTACCAAACTATAGACTAGTAAACCCAAAACATCTTCAAAACCATGAAAACTCGTGGCATCTAGAAACAACTGAGATTTCTCCATCAGAAATTTTTTAAGGAGACCTTTAACCCCACTCCTAGTTTCCCAATTAGATGCAATGTTGAACGATTTCAAGTGAAAGGTTGTGGCAATATCTTTAGGTCTTGGATCTTTCTCTAAACCAATGAAGGGTATCTGATCCAGTATAGGCACCCCAAGTAACATAGGTAACTCTTCCATTGTGGGCACCAACTGATAATTGGGGAAAGTAAAGCAATGGTGCTTAGGATCAAAGAACTGGAACAAAACACTCATCATGTCTTCTTTGAGACCGAGAGTAACCAAACTGAGTAGATGGCCATGTATTTTGGTGAACTGAGAGCTTTCGGGAACCTTTGAGACCAATTCTTTAAGTTTGGAAGGTATTCCCATGAAGTTGATCTGGATAGTATTTCTGCAAGCGGGGGCCATAGCCTCCAAAACACAACAAAGATAAATCTCTTGGTCCTTGAAATGGTCAATGAAAATGTTATGTTTACAATGTTATGATGTTATGTTATTATGTTTAAACAAGATAGCAACAAGGTAGCAAGCAAAAGAAAATCACACAAGAGGCCTTAGGTTTAAAGGCTTGCATGAGGTTCATATGTAAGTATCCTCTTGAAGTTCAGTTGACTCAACCTGTCCTAAGAATAGTAACTGGGTTCTAGGAGTCTCATATCACTGATCTCTCTCTCTCATGCATTGTTTCAGCAGAGCAACTAACTTGCCCCCAAAATATCCCGAGAGTTGAATCTCAATGAGCGTAGCATCAAGTATCAACCAACTTCATACTGCACCAAAGTTGACCATCTCACTACTTTATAATGGCTAAGTTGGGTTAATTAAGGTTCTAAAGTTCAGTTAGTGCTTATGACACCACGAGGAATCCTAGTGTTATCCTCGACTGACTCAAGGAACACCAGTACAAACAAATGTGTCACACTAACGTAGCCATCACTTCAACCATATCGGTCTACGTCGTACAATTTCCATGATTTATTGCTACTTACCTAAAATGTCCCTAGATCCAAGTATAGGATTTTTGCAAGAAATTAAAACAGAGCAAAACCCCAAATATAAAGCAAACAAACAAAGCAAGTAAAAGTGATATATCCCTAAGGTAACCTCTATTTTTTAGACAGAAATCCCCAGTGAAGTCTCCAGTTCTACAATACGGTGGGAAAACTGACTTTGTTTTTCGTTTTATCGCAAATGTTGCAGATAGAAAGAGTCGTTACCGGCTTTTCTTTTATCCAATAAGGAAAGGGTGAAAAGAACAGGAAAGACCTTCAAGATATTTTTCTGAGTTCGAGGGGAAGGTTATGAAAAGGGAAGGTGTTAGCACCCTTTTCATCCATAGTAATCTACAGGCTCTTAATTGCTTAGCTCACTTTAATCTGATTTGTGTGTGCTTTGAAAAATGTTTTGAAAATGCCAATGTAAGGCAGTCTTCTTTATAGTCACACTTGTATCAGTCTTCAAGAGTGTTTATAAATCATTTTGAAAGTAGTTGTTTTAAAAGTGTGAGGTGTGAAAATTATTTTAGTTTGTGAGCAAGCAATTAAGGGTATCTTACCCACTCAAAGGTCTTTCATTATTCTTTTCCTACTCCTTTAAGTATAGTGTTATCCATACCATTAGTTGGTAGATAGCCCCATTCATTGGATGTAAAGGGACAGACGTAGGATCACTGTTATGGTTATTGAAGGAAACATATAGGGATACCTTAGCAATTCGAAGGGAATATCATCGTATATTCATAGGCAACATTGAGGGACAAGATCATATCTCGTAGGCAACTTCGAGGGACATCACAGGATTATGATCTTTTTGATGACTTTAGTCGAGTGTCTTTGCTAATGGTATCCCCGTGTTCGAGGAACATGACCATTGTTATTCTGAAGGCAACAGAGTGAGGCTACCCTAGAGGTGCGCGTGTAAAAATGATTCAATTCAGTTATTTATCTTGTTTATTTAGAGTTATGTACCGTTTTGTTTAAGATCTTGCCATACATACCTAGTTACTATACATTTATATATACATACATGCATAAATAGTATGGGTGCGGAAAGTAAAGTGCGGGAAAATAAACCTAGGCTATTACATCCCATGGGCAATTACATAATAGGAAAAAATGCGAGGAAATAAACTAAGTTATTACAAAAATATCCGTGTGACCTATACATTTTCTCTAAGAAATTAAAGGGGCAAATAAATAAGAAAATATTAGAGAAGATGTTTTAATGTCCTAAAATATAAAACGTTAGAATTTTTATTTTTGTATTTTTATAGAAAATAATTTAAGTTAATAATTAATAAAAACCTAATTATTCTAATTAATTTTACAAATTAAGAAATAAGACTTAAAATCTAATTAAATGAAAAAAGTTAATTAAGAAAACCTAAAAGACTATTTTTTTTATTTTATGTAATATTCTGATTTTTATATGTTTTGATTTTAATTGTAAAAAAGAAATAAATTAGTGGAAATGGAGTTTCAAAGAGAGAATCTGATTGTGCCCTAGACATGGTAACTCATCATCTCGGCGTTAAAGCTTGCATTTTCTTATTCAAACTTGTTCTAAACATCATGATGAACACATCCGTGCATACGAAATTAGTTAAATATGCATAGATTAAAAGATTCGAATTCAAGAAAATTACCAAAACCAATGGACTTGTGTAAGCTATTCCAGACGTGAATAGATTTGTTTCCGGACTTGGTGAGATTCCTGGGAGCTTCAGGAACACGATTTAAGGCTTCGTTTTGATTGAGAGTGGCTGGAAATTTTGATACGAGTTTGCACATTTCTTTGAAAATTTGTGATTTTGAAACCTTGCTTTTATGGAATCCACTTGTCTTTTTTGCACTTGAGTGTTGCATGTATTTATAGAGGAATGAAATTGTTCAAAACAAGGCAAGGATCTTGTATCATTATGTCACAATTCATTGCAAAGAAAACATATTGAAATCTTTCTAAAATTGTTTTAAAAACCTTTCAAACTTGAAGATTTTTGTTCCCAACATGTTTTCACGGTTTTGGCAAGCTCTTAAGAGGCCTTGGGCCTTCTAGACGATACCCAAATGTATCCCACACACCTTTTGGTCCATCAACTCATATTTTATTTGATTTATTTTGAATTAATTTGAATAAAATCAAAATAAATAAAATAAAAAATGAAAGTAATGTATAAATGGACTTAGAGGTCCTCTAACATGTTATAAACATGTTTAAACCTCAAAAGTTAGGTCCATTAGTCCAAAAGTTCAAAATTGCTCAAATAAAGTTTCATGCATTTTCTCAAACATTGCCTAACTTGCATAAATAATATCTCACTCAATTTTTATTCTTTGAAGGTGATCTATGACTTTTTGAAAAGCTTAAGGTGTCCTATACAATCTCTATGTTGATCATTTTTTATTTTGATGAATTCATCTTGATGTAAGTAGCATTGAAACAAAGTGTCTTTTTGTTGACTTTTTAAATGACCTATAATATCTTGACCCATATCTCTTAAATGAAGCACTTTTGGACTTGAGCTTAGAGATACAAAGTTGTAGATAATTGAATATCCTTCAAAATGAGCTTTGGTTGGGGAAAAATAGATGAAGCATGTGAAAGTTATGCTTGGTCAAAGTTCAGTTGACTTCTCCTAAGGAAACCCTAATTTGACAACTTTTGACTTTTGATGATTTGTGAGTTTTTCTTGAGGAATCATGATCAATCCTTGATCAAATGATGAATTCGAATTTAAAATATTGATGTTGACCAAAAATATTAAAGTTTGACTGTATTTTGGCCACATTTGACATTTTACCCTATATAGTTGATTTCCCATTGTTTGAGCAATTGACTGAGCAAACTTGTGATGCAAGGCTTGAAATCTGACATGAGGATTCTTTGAAGCATATGAGGAGTTATGAAAACCATTTGAGGAATTAGAAGTTCAATTTCCTTTTAGAAAAGTAAAACCATAGTTGTAGGCTATTTGTTTAAGAAAAGACTTGTCTGATCAATTCCTTGAGTAATCTTGAGCGATTGAGAATGAGAGGGAAAAATTTGACAATGAGGAGACTTCTTGAAATAATTTGATTTGAAAACGAGAGAGAAAATTTTTGGGTACAACAACGTCAAAGTACACATGTGTGTAGATTATCAGAATCTGAACAAAGCAAGTCCCAAAGACGATTTCCCGTTATCTCACATAGATGTTTTGTTGGATAATACGGCTCAAGCTTCGGTATTTTTATACATGGATGGTTTATCAGGTTATAATCAAATCAAAATGGCACCCAAAGATATGAAAAAGACTACTTTCATGATTCCTTGGGGCACTTTATGTTACAAGGTGATGCCTTTCGGTCTAAAGAACGTAAGGGTGACTTATCAACGAGCGATGGTTACATTGTTTCATGACATGATCCACAAAGAATTTAAGGTATAGGTGGATGATATGATTTCCAAATCTCATACAGAGGAGGATCACATCATATATTTACAAAAGCTATTTGAGCGTCTGCGAAAGTTCAAACTGAGGTAGAATCCGAATAAATGTACATTTGGTGTCAGGTTCGGTAAGTTATTAGGTTTTATTGTAAGTCAGTGTGGTATTGAGGCGGATCCCGACAAGGTAAAGGCCATACAAGAAATTCCAGCTCTAAGAACATAAAAAGAGGTTCGTGGTTTCTTAGGATGATTGAACTACATTTCGAAGTTCATATTGCACCTAACTGCTACATGCGAGCCTATATTCAATTTACTACGAAAAATCAAACAATGGTGTAGAATGGTGATTGTCAGACAACCTTCGAGACAATAAAGCAATATTTACAAGAGCCACCAATCTTGATGCCACTAGTTCCTGGAAGACCGCTCATTGTAATAACCGACTTAAAAGATGAGAGTTGCCACCATTAATTTTTATCCAAAGGCAGGAATATAACGGAATAACCTTAATTGATGATACAAAGATTCTAAATTCTTGACTCACTTTAGACAAAGGGAAGGTGTTAGGCACCATTCATCTACCTTGTTCACAAGGATATTAGGGTTTAGGTTTAAGGTTTAAGAATAGGGTTTTAATTTTTTATTTAGGGGAACTCGCCATGATTTTTAAGTCGTATGTATATGTATCCTCTTATGAGGAATCAGAGTCTAAATTCGTAGTTCGTAGTGTTTGGTTATTTTTTTTATGGATTGTGGAAATATTTTGAATTAATCCTTGAACCAAGCCAGGGTTGAAAATAGCAGAATCATAGACGTAATTCGTAGTTAATAAAAAAGATCTCCACAATCCTTTTTGAAAATATCTTGAATTTAATTATGTTAGTAAAAAAGGTTAGCATTTGATTGGTTAGCTGTTTTAGAATATGTTATGCAATATGTAAATAAAAAAATTGAATGAGAAAAGGATCTAATGTAATTAGAAAAATAGGGTTAGTGTTTTAGAAAATATTTGATTAATAAATAACTATTTTTTCCTAATTATTAAAAATGTTTTAAGGATTTTTGATAACATATCCAATAATTAATTATTAGTATGTAAAATTATAATTTAATGCAAATTGCTAAAAATATGATAAATATTAATTAAATGAGTAATTGAATAAGTTAATTAAAGAATTAAATTAATAAATTAATTAATTAATTAAAGGAGGGGTGTAATAATTAAATTCGGAGTGTATTTTTTATTCAAAAGAAACTAAAGTCATCTTTTAGATTTTTGTATTTTTCTATTATTTTTTTGCATTCTTAATAATGAATAAAAGTTAAGATAAAAAAGTTTTTTTTTTTAATATTAATAAGAAGAAGAAAAGTAAAAGTTTTAAAAAATAATTTTAGGTTTATAAAAAAAGGGTTTTTCTAAAATAATAATAAAAAAGTTTAAGGTTAAAAAAATGTCTTTTTAGGGTTAGAGAAAAGGTTTTATAAAAAAAAAGGTGAAAATAATAATAACAAAAAACAGGAATATCATAAACCATAAACAAAACAAATAGCAATCAAACAATCAAATTAAAACTCAAACAAGAATAAATTATAATCTTCATCAAATACAATATTCATAAACATGCTTAAAAATATAAAGTCAATATCAACTCGGAATATTGTGACCAAATTAAGTTTTTCTATCCATCCTTCTTTTCCTTTTCTTTGTGCTTTTCTCCTTTCTCATTTGGTGCAAGATTCCCCTTTTTTTCTTCGGTACAAGATCCCTCTTTTTTTAGATTGATGATGGAATGGAGACCTTAGAGTTCAGTTGTTGTTGTTCTTCGATGTGAAGAACAACTTTTAGGAGAACTCTAGTGAGTTGTCGATCGGCAAATGATTATTGATTCTTTAAATGGTTGTTGATCCTCCAAATGATTGTTGATAAAAAATTTAGGTGTTATGTTCAAAACCTTAAAATTAACCAAGAGAGTTGCGTATAAAGAATGTTTGTGAGTGAGATAGAAAATTGTTGATGTAATTGTTGATGAAAAGTTATGGTGAAGAGAGCCCTATTTATAGATTTGAAATTAGGTTAAAGATACCCCAAAAAGGAAATAGTCCACATCAAGAAAAGCTCAAAGTTTATGATTTTATCTTGTTCAGCAAGTCTACAAACTCTGACCAATGAGAAATCAGTTTAGTTAACATGTAACCAATCAGAAAGTGAAAAATCATGTGATTTTGTTGTTTTTAAATTTTATATGGTTTTTTAGTTATTTTTTAATGAAAAATCGAAAAGATTGAAGAAAAAAACTATTTTTGAAAAGTTATTAATTAAAAAAAATGAAAATAATAATTTAATAATAAAAAAGTAATTTTTTTAGGAAGATTTATACCAATGGAGATTAATTGAAACTTGGAGAACAAGATTATGAACCTAGACACTTTTGGGATTTTTTTCCAATATTATGATTGATTTGATGATTAATAAAAATGATTTTGAAAGATTTCAATTATTTTTAACAACTTGACTATTAAGTGTATAAAATCAAAGATTTAAAAAATAAAAAAATAATTTTAAAATACCCTTAAAATAAAAAATGAAAAATAATAATAAAATAATTGAAAATGACTTTTTTTTACCTATTTTATTAAAAAACACATAAAAGTATATAAATACCAAAAAGTATTGTAATGGGACATGAACTCAAGACCTTCCACTTGCAAGTCTTACTCTCTTATCAATTGTGTTATGTCATTCTATTCGAGACAAAAAGGCACATAGAAGCATATGAAGGTGAGAAAATATTCTGCTATTTTAAAATTAAAACTAATTTAAAGTAAATTATTATATATTTTTAAATGAGCAAAATAAGTTATTTTTAAACCAAATGTGAGTAATATCCAAAAAATTTATGAAATCAAGTTTAAAAATAATTTGAATATTTTAAAAATGGGGCAGACAAATTTGGGGTATGATAGCTTTCTCTATTTAATTACTCTTCGATTGAAGAGTGCGAGAATACAAAGGTCTAGCACATTCAGATCGAAGGGTTATTAAATAATGGAAGAACCCAAAATTTGGATCAAAGATTATAAGGATATGATGTACAGCTTTCTCATGAGTACGGAAAAATAGGCAAATATGATGATGTATCATCCTACCAGAGTTAGAGCGAAAAGTGAGATTGACTTAGATATGACGACACAGAAAACTTGCCAATACCTAGAAAAGAGATCGTAGATTTTGCATATTTACCGTAACCTAGGAGATAAATAACACAAGTTTGAAAGTTGACTTACTAACGCTTCGATACTAATATAGTAAGCTTATAACATAGATTTTTCTCTATTCATCACAGCCTAGGGGATGAATAAAACAGAGTTGATAATCCATTGCCGTATGGAGACTGACATAATGAATCATACCGCAGATTTCATTATGTTTACTAAAACCTAGAGAGTAAACAATACGAGGATGGACCTATGCATTTATCACGGCCTAAAGGATAAATGACATAGGGATAGGCTTATGTATTCATCACGGCCTAGAGCATGAATAGTGTAACCCTGAAAATTCGCATACCTATCATAACCTAGGATATAGATAATTGAAAAGTGTGTGTTTATCACGACCTAGAGGATAAACGACACGAAGATAGTTCATGTATTCATTACAACCTAGAGAATGAATAATATAAACCTGATAATTCGCATGCCTACCACAGCCTAGGGGATAGATGATTGAAAAGTTTGTGCGTTTATCACGACCTAGAGAATAAAAAAAACAGGGGTAGTCTTATGTACTTATCACGACCTATAGGATAAATAACGTAATCCTGAAAATTCGCATATCTACCACAACCTAGAGAATAGATACTTGAATAGTGTTTTGGTAATCAAATCTCATATAACTAAACCAAAGATAAGATCGGAGTTTACCAATTGTGTTTGTTCTCAACCAAGGTATTGATTAGCATGAAGAATGCTAGGTTTTAAGATTGAAACTGAAGTTTCACCGATGATGCCGGTTGTGCCTATTCTCAACCAAGGCTTGATAACCAAATGAAGTTGAATTTTTTTGAATATTTGAAAAGTTTGAATTTGATAATTGAAAGTGTAATGCCCGGAGGTTGGTGATGACTAGGCCTTGGCTATGAATCGTAGGTAAGCTGCCTACTGAAATTTTGATAATGGTACCTCTGATGATTGTGCATGTTTTCAACTAAGGTAGCTACATTGATAATACAAAGAATGGATAGTGTTGAGCTTAAATTTAAAATTGAGTGTGTCTTAGCTGGTAAGCGTGTCTTTAGATTTTCACTAGTTTTCATGGGCATTTATGATTGAATGTAATGAATGTATGCATGTTTGATATGATTATGCTTGAGGTATGCATGATTCATGTTATGTATGCTTGATATGATCATGATAATGTTATGAAATGATGCAATGATTGATCAATTCCAATGCCCATGTTATTTTAACTGTGGGTGACAAGATAGGCTACAAGACGAGAACTGAGTTTTATTTAATTATCAGACGAGAATTGACTATCTAACGGGAACTGGGAAGAAACATGGGTTAAAGGTGTGGTAGAATGATCAGAGACGTTTGATTCTAATCAAAGGGCCCTCGTGAGTTAATCCTGGGGCATTTGATTGAAAGTAGGACAAATGAACTGCTGAGATGAAATGTTAACTAGGACTGACAAAGGAAGTGAGCGGATGGTGACCAGAAATTGGTCACCAAATCCCATGGCTCTCGAGGAGCCACCACGTATTTAGACGAGGACTGGGTATGTGATTCCACTCACACCTTGTAAGGCTGCTTATGATTATGTTGATAGAAATGTGTGAGGATGCTCACGTCTTTTGCCAATTGAAACGTGCAAGGTTGCTCACGTCTTTTGCCAATTGAAACGTGCAAGGTTGCTCACGTCTTTTTGTTGATGACAGTTTGTTATCGAGTGTTTGGAGAATTAACTTGATAAATCTTGGAGGCTAACAAAACAAGTTATATCGTGGATTTCTCTTTATCTATAACTACCTAGAGGATGGATAATGTGAGGTCGACCTTATCGTTGCAAAGGGATTAAACGGATAAGACTGAAGATTATAATGTATCACTTCTCGGGGACTAACGTGACAATTATGGTTTTGCGTGTCTACTACAACCTAGGGATTAGGTGGTGTGTGTATCAACCTTGTGTATGTCAAGAGACTAAGTAAATACTACCGAATAAATTTGGAAAATAGATGTTAAAGCTTGGAGACTAGCATAGCATGTTATATCATAGAATTTGCACATTTATTGCTACCTAGGGAATAAACGACAAAGGTTTGAAACTGGAGTTTGATGATGAGGAGGTTGTGTCCGTTCTCAACCATGACTTTGACGAAAATTCTAGGTTAACCAATGAATATGCTCGATTATGCTTACGGATAATGCTTATGCCAATTGATAAATGAGAGTGCTTACGATTTTGTATATGTGCATTATGTTATTTTAAGATGTTGCCTTCTTTTAGAGCATTGGGCCTCTGAACTTCCTGACTCCCCAATACCTTTTGTTTGTCGATATTGAATTGTCTTTATACTTGATATGGCATTTTTGCATGTAGATGCAAGTGGTAATGTGTAGTATGTAATGATTTGACCAATGTATGTAATGAGTGATTTGGATACGTATCAATGGACGTTGGAAATTTGAAATACCAATGAATGACTACGCTTGCAGGGTAAACATCAAGTGATATTCGGATTAAGGGCAAACTCCTAATGGTATTGAGCTTTTTGTCTATCTGAGCAATGATGTCGGAATTCGTCAGATGGATGAAATGATAGGCATAATTTGATTCTATATTGAAGCGACCTAGTGAATGTATTATGCATACTCATATGCTTTTGATGGATGCCCTTGTGATGGTTAATAGGTGGTAGAGCGTTATGCTATCATGATTTCCCGATACTTGTTTGGTATTCCAAGACTGTTGGTGTAGGAGAAGGATCCACTAGGGGATCCCGAAAGTACACGGAGAGCTTGCCCCTTTGTGGAGGGTCTTGCCCTAATATGTCAGGTCTGGGAAGAGATTCTCCTTGATATGACTTTGGAAATAGTTTGATCATAGTATGAATGACCCCACTATTTTGTATTATGAAACATTTATGCCCTTGACTAATGGGCTCTTGGATCGTTTTCCCTTGATGGGCTATTTTTTGAACCAATTTCTTCTGAATGAGCCTCGTAGCAGTATGCTCCAACGTTTTCACTTCTTGAAAGGTATTCCCCCCAATCTCCAGAATTTAGAGGAGGTACTCTTGGATGACATACCCTTGATGAACTGTTTTTAAATCATTTCCTTTTGATCGAGCCTCGTATTGGTTTTCCCCAACATTTGAATTTTGAAAGATATACCCCCAATCTCAAGGATTGGAAGGAAGTACCCTTGGATCTCACCAATGTGATATGAACTTGCCATGGGTTTCCCCAAGTATTCAAAGCTTGAAAAGTTTGTACTTGATGTTGCTTGAAAGGGAACTTAGACCTTTCGTAAGATGAACTTGATATGCATTGCCCCAACATTTGAGTATTGAAGGGTTACCCCTTGATTATCATGAACTTGAGAAGTTGTAGAAAGAGGAACCGAGTCCTACCATGTTGTGATATGAACTTGATTAAAGAAATCCCCTTCGAAAGGTATGCCCTTGATTAAACGACACTTTGAAATATGATCCAAGTTTATTGAATCTCTGAATGATCACCCCTTATTCATAGGATGACCATATGGTCACTAGTCTTGCATATGATCATAGGGATCCTCTTAGATGTTTTGCCCCTAGTCAATAGGATCTTCTTGGAAAGGATTGCTTTTGGTTAAACTAGTTTTTTCTGAGATCTCCTTGATGCTAAGAATTGATTCGCATATAAAATTGTACATTTTGAAAAGTAATTCTAATTTAATGCTCATGCAAGTTTTGAAATCGAAATTTTATTGGAGAAGAAATGGATGATTAGAGATGGAGATTGGAAGAAGTGAAGTGGTCAACAATAATTTTAACAAACATAGGAGTTAGTTTAACACAATTTTTGCCAATTATGCTTTCATAGTTAACCTTGTTTCAATTAGGACTTTTGAAGGTTATAACGTGGCCATAGTTTGTGGTTCAAGAAACAAAGGATATAAGGCTCAAAATTTATTTATCCCACCTCATTCTCCTTGATATTCTCCAATCCTAAATCCAATTAATGCAACAGATGCGTTCAATCTCCAAGAAATTTTTTGCAGTCGCGTAGATGATGAGAAGCATAGATAAAGATCTAAGCACCAATGAAGAGAATTGATAAGATCCAAGAATTGATAAGATCCAAGCGTTGATGAGAAGCCTTTGAGGTGGAAGTCACAAGATTTTTCTCCAATTTATTTGTTTTAATCCCTTATTTTTATATGAGCTGATTCTTTTGAATATGGTCCATCGGGATACCCTAACTTTTCCCTAAGTCAAGATTTTCTTTGACTTAGCGGACTTTCTCCTTTTGAATTTTTTTTTCTTTTTTTTTTACTTTGAACATGTGTTATTTCCATGCTAATTGTTGTAAGCTTCATTTTTCTATAAATAGAGTGTTGGTTCATTTGATTTGGACAAAGAAAAAAAATCTATTTTTCTCTCTAATTTTTCTATTTAGCCTCCAATAAATTATTGTTTATAGCTCTAAACAATTTTTTAGTGAAATGAATCCCAATAATAACCCTCTTGACACTCAAATTATTGTTTATATTTTTTGTAATTACGAATATAAAATTAGAGGGGAAAAATTAAAATAAGTTTTTAAGTTAAAAAAAATTGTTTAACTTTTAATTATTTTAATTTAATTTCAATTGATAATTATTATTAATATATAATCAAAAAACAAAAACACAAAAAAGAAAGTAAAAATATGAAATAAAAGTGGTGGAGTAAAGTGTTGAATTTTATTAAACAAAATCATTGTAGTGAATAAAAATTGAATGAGTGTTGAATTATTAGGTGGAAGAGAGAGAAGATGATGTGGAGTATAAAAAATATAAAAAAATTGGTGTTGAATAATTTTGTCATTATAGATAGTCTTAGGTAATGGATGTTATGTTGTTTTTGTTGAAGAATGTAGTTTGTCCTTGTGTTCTTTTAGGTTGATGGGTTATTATTTTTTTATGTGATCTATTTGTTCTATTAGCGTTATAATACCTTAAATTATATAAAAATGGTTTAGTGACATTTATATTCTATCACTAATGAATGAGAACTTGATATTTTTAATTTTAGCCTTAGATTTACTTAAAAATAAGTTACACTATTAAAAGTAACAATACAACTCCTTAAAAGCTTGAAATATATAACCACACATTTGATATACCTATACAGATAGACAAATTAATAGATGAAACTAGGCAAATTATATAATGAATTTAAATTTCATGAAATTTAGCAAAGTGGACTAAGAATTTATTGAAGTAAAATAATATGACAAAATGTAAAAACAGAAAAGTGTATTTCTCTGAAAAAAGAACCATAGTACATCAAATTATGTTTTGAAATAATATTTGGTATTTTTCCTTATAAAATTACAACAAAAAAAACTAAAAAATTCTTAAGTAAATCCATTACACACAAAAAATCCATTTCGTTTTCCCAATCTAAAATGAGATGCTAAAACTAACTGGATGAAGTCTAAATGGATTCATTAAAATTAAAATATTGAAAGCTATGAAACCAAAAAGAGTTGTTATTTCTCATAAAGCAAAATATACATTACATATAATTTCAACAATTACCTCACATGCTCAACATGTTCTAAAGCAAAGCTATGAGTCCTCCAGTATGAATTTTTATAAAATTGGCCTACTTTAACATAAAAAATTTCAATCCAACTATTATATTGATTAATTTTACATTTACAAAAACCATCAAGTATAAAAGCTTAACCAACCTTATACGTAAATTAACACTTTTCATTTTATCATTTAATATATAAAAAGATATAAAAATAGATCTCAACAAACAACAATATTCTGCAACTAAGAATGGGAAAAGTATTGAAAGCATGAATTTATTACTTCAATATATTAAGAAGTTGCTAGTATGCCTCCTCAGCTGCACAAAGGAACAAAATATAACAATTATATTTTCATCAGAATGATAGAAAAATAAAATTTTCAAATGGATATGTAAAATCTGACTTCATCATTACAATTGTAAACTTATTGCATTTTCTTGCATTATTTAAATCGTTAAAGTAATTTCTTATGTCAAAATAGTTTGCTCGACAGAGATAAGAGAGTGTTAAAAAGATTTGATTTAGAAGTGTGTGAAATTCTGGCACAGCAGAATCAGATGTCCTATAAGGATTTCAAGACATCTGATCTGACATGAACACACAGACAAGATAAAACAGTACTGAAAAGATAAAGAACACACCAGAATTGTTTACCCAGTTCAGTGTACAACAACACCTATTTTTGGGGCTACCAAGCCAGGAATGAAGTCCACTATCAGTAGTATTAATTTATACACCTTACAGCCAACACACCCATTGACGATATACGCACTTAATCACTACTCAATGACCCTTATACCTAGTCCTCCCTAGATATGGAATACCCCCATCCCACTTCCAATCATTACAATGATGTCTAGCAGTCAACACCTCGGTCACTGCATAGACGGTCCTTCACCAAGATTTTGATCACACAGATAAACATTTTGGAAGACATACTTCCATGATAATCTAGCTAAATATCTAAGCCAAACTCCACTGTTTTTTAGCTTTGCTCCTAACACATCCTGGAGTTGCTTCAAAGCTTCCTCCAGGAATAATGCATCTCTTACCTACAGGTTTCGAGATGAACATGGTAACCTTCCCACAACCCGGGAGGTTTACCTTGACAAAACCCTTAGAATTCTACATCTTGAGCCATTTCTTTTCTAGGTTACAAACCCTTCTATTTATATTATGTTATCCAAATAATTTTGGATCTTTAATCACAACAAATCAGCTGTAACAAACTGCAGAAACTTCTGCCACAAGAGAGGTCTTCAATCTTTACTTTCCTAAATAATCTCCTTATTTAGAAAGTCTTCATTCTCCTTGATTTCTGATTGAATTTTCTAGATCTTTAAATATGCGCCACATAGGATGCATAATATTCTCCATATTTTATGAGTCTTAAAGAATCTAGACCGCAAATATATAGTCCTCTCGCGCGTAGCTTTAAAAATTATCGAATCCCAAGAGACTAAATGTCAAACTACCGTATCTTAGGTTACTACGTAAATCTAGGGCTAATAATGTAATTAATAGGGGGTTTAGGGAACCTAACTGATTATAATCTAGTTTAGATTCAAGGGAGAATATCGGTATGTAATGGTCGGATTTCAGATATTTAGCAACTCATTGACCTAACTCATATTAACAAAACAGTTTTCAGTAGGAAGTATTTGTTTGAAAACCCTCTTCTCACGCTCTCGTGTTTATCGATTCAAATCCTACGATCAAACCTAAGTGATTGCGCTCGCTGTTTCAATTAGAATTTACAAATAGTTTTTGGAAACAAACAAAACCTAATCAACTTAAAAGCGCTCTCGCTGTATTTCAAGTTGATGAATAATTACCACTGTCCAATTATTATCTCAAACTCTTGTTTTATTGATCCTAACTTCTATCTGTATGTTACTCTCGTAACAAAACAGTTAATATTTAGAACTAGTAATTGAAACCAGAAAATTATTCTTTTTTAAAAGGAACTGATCAATTGGCGTTGCTAAACCTCGTTGGCTATATGGTCTTACATACCGATAAATAAATTTAGCCTAGCATGTTATACAATTCAATAACAGCACAACAAAAATAACTACCATCAAACAATTTAAATAAACTAAACATTTCAAACAATCCGGCCATAAATAAATAAAATACTTAAATTAAACCTGAAAATACTATGGAAGAATATTTGATTGACTTCAGGTGTCTCCCACAGGTCGGTAAAATAAATGAAAAGAAATAATGCGGAAAATATTCGGCAGAGTAACAGTAAAAATAGAGAAAAGAAAATTTCTCCAAAAATGGAGATTTGAGGTCCTATTTATAGGCTTGGAGACGCGCAGGGAGTTGAGATATTTTCTCCTCCGGATTTGCCTCTGTAGCGACCGCTACGGATTGAAGGAATCAGTGTAACGGTCATTACACTCCTACTTTTGGGGAGAGGCTAGCGTGGCAAGGTGTAACGGTCGTTACACCTGGGTTAGGTGATGTGTAACAGTCGTTACACCCCCTTGGGCCTCGGGTGGATTGGGCCCAGTGTTTCTTTCTTCTTTGGTCTTCCAAGGTTTTTTACTTGTAATGCATCCAATTCAGCCACACACCCCTCGATTGCATAATTTCCCTTTCTTTGTGCGGATTTTAAATATGATTAGCTCGACTTTTCTTGACTTTCTTCGCACATGCCTTGCAAACATCAAATTCCCGAAAACATAGAAAATACCAGCATAATACGAATAAAGAGTAATTTAATTAATTAAAATACGGATAAAATTCATGTAAATTGATCCAAATATTCGATATATTTCCGATTTATCAATAACAAACTGCAGAAACTTCTTCCCCAAGAGAGGTCTTCAATCTTTACTTTCCTAAATAATCTCCTTATTTAGAAAGTCTTCATTCTCCTTGATTTATGATTGAATTTTCTGGACCTTTAAATATGCGCCACATATGATGTGTAATATTCTCTTGAATATTCTGCCTATATATTAAGAACAAACTGAATCTCATTAATCCAGCTCAGCAGCCACGATGTCAAGACATTTTCTTCGACATGTTGTTCCAGTTGTTGAAAAAGTTTAACACAACATGTTCTGACATTGTAATAGGACTTCTTGTTGTACCTGTTCTTCTTATCCTATTCTACATTACATTATTGCTGCTATTATTTGTTTTACAAAAATTAATTCAATCCTAAAACAAGAGAACTAACAATCTCCCCCTTTGGAAAATGTTAGCTAAAACAAATAATCTAAAAACAATTCCAACCTAGGAGATTTCAAAAATACAGAAATATAACACTCAGCAGTAGCGTTCATAAGCTACTGCACATAACAATAGATATCCAGTTGAAAATAATGTCTCAACATCTTGTTCGACATCTTCTTTGCGGCACTCTGAAGAATTCAATTGCATCAGCACCAACGAACATCATCTTTAGGATAAAAGGAAGGAAAGTCCTGAATTTTGGTTGATGTACACGAGGAAGAAGATAGCCGAAGACAACTTGGACTCCCCCTCAATGCAAGAACATCTTCTAAACATAAAAGACTGATTCGCTGTCGCGGACGAATCAAAAACGAGTATTTTGTAAAATGCAGTATAGCGACAATGGCTCGAGTCGTATCGCAAGGATTCTTGATTTTATTATTAACTAATAGAAATCGAATGGGGGTTGGTTTTAGGATCGATTTATAACACGAAATAAGTGATTATCAAAATAAGCTAATCTGCTAATTCAGTTCCTACCTATCATTGATTATTATAACATTGCTGCCCTAAGCAGGTACTATTCCTGTTCGATCACAATAACATTCAACAAGCGAGAATGATATTATAAGAATTATGTTTCCTGTTTACCGAATTAAGCAAACGGTTAAAAATAAGCGAATTAACGAATTAAGCAAACGATAACACGCAATGAAAATTAGGGAACATAAATCAATCGAACCAAACAAAACTATTTTATGACAATCGGATTAAGCAAACGATGCACATATAATAGAGTTGAAATAAATATGAATTAAATCGCAAAATTATATTAACCTCAAGTATCGGAACATGAATGTAGCAGATCAACTCAGAGGAAATTTAGCTCTCCATAAGATTCGTACAAAGCAAAAGTTCTATTGTGAAAATAAAGAGGTTTTTCTATTGTAGCACGGCTGAAAACCTTATAAATAAAATAGTGTTTTTCACTACTAAGTCAAATTGGGTCAAAAACATAAACCAGACCCATAAAACGATCCGAAACAAATTATTTTCTAACGTCTGAAACTTCAACGAATTACTGGAACTTATGCAGGCCTAATCAGCTTTTGACTCCAACATGAAAGTTGTAAATCTTTCTCTCAGCTTTCGGACGAATATTAGAACGCGTCAATCCGATTTCTGAAGCTTCAATTATGATTTTTTTATTGAAAGTTGCTAATGCTGAAAATAAAATACAAAAATCAATTAAAGGTAAAAATATACTAAATTATAAAAATATCATAAAATAGAAAATTAAACAAAACAAACCATGGAAATGCTTAAGTAAAAACATTAGAAAATGTGCATCAGTATGCACTGATCAAATTCCCCCCTCACTTAAACTTTTGCACTCTGAGAAAAAAATAAAATCAAAACTCAAGAAATGCAACAGCATCATTAGTTACTCATTACAGGCTACAAAATCTTCTTCGGTTAACATTGCATCGATAGGTACTAATCTTGCACACTAAGGATATCGTAGGAACACTACACCATAATTGTGCAGTCATAAGCCTCCTGAATATACAATCCAATTCGAAAAATGTTATTATGCCAAAGCCTAACTTACTCATCCTCCTTTTTGTTCTCTTTCATTCTGGCACAATCACATTAAGCTCGTTATCTCTACACACTCATAGTAAGGCGACCGGTTAGTGACTCTGATCCTTTTTGCATGAGGTTCTGGTACATGAATGGTATAACCCTTTGCTTATCCAATTGTAGTTGCGGGGGATCGGACCGTAATCCTCCCTACCAAGTTCAGCACCAGAAACCTCTGAACCAACCAACAACGGGTCTGATTATCGAATTTTATAGGTTCTATAATCGTTGGGTTAAGTGACCGGGTGAGGGTTACCAAACTTAGAAGGTGCATTCCTTTTTTTTTCAAATAAAACCTGGATCACTCACTTATATTCATCGGCTTCCCTACGTAGAGCATGTGTGAGATTGTGCTGACTGCTAAGATAAACTACTCAAGAGCTGTTAGAGAATGAGAATTCAAGGCTATGTCATAATAATTATTCAAATTAATTTCCATATGCAGAAGACTTACGGTGTTAAGATGATACCAATCTTGCGAATTTTTTCCAAGTCTCCACGACTAACCTCAGATTAATCTTATAACCTAAAACTTATAAAAGGATGCAATTTTTTATTTTTATATAATAACTGAAAACAAAACAAAACAACGAACAACATCAAAGAAAACAAAACAAATAAATGATTCCCTCCCCCACAATTAAAACACACATTGTCCTCAATGAAAGAAACAAACATAAAATAAGAGCGAGGAGAGAGAGGAAAGAACACACCCGAGGAGTCAAGGCGGATAGATGATTGCATAAGTAGCCTTTCCCAACGAGAGCTCTTTTATAGTTTCCTCTTCTAACGTGGGACTCTCATGGAATAGCTTGAGGCGGTGTCCTTTGACTTTGCAATTTTTATCAGTACCTTCACTTTTTATTCCTGGATCAAATAATGTTCTTCTAAAAGTAAAAGTGTGAAATGGGCACGTAAATGTGATCTCATCTTTCACAACACCAAGGATCAAAAGGTTACTGGGCTGCCTCACTGCTTTTGCTACATCTTCAAGTGAGATCCTATGCATACACATGGACAGGCTAATATCATAAATATCATCTAAGGTCCATCCAATTCCTTTCTTATGCTTCTTCAAAACTTGCAAAAATTTACTTTCTTGATCAAAATAAAGTTTAGAAGAAATTATAACCTGGAGTTTTTCATTCATCTCTAGATAAGCATAATTAAGATTTTCAGGAATTAGTTTCAGCTCTTGGGAAGGTGATTGTTTAATGGATGGTTTGTTTCGGGAAGTCGGAGTATTGAGAGCTTCTTCCACATGAACAACTTCATTTATAACCTCATCTGCAGTAAGAATATCAACTTGCAAGGTAGCCTCAATTTCAGCACAAACAGAGCAAATTTTAATATTAGTACAAACATCACAAGAGTAAACATCATCAAAATCAGATAATGATGGAAAATCAGCTGCAAATAAATCAGTGCAAGTATCATCAACAGTCTCAGAAAGCAACTCTATTAGAAAAACAAAATTCTCTTCCAAGGGTTGTTGGTTAGATCCTTGAGCTTGTTGCATGATATTCATCAAAGAGGCAAGTTGTTCAATCTGTGTTTGCAAAGTCTGGAGAGTAGAATCTATTTGTTGTTCATACTGGAGATTATTTGCAGTCATTTGTTTGACAATCTCCTCTAGTGAAAGTTCAGAAGGTTCTGAGCACACAACCTGGAATTCCTTCAGATGCTTATGCGGATCCTCACCTATAAGACTATTAAGCTTTGACAACAAGTGTATTAAATCAGATTTCGATTCAAAAGGTGTATCAGCTGCAGGATAGTCAATACATAAACCATTATAGCTCACATCAAGGCCAGCCAACTGCCTCAAAGTTCTTTGTTCAGCCATGTTATCAATAAACACAAAAATACTAACTATGTCCCAAATAGGCAGAAACAAATAGAAAGAAAGAAAACGATTAAAATAAATTCAAAAAAAATACAAAAACACCAATATAATCTAATGAAGAAAAATAAGAATTTTAAAAAAAAATTGGATTTTTTCGACACTATGAAAACAGTAAAAAAATATTTAAAAATCAAAAAAAGAGAAATTTCGATTTTGAGGGCCGAAGTCTTTTAGAATTTTATTCTAAACGAGTACTGTTCGTCGATTTTTTTCTGAACTTCTGGAAAAAATTCGGAGCAAATCGAAACAGTAGGGTTTCAAACTTACCTGCTAGGCTGAAAAACTATACTGCAAGCGAAATTGCAACCCTGAAAATCAACAAACACAACGAAAAAAACAAGAGAAAAAAAATCAAGAACACTATACCTATGACTAAAATATTAATTAATAACAACAAGAATCCCCGGTAACAGCGCCAATTTTGATCCGCTGTCGCGGACGAATCAAAACGAGTATTTTGTAAAATGCAGTATAGCGACAATGGCTCGAGTCGTATCGCAAGGATTCTTGATTTTATTATTAACTAATAGAAATTGAATGGGGGTTGGTTTTAGGATCGATTTATAACACGAAATAAGTGATTATCAAAATAAGCTAATCTGCTAATTCAGTTTCTACCTATCATTGATTATTATAACATTGTTGCCCTAAGCAGGTACTATTCCTATTCGATCACAATAACATTCAACAAGCGAGAATGATATTATAAGAATTATGTTTCGTGTTTACCGAATTAAGCAAACGGTTAAAAATAAGCGAATTAACGAATTAAGAAAACGATAACACGCAATGAAAATTAGGGAACATAAATCAATCGAACCAAACAAAACTATTTTATGATAATCGGATTAAGCAAACGATGAACATATAATAGAGTTGAAAGAAATAGGAATTAAATCGCAAAATTATATTAATCTCAAGTATCAGAACATGAATGTAACAGATCAACTCAGAGGAAATTTAGCTCTCCATAAGGTTCGTACAAAGCAAAAGTTCTATTGTGAAAATAAAGAGGTTTTTCTACTGTAGCACGGCTGAAAACCTTATAAATAAAATAGGGTTTTTCACTACTAAGTCAAATTGGGTCAGAAACATAAACCAGGCCCATAAAACGATCTGAAACAAATTATTTTCTAACGTCTGAAACTTCAACGAATTACTGGAACTTATGCAGGCCTAATCAGCTTTTGACTCCAACATGAAAGTTGTAAATATTTCTCTTAGCTTTCCGACAAATATTAGAACGCGTCAATCCGATTTCTGAAGCTCCAGTTATGATTTTTTTATTGAAAGCTGCTAATGCTGAAAATAAAATACGAAAATCAATTAAAGGTAAAAATAAACTAAATTATAAAAACATCATAAAATAGAAAAATAAACAAAACAAATCATGGAAATACCTAAGTACAAACATAAGAAAATGTGTATCAGTATGCACTGATCAAATACTAATGGTGGAATAAGAGAACTCTCAATAACTCCTTAATACCAAATCAACCAATGCCCCTGATAACTCAGAACACAGGTCACAACTGTGTTCATAACTCAGATCATAGGTCACAAACATATGTCACGGAAATAATAACCACTTGACATCTTATTTTGACATTTGCGAACATTAATAATAACCACTTGTAGAAGTAGAAGCAGCAACATCTGAGCTGAGCTAATTCACCTTTCTCTCCCTTTATAGCCAAAACTTGGCAAAGGAGACCTTCATAATACTAGACCCAAACACAACTTACCCAAACTCGAATAAAATCCATAAGAATTATGGACTCAAGAAGCTCACAATGTGACAGAGATGTGGAGAACTCTCTATAAATAACTGGGATTTTTATTTGGAAAATAACGATCCTAGATTGTAGCACCAAACTTGGTCAAAAGGAAACAATTTTTGAGGAGAAAACTTCAAGTTTCAATGTGCACCATCCATAATGGCTTTGAATGCTATAGCTGCTTCTTGTACATACACATGCATAGTCAGACAAATTTTTCTCCCCCTGTTTACAGTCACATGTTTGAACACATGGGCTACTCCACCCTATGTTGACCATGCAGAAACATGTCCTGTATAATGTCCTGACACTTAGTCAGACATTGTCTTCTTATTTCAGTGATCAACACATTTTCTCCCACCAATCAGCGATGCTTCACAAGATTATCCACCTGTTCATACTGGATTCTAAGTGTTCTTCTTTCACTTAGACTTAGTGACATATACTAAGATATCAAAATGTCACATTTGTGACACATCTTTATAATATAGACCCTTAAGGAGTCTTTTTGAAATCTATAGAAAAATAAATTCTCTCAGACTTCCCATTAAACTTCTAAGAGATATGTGAACTTCTGATCTTCACCAAGCTTCTCATAAATAGAAATAACCATGTCTTGTTAAATTTATCCATGACTTCATAATATCACAACATGTTGTTTCGACATCATTTCCTCATAGAAACTTTACAAAAGTGAACAGTATTCTGGCTTGATAATACATGTGTCATTGCAACAACAATTTATAGATATCCACATGACTCCCTTTGTCATGAGTAACTAATGCTCCAGCTGAAGATGAATACTAGATGAGAAACTTTAGCACTTCCTTCATATTCTGAACCTTGACTCCCTCAGTAGAGTCATAACAGAGTCAGATATTCTCACTTCTTGAGAATACTTCCAAGAACCCTGACTTCTTCACAACACAAGGATACATTTGATCATTGTCTTATCATAACCACACTTTGTATCATGACCTTTTGAATAGGTAAGATGTCATGCATACTAGGTGTGAAGTCACTTATAAAATCCAAAAACTCTTAGTTTCTCCACATCACCAACCTTTTTCTGGAGTGATTTGCAGCAAAAAAATACCCCTTAAGTATCTGTTAACAATCTTCTGCCTTTGTATCCACTAGTAGTTGCTGATACTAGTGGTGTCTTCAAAAAAATAGTCATGCATTCATCAAGCATGCTACTGTAGACAGGATTAAACTCTCCATATTCTAATCCACATAGTCAGGAATGTCACTTCTCACAATAATGCTTAAGCATCCAACTTCACATGAACAATCCCAAGCATTAAACAAAACAACCATCAACAATCATGATGTTAAGACATCACATGATACATCAACTTCATAATACAGAACCTAATCAAACTGGTTCTCAATCATTTAAAGGACTCATTGTGCATAAAAATCCTTTAATAAGCTCCCATTAGAACACAAAGACGGCGTACAGGTTCCTGTATGTTTTACATTCTGGTTTGCAGTAATGGCTTTTAGCATCTGATTATCATTCACATCCAACTCACAGTAATCATCTTCAGACCTTCCCAGATAGCTATTGATGACAACAAGGGAGAAATTCAACACAAACACTTTCCTATATTCCTTACTTCTGAGATCAGCACAAGCCAGCAAAAGAAATCATCTACATAATCTCTTTGCACTCCAATGCACTTGCTCCCAATTTTCTTTCAAGGTAAATTCTTCTTTGAAACATATATTTCCACTTTTCAGCATTCCCAATAGAATGGAAGGAAATGTTGTCAAGAGGAGCATCAGGCACCCTAACAGAAAGTTTCTTGCTTGCAGACTTCTTCAAATGAGATATGTCCTGGACATCACCCTCATCATCATCTGAGGAGCTATCAGGTCTAACTTTTCTTTTGTTGGAGGGAGGAACTGCTTTACTTCAGGGCTTTGGGAGACTATACATAGTCTTCTTCTTGATACTCTTGGAAGAGGATGTGACATCTCCTAACAATCAGTATGATAGTCTTCTTTATCCCATTCACTGCTGCAGAGAAAGATAAATTCTCTCAGAACCAACACATTCTCTTGGAGAAGGATGGTATACTCTAGAAACATTTGGCTAGAGTCTTCAGAGACTCATAAAGACATAAAGATCTACATCTTGTAGCAACATGTCTCATCATGTTATCTAACATCATCTTCATTGTAGGGTAATAACTTTATATGCTTGAATATCACAAGCTCCAAACAAACCAATTAGTCCATTGACTCCTCCTGTTATGGATAATCAAAACTTCATTATGGAGAAACACAACACTAAACACCCACTAGTTCACTGGGAATAACTCCAAGTACAAGAAAACATGATTCATGCCCTTTCACCTCCACACATATTGTCATGACTCTTTGGATGGCTAAAATGTCATGCACCCATAGTCTGAAACCAACTTCCAACCATTTCTTAGTGTGCTTAAAAGCTTTACTAAGATTCAGACTCTCCAACAGAAGAAATACTCCTTAACCAATATGCTGATTAAATCCTCCTTCTGCAAATTACTAGTATTTGTTGACACTAGTAAGGTCTTCAAACCAAGATAGTAGTTATACATTATTTGAGTATACTTCTCCTTCAATCAAAAACTCCTTATTCAACACCATAGATAGAACTACCACTAATGAGTGTGGAGTTTTAATATTTAGATTCATAGTTCTAAGTATCTTTAATAGACTATCATCAAAAATAATGTTCCAACATCATTTAAGACATCAACAACATTACCACAGAGCTTATCTGCTTTGGTTCTAGAAACATCATCCAAGGGACTTATTTCAATCCATGCCTTTTAAAAAACTCCCCATTCTCACAAGAGGATCTCACAAGGACTCATCTTCAGATTAACCATACAACAGAAATATTCTCTCACTATATTATGTAATAAGTTTCTCACACTAGGTAAAACTGACAGCTTTCTTCTTCAGACCTGTGATACTTGTTGAATCTTTGACAAGACATCCAATCATGGAAACCAAAACATTCCAGCTTAGGTTAGTGACTTGACCTTAAGCTCAACCCTTGGAGAAAACAGAGTATACTAGCTTCTCCTGACTAGACCCAACAGGGGCATAGACAACTACACCTAGTAGCCACATGTCACAACATGTTGCCTGTAATATTCACAAGTTTAAACTAAACGCAAGCTCCATAACAATAACCATAGATAAGTTCTAAGCTCCCCCTATCATGGACAAACAAGGCTTCTACTAAGGATGAACACTTGGACACCAAGAGACTTTACGCACTCACTTAAACATATCAATAAATCATCCTGAATCTGATATACCAACTCCAGGTCTTCATACTTTTACAAGGTCATGTCTGATACATGGCCATACATAACTACACAAATATAAATACCTCTTTGGATAGCCAAGATATCGTGAACACATACTTGGACAAACACAAGGCCTTAAATAGCTTATTTTAAACATACTTGCAACAGAGGAAAACCACCTTCTTCATATTCCTTTGCTCTAACAATCACTGGCAATTGCTGGTACTAGTAAAGTCTTTAACATAGTAGTTATCTAGTCACAAAGAATACTACTAAGGATAGGATCAGGATCTGCATCTTCTAATCCACAAAGTTGGAACTCCTTCTTTTGACAACCATGTTGATCCTAAATCTTCCATAATCATAATCCCAAACCTTCCTTTATAAAATGATGTTACAACATAATTTAGGACATCAACCTTTCTTCACAGATCCCAATAATTCAGTTCTTGATTTATCAACCAAAGATATTATTACGCTTGATAGTCTTTTTAGGAGAAGATCACAAAATATTACATCTTCTACGACTCATTCAGGTTCATACAGCCACCTGATCACCATAGAGAGAAATAAACTCTCAACAATATCTAAATCATCAGTTCAGATAGTAGATTTGCATCCATACCTCATATAAGTACTCATCTCCCTACAATGTATTTGTCATCAGAGGAACAACTTCCTCACACAATTGTATATGATACTCCTTTTCAACAGATGTTAGAGCACTTGAACTGACATCCTTCTTCTTCATCGTTCAACACATGAGGGTCCTTTCACCATTCCATACTTGGTCAGAGACTTGTCTTTAACTCCATCATGATCAAAGATTCCAACTTTGAACTCCATTATACTCACCTCATGATCTACACAATAACTTCCTTGTAGAGGGAACACACACATAGAGATGATGTCCCGACATTAGATACGACATCATCCATTCTTACTATGGTTTTTAGGGGTAACCTCCATAGTAACTTATAATCAACTCTTGTGGGGGTTAACACAAGGAAATAAACCAAGAACAACTGATCAATCTTCAGGATCAAACTATCAACATATGCAGGGGATTGCACGAGCCATATCTCAATAACCTTTTCTTTAAACCTCATGTCTGACTTTGAGATGATGGATGCCATTGTCTGTACTTTTCAAAAGTATTTGTTTCCCTTGGTTCTTCAAAAACAATGCCCTTCAGATTTTAGCATCTTCAAAGATATCATGACATTCTGTCTGATATTATATCAACCCTTGACAAGGGGATCTTTTCCAACAACTTCTGAGGGTACACAAAGAGAATCACCAATTCTCGTCCTTAAGGGCAATTAAAGCAATACTCAGGAGCATCAAACACTATGGTCGGATCACAAAACTCCCCTTCAAACATAATCTATTCTATGGCCACAAATAGGATTCCATGAGTCTGGTTCCTTGGATTAGAAGGATCTTCCAGATACTAGCTCATCTCATATACATAAAGGGTCTGGTGGAAATTCCTTTATGAGTTCTTCTCAAGAGCATGGAGCTCACATGGAGTAGATAGACTGTTGATTGTGTCCTAATCAACCTCCACAAACTAGATGCCTCCTCTTCCATATCAGGAGTAGGCTCCAAACCAAAAAGTATTCATAAAATTTTTGTTCAGCACCCAAAGCATATGTTCTTCAACTGGTAGTTGCATGCCTGCTGAAATAATGTTCTAACATCCCATAGAACATCAATTCCTTCTTCTTGGAACACACCATCCTTGACTGTCTTCAAGGTATATATGCATATGTATATGAGCATCATTGGTCAAACAATCTTATTGATAAATGTATTTATGAGTGGACTTGAGGAAAATCTCAAGTATCTTTGACACTTTTAAAACGGTTTAAAATGTCAGCATATATTCTATTGACGGTAACAACCCTAGTATCCTTCCCATACTTTAAGAGTTATATCAAAAACCATGCAGCGGAATATAGAGAACTCCTCAACAATATTCAGAAACAATTCTTAAACCACTATCCAAGTACAAGCATGGTAACCTAAGATTGAAGAAATAAACCCTACATACAGCAGTTTCCCGCTAAATTGCAGGCCAGCCAGGAACAATACCTGTCACATATAACCAATGATCCTTGCCAAGGGATCATCCATACAGTAGTATGAATTGTCTAAGTTCATACCTCTTTTTAGTAAGTACTTTCTTCCTTGCCCATGACAAGAAAGTACCTTCCCAGGATCTCACCCAGAGCAGAACAGGATGCCTGCTCTGATACCAATTGAAATTTTGGCACAGCAAACTCAGATGTCCTACAAGGATGTCGAGACATCTGATCTAACATGAACACACATGCAAGATAAAATAGTACTGAAAAGATAAAGAACACACCAGAATTGTTTACCCAGTTCAGTGTACAACAACACCTACTCTGGAGGCTACCAAGCCAGGAATGAAGTCCACTTTCAGTAGTATCAATTTGCAGACCCTACAGCCAACACACCCATTGACGACCTATGCACTTAATCACTACTCAATTACCCTTCTACCTAGGTCCTCCCTAGATATGGAATATCCCCATCCCGCTTCCAATCATCACAATGATGTCTACCAGTTAACACCTAAGTCACTACATAGACGACCCTTCACCAAGATTCTAATCACACAGATAAACAGTTTGGAAGACATACTTCCATGACAATATAGCTAAATCTCTAAGCCAAACTCCACTATTTTTTAGCTTTACTCCTAACACATCCTGGAGTTGCTTCAAAGCTTCCTCCAAGAACAATGCATCTCTTACCTACAAGTTTCGAGATGAACATGGTAACCTTCCCACAACCCGGGAGGTTTACCTTGACAAAACCCTTAGAATTTTACATCTTGAGCCATGTCTTTTCTAGGTTACAAACCCTTCTATTTATATTTTTTTACCCAACAAGTTTTGGACCTTCAATCACAGCAAACCAGCTATAACGAACTGCAGAAACTTCTACCCCGAGATAAATATTTAATCTTTAGTTTCCTAAATAATCTCCTTATTTAGAAAGTATTCATTCTCTTTAATTTCTGATTGAATTTTCTGGACCTTTAAATATGCGCCACATAGGATGCATAATATTCTCCTGAATATTCTGCCTATATTAAGAACAAACTAAATCTCATTAATCTAGCTCAGCATGTGCAATGTCAAGACATCTTCTTCGACATATTGTTTCAGTTGTTGGAATAGTTCAACACAACATGTTCTGACATTGTAATAGGACTTCTTGTTGTACCTGTTCTTCTTATCCTATTATACATTACATTGTTGCTGCTATTATTTGTTTTACAAAAATTAATCCAATCCTAAAACAAGAGAACTAATAGTGTGAAAACAATTTGTTACTCACAAATTTGTTTTAAATCTCAAATAGATAAGATTTTATTTAGGTATGAAATAGATAGATTTGATTTTAGTTCCAAAATAGATAACTTAGGCTTTAATAGTTTTGGACTTTGGCTTAGGGAGAAAGTAAACTCAATTATAAATAGATGGAGTAACCCCTATTTTTGTAATCAAGTCAATCAAATTGAATTCACCTGATTTTGCAGTTGCAAAGTGAATAATAAAGTTTTCAACAATTTGTGGACAGAGAGAAACTCTGAAGAAAATAATTGTCTTCTCTATCTTTCTTTCATATTTTTATTGTCATTGTTTGGTGATATAAATCTTGTTCATCAAGATTGATAGAAATTTGTCATAGATTTTGGTGGATTTCCAACATCTGATATCAAGAGCTCTGATTGAGTGATTCAAGGGAAGAACGATCAAGAATGATCGAGGAAGAAGAAGATCACAATGACGATGAATTATGCTAATGGAAATTTTCTAGAAAATCTCCCAATTCTTAAAGGTGATAACTATGAGAATTGGTGCAAACAGATGAAGGTTATATTATGTTTTCAAGGTCTTTGGGATCTTGTTTAATATGGATTAGAACCGATTGAAGAAGACGCTTCAGAAGAAGAGAAGGAATACAAAGAATCAAAGAAGAAGAAGAAGAAGAATTACAAAGATCTATTTATAATTCATAAATGTGTCAGCCCAGAAAATTTTGAAAAGGTTAGTGATGTTGAATTTGTAAAAGAAACTTGGGATATTCTGAAGAATTTTTTTGGAGGCGATGAGAAGGTGAAAGAGGTGAGGTTACAAACTCACAAAAGAACGTATGAATTTCTTCAAATGGAAGATAGCGAAAGTATATATGATTTCTTCACTAGGGTTACGAAACTAGTGAATCAAATCAAGACTTGTGGAGAGACGTTAATAACAAGAGTTGTTATTTCAAAGATCTTAAGATCTTTGGCTCTGAAGTTCGATCATGTGGTAGTTGCCATAGAAGAATCGAAGGACATGTCAACTCTGTTAAAGGAAGAGCTTCAAGGGACGCTTGAATCTCACGAACAATGAATGGCTAAAAGAGCCATAGGAAAGTCAAAGAGTGATGTGGCTTTGCAGGCTTAATCAGCAAAAGATAATAAAGTAAAAGGAATATGGTTCGACAACAAAGGTAGATGAGGCTACAATAATTCGACTGGTAGAGGAAACCAACACGAAGAAAACGTGTCGAATCATAGAAAATAATACCAAAGAACCAAAGAGGTGGTGTTGCAAATATAGGAAGAGGTGGTGGTCGAAAACATGATAAGAGCCACATTCAATCTTACAATTGTCAAAAACATGGTCATTATTCTAGTGATTATCCATAAAAGTGAAAGAATCAAGAAAATGATTCAAAGTTCGCAAAGTGTTAAGAAGAAGAGATGTTAATGATGGCCATAACAAGAGATGAAGAAAAATTCAAGGATCAATGGTACTTGGATTCAGGATGCTCATCACACATGTCTTGAAGGAAATATTGGTTTGTCAACTTAAAACCCTCAACAAAGAACATGGTGAAATTAGCAAATAACAATACTCTAGCAGTTCAAGGTATTGGAGATGTTCTGATTATTAGGAAAGATGGAAAAAGGTTAGTAATTTCCAATGTGCTATACATACCATGTATGAAGAGAAACTTGTTGAGTATAGGACAGTTGGTCGAAATGAATTAAAAACTTTCAGTTGAAGACAAGATGATGAGAGTAGTCAATGCGAATGGAAGGTTAATCTTGGAGGCTCCTATGTCTCAAAATAGAACCTTCAAGATCGAACTTAATGTGATGGAGCATCAATGCCTTTCGAATGTATCTAGCAGAGATGAGTGGATATGGCATTATTTATTAGGCCATCTAAACTTCATAGACATTAGAGATTTGAAGAGAAGAAATATGGTTTCAGGATTGCTAGAAATTGACATTCCAAATGAGGTGTGTGAGGAATGTGTGTAGGCAAAGCAGTACAAGAATAGCTTCAACAAAGATGAAGGAAGTAGGTCGAAGGCTATTCTTGAAGTCATATACTCTGATATATATGGACCAATCCAGGTGCATTTGTTTAGAGGTAACAAACACTTTATCACATTCATAGATGATTACAGTAAACAATTATGGACTTACTTGATCAAGAAGAAAAGTTAAGTGATCACGATATTTACTAAGTTTAAATATATGGCCTAAAGACAAAGTGGTCGAAAGCTCAAAGTTTTGAGAACTTATGGTGGTGGAGAGTATGTGTCGAAATACTTCAACAAATTATGTGAAAAAGAAGGGATTGTGCATGAGGTGGTGCCACCCTACACCCCACAACAGAATGGAATTGCAGAAAGAAAGAATTGAACCATCATGAACATGGTGAGAAGTATGTTGAAAGACAAGAGTTTACCTAAAGAGTTTTGGGGTGAAGCTGTGTTAACTGCAACATACATATTAAACACATGTCCGACAAAGAAGCTACAAGGAATTACTCTAGAAGAATGTTGGTAAGGTGTAAATCCTAGCTTGAGTAATCTGAAATTATTTGGACCTATTGCACATAGACATGTGCTAGATCAGTTGAGAAGAAAACTTGATAACAAGTCGAGTCATATGATCCTAATAGGATATCATTCGACAGGAGGTTACAAGTTGTTCGACCTAGTGAACAAGAAAATTGTGATCAACATGGACGTGATAATAGATGAGCTTAAGGAATGGGATTGGACAGAAAATGTCAAGAAAGATTCAGTAAGAATCTTATTCAAAGAACCAGCAGTTAAAGTCAAAAAATAAGTTTGACAAGAGGAACCAGCAGTTATAAATCAATTAGGCCCAATCAGACCATAGAGAACAAGACACATGCCTGCATGGTTGCAATATTGCGAGATTACATCAAATGATGTGGTTGATAACGAAGGTGAACGTACATTATAATTTCTATGCAAGATGTCGAACTAGCCAATGCAGCTGAAGCATTGAAGGATTCGAAATGGGTGAAATTAATGAATGAAGAAGTGAATTTCATAGAAGACAACAATACTTGGTCACTTGTCGAATTTCCTCAAGGCAAGAAGGAAATTAATGTCAAGTGTGTATACAAAGTGAATATGAATCCCAAAGGTGAATTAACTCGACACAGAGCAAGGCTCGTGGCGAAAGGATTTCTCCATAAAGAAGGAATAGACTTCGATGAAGTTTTTGCACCTGTGGCTAGAATCAAAACAACCAGGTTGGTTGTTGGTCTAGCAGAAATGAAAAATTGGAACATATGTCAAATGGACATGAAGTGTGCATTCCTGAATGGACTCTTAGACGAAGAAGTTTATGTTAAACAACCAATTGGGTTTGTGAAGCATGGCGAAGAGAGAAAGGTGTACAAGTTGCATAAAGCCCTGTATGGATTGAAACAAGCTCTAAGAGCTTAGAATAAGAAGATTGATAGTTTTCTAAGGAAGAAGGAATTTTTGAAGTGTACAACTGAACATGGAGTATATGTAAGAAGAAGCAATAGTGAATTTCTTATACAATGTCTCTATGTCGATGACTTGTTAATAACAGGTAGTTGCAAGAAGGAGATCAAAGATTTCAAAGGTGATCTCACCAAGGAATTCGAAATTTATGATATGGGTAACATTTCATATTTCCTTGGCATCGAATTATACAAGAGAAGTAGGTATTTAATGATGCATCAAAGAAGATGGGAAAGTGAAATTCTCAAGAGAATTGAGATGGAAAAATGTAACTCAACTTCGACACCTGCAGAACCAAGACTGCAACTGTCGAAAGATTCAGAAGAACATGATGTCGACCGAACCCAATATAGAAGACTTATTAGGTCATTAAGATACCTTTGTCACACAAGGTCTGACTTAGCATACAATGTAGGTATGGTGAGTATATTTATGCAGAAGCTAAAGGTATCACACCTAGCAGCCGTGAAGAAGATATTGAGGTATTGATAAGTGCAAATTGTAGTTATTTTTGTATATACTTATTGTTGCAATTATCGACTTTTTGTTGTTAATATCATTGAATAAACCCGACTTTTGTGTAAATACGTTTAGTTTGTGTTTATTTGTGTTATTGTGTATATAGTGTATTATTTGATGTTTTTCCATTCATTTTGTAGGTATTTGTTGCATTTTGGAGCATCAAAGAATAAGGTGTCGAAGGTACGGCTCTGGATGCACGTTTTCAGAATAAAAGACCAGCTTTGGGACATTTTGTCTAGGAGAGCCCGCTTAGCGCACAGAGGCCGCTAAGGGCGGGTGCCACTCAATTCATTTTGTAGCGTGCTGCTTGCATTTGACAATTTGGCAGAACCAATATTTTGAAGCCCACTTAGCGCGGATAACGTGGTTTATGTCGGTTTAATGTGTAAAATAAGCAAGATGCGCTTAGCGCACCAGACCCGCTTAGCGCGGTCTGTTGAGATTTGTTTTATAACTTTCATTTCAGCTCATTTTTAGGTATGGTTTTGGGGAAGTTTTTTCTCCCAACTCCATCAACCTGTAAATTTTGTTAAGATTAACTTAGATAACAACTATGGAGCTTGCATATAGATGATCCGGGCTGAATTGCTCTTCAATCGGTGTTAATAAACCGGTAGACATGTGGTTTATTTCTCTTCCTCTTTGTGTATCCTCTATTGGTTGGGTTTCTATGTATATTTTATTTACATTGATGTATATTTGTCGCCCTTGACGTTATATAAAACTTGCTTTACGAATCTTTGTGGATTGTGGTCCTAGATTTTTTTCTTTGTGCTAGGGATTTATGTTGTTATAGACATATACTGCTTAGGTTCTTATCTAGGATGATTATCTAATAGTGTCTGAATTCTAAAGATAGATTTAGCACTGTTATTCACTTAGGGTGTCTGTGATTAATGTCTCTATATTGTTTGTGTCGCTCTGAGATATCGTCGACACAGGCAAGCATGATTGACTTCTGTGTTGTTGAGGTGGTTAAGAGATCTCTAACAAGGTGATGCAGTCGGCCTCTCAATTTGGGTTAGAAATGACATAGGTTGTGAGTGACACGTGATGACATTGATGAATGTTGTAGGTTGAGTATAACAGGTCGATAGGTTTAAGCTTGTGAGAAGTAGTATATATGCATGCTTGAATAGTTATTCCTTTTTCCTTTTTATACATTTATTTTCTGTTGATAACATTTTCTTTGCAACCCATTCAATCCCAAACTCATTAACGAGAAATTTGTCGAACAGCGAATCAATAACCAATCTTTGTGGGCACGATACGATATAACCTAAATATCACCCAGTAAATTAATAATTACTTTTTTCTTGCCGCTCTACAGCAGCAACAAAATGGCGTCATTGTCGAGGATTGGTTCTATTGTTTTCGCATTGCAAAAATTATTTTGTTTTTGAGTTTTGTAATTAATGTATATGTTATATAGAAATTGTACATTAACTTGTATGTGATACTTGTGCATATATGTATTTTTATTTGTTTTCACGTATTGTTGTAAATTGTATCGTTTTCATAACGTTTGTTGTATGGATGTTAGGACACTTTCTTTAGGTTTGTGCGGTGTGACAATACCATGGCATGACGAGAGGAGGTTACTAGCTCGCACAATAAAGGCGTCGAGCTTACGATGTTAAACAAGCATGTTTTTTTTGTATTCGTTTTTGTTATGTATTGACTTGTGTTTTAAACAAGTTGAAATAAGACTTGTTTTAAATTTTCAAATTTTCACTTTTCAACTTGTTAATTCACTTTTAATCGTTTGTTTTGTTATGTAGATTTGTGTTTTTACGCAAGCTTGTTGTGTTTTGCTTGAGGAAGTTTGTATGTTGTAAATATTCTATGAATTGAGGTTGTGTAGGTGATTCTGAAGCTTGCATAACAGGTGCACCAGTTAATGTCCTATTTTTCCGCAACTGGTGTAGTGCGATAAGCACACTCTTTGTCGCTTAACGTGCTCTGCTGTGCAGAACCAGTGAATTTTTTTTTTAATTTTTCGCTTGGTTTTTCTTTTTCCCACTTCCACCTAGGTTTTAAGTAGTGAATAATATTAGTATAATTAATTATTTTGTTTTTATTTGGACTCAATTTTGGTTCGATGGCATGAAGTCGCTTTTGGTGATTTTCCAAACTTGAGTGTTTCAACTTGCGAATGCATGGTAATGATTTTGTTAAAGTTTTGTACACGTTCGAGGTATGTGTTTATCACTTTATATACTTTAGCATATTCATGATACTTAGACTTTTAACAATTTGTATGCTATCCATTCTTTTGTATACTTGTTCATTTATGAGTCACTTTAGTTCCTACCATTTTTGTGAGATAACTTTCCATTGTTCACATATGTTTGAGACTAAAATTATTTTTTAACTGGATTTTATTATACTTAATCTTTTGTTTCTATTAATTGTATGAAAGCTTGAACATGATCAAGACATTTTTTGTTCTATTTTGAGCACAACTACCTTGGTCAAATAGTCAATTCACCTTATAAGTGTGTGATCATTAGTAACCCCTTTGAGCTTTTTGTCGATATCCAAGTTGTATTTGCTAAATGCTTGTCTATGAGTTTTTAGTCTCCCATTTTCATGAATATTGATTCTTTATTTCTTGAACCCTCAACTATGATTTTAGTTGAATTTTTACCTTGCCTTAGAAAGTAGGGAGTATTCACATTATGATGATTGTTGAATTCAAGTTGAGGAGAAAAATGATTGTGTATTTATTGGTTGATTGCTATGAGGATGAGAAAGAAAGAAAAAGAATAAGAAAAAGTGAAAAATAAAGAAAAGAAAAATAAAGAAAAAAATTGAAAAAAGCTTTGAAAAATAAAAACAAAAAGAGTTTGAAATAATTTTTTGTTAATAAGTGATGTGTGTTTGGTGTAACACTTGGAATGAAGAAGAAATTTGATTAAAATTATATTGTTTGAAACATTGGTTAATAGATCACTCCCTTAGGTTTAGGCAAGTTTTTGTTTCGATTAGCTTTAGAACTTATCACTTGTTTGTTAACCAAGCTGCATTTCAACCTTGAAAGCCCTTGAGATTCTCACTTTTATATTTTCAATGTAAATTTTTAGATGAATACATAATTTAGTCTATTGTTTGAAACATTGTTGGATGAGTGAATATACCTTATTTTATGTGTTTTTCATCTACCGATGATTATTTTTGCTAGGTGTGATTCATTTATGAACTAGTGTTGTTTTAGAATGTTTGGCATGTTCTTTGTATTTAGCATTCGTTTCATGTTTATGTTTTCATTGTAGTTTAGTGGTAGGTATATTTCTTTGTGTGTACCGTTTTTCATTTGAGACATTGCATTTGTTGTCCATTTTCAAAACTTGTTGATTCATGATAGTTTGGTTGATTACTTTTGGTTCTTTGTTTGGCCTTGTTTGAGGAAAAACAAGTTCAAGTTGGGGAGAGTTTGATAAGTGAAAATTGTAGCTATTTTTGTATATACTTTTTGTTGCACTTATCGACTTTTTATTGTTAATATCGTTGAATAAACCTGATTTTTGTGTAAGTACATTTAGTTTGTGTTTATTTGTGTTTTTGTGTACATAGTGTATCGTTTGATTTTTTTCCATTCATTTTATAGGTATTTGTTGCATTTTGTAGCATTGAGGAATAAGGTGTCGAAGTCACGGCTCCAGATGCGCGTTTTCAGAATAAAAGACCAGTTTTAGGATATTCTGTCTAGGAGAGCCCGCTTAGCGCACAGAGGCCGCTAAGCGCGAGTGCCACTCAGTGCATTTTGTAGTGCGCTGCTTGCGTTTGAGAATTTGGAAGAACCAATGTTTTGAAGCCCGCTTAGCGCGGATAGTGCACTTAGTGCGGTTTAGGTCGATTTGATGTGTAAAATAAGCAAGTCGCTCTTAGCGCGCCAGACCCGCTTAGCGCAGTCTGCTAAGATTTGTTTTATAACTTTCATTTCAACGCATTTTTAGGTATGGTTTTTGGGGAAGTTTTTGCTCCCAACTCCATCAACCTTTAAATTTTGTTAGGATTATCTTAGATAACAACTATGGAGCTTGCATACGGATGATCTGGGGTGGATTTCTCTTCGATCGACGCTTACAAAGCAGTAGATCTATGATCCATTTCTCTTCCTCTTTGTGTATTCTCTATTGGTTGTGTTTGTATGTATATTTTCTTTGAACTAATGTATATTTATCGCCCTTGGCATTGCATAAAACTTGCTTTATAAATCTTTGTGGATTGTTGTTCTAGATTATTGCTTTGTGCTAGGGATTTGAGTTTTTATAGACATATACTGCTTAGATTCTTATCTAGGATGATTATCTGCTAGTGTTTGAATTTTAGAGATAAATTTAGTATTGTTATTCACTTAGGGTGTCTGTGATTAATGTCTCTGTGTTGTTTATGTCTATATGAGAGATCATTGACACATCGAACACTGTTGACTTTTGTATTGTTGAGGTGGTTGAGAGATCGCTACCGAGGTGATGCAGTCGGCCTCTAAATTTAGGTTAGAAATGAATTAGCTTGTGAGTGACACGTGATGACATTGATGAATATTGTAGGTTGAATATAATAGCTCGATAGGTTTAATTCTTTGAGAAGTAGTATATATGCATGCTTGATAAGTTATTCGCTTTTTCTTTTTATACATTTATTTTATGTTGATAACATTTTCTTTTTACCCATTCAATCCCAAACTCATTAATGAGAAATTTGTCGAACAACAAATCAATAACCAATCTTTGTGGACACGATACGATATAACCTAAATATCACTCGGTAAATTAATAATTTACTTTTTGCTTACCACTCTACAGCAACAACATGTATCTGAAAGGAACTCTTGACTATGACATTTTATTTCCTGCAGCTGATAAAGGAAAAGAGTGCAAGCTTGTGGGATACACTGATTTAAGTTGGTGTAGTGATGTTAAGGATTGAAAATTTACAACAGGATATGTGTTTATGCTAGGTAGCGCACCAGTTGCTTAGAGTTTGAGAAAGGAACCAGTAGTGGCATTATCATCATGCGAAGCAGAATACATAGTTGCTTCTCTTTGTGCATGTCAAGCAACATGGATGGTAAACTTGGTCAAAGAGATAACAGGGAAAGATCATGGATCAATTACCATGAAGATCGACAACTTGTCAGCTATCAATCTAGCAAAGAACCCGATAGCTCACGGTCAAAGCAAGCTCATCGAAATGAGGTTCCACTATCTTCGAGAGCAGGTAGCAGATGAAAAGATGAAATTGGAATACTGCAGAATTGAGAATCAAATTGCAGACATCATGACAAAGGGTGTGCAGGTCGAAGTATTTCGAAGACTAAGAGCTATGATGAATGTAGATAGCTTAGACACACTGAATTAGGTGGGGTGTTGAAAGTAATTCAGTGTCGAATCAGTTTGCTCGACAGAGACAAGGGAGTGTCAAAAAAATTTGATTTGATTTAGAAGTATGTAAACAATTTATTACACACAAATTTGTTTTAGATCTAGAATAAATAAGATTTGATTTAGGTCTAACACACACACACACACACACACACACACACACACACACACACACACACACACACACACACACACACACACACACACACACACACACACACACACACACACACACACACACACACACACACACACACACACACACACACACACACACACACACACACACACACACACACACACACACACACACACACACACACACACACACATATATATATATAATTTTAGTTCTAAAATATGTATTTTGGACTTTTATAGTTTTGTGTTTTGCGTTAGGGAGAAAACAAGCTCAATTATAAATAGAGGGAATAACTCCTATTTTTGTAATTAAGTCAATTAAATTGTATTCTCAGAATTTTGCGTTGCAAAGTGAATAATAAAGTTTTTCACTGTTTGCGGGCAGAGAGAACCTCTGCAGAAAATAATTGTCTTATCTATCTTTTTTTCTTTCTTTCATATTTTTCATTGTCATTGTGTGATGATATAATCTTATTCATCAAGATAGATAAAAATTTGTTGAAATCATATATATTTTTTTGAAATCATATAGTTACAGAAATTTGTAGGAAAAAACTTACAAAATGAGGAAATAGACATTACTATATGTTGAGAATCAAGTGTGAGGAAGAAGTCCCACATTAATTATAAAAGGGAAGATTGAGCACTTATATATGAGAGAACCCACTCATCTATCACCTTAAGATTTTAGATGGACAAGTGATGTGTCTCTAACGAAGGTGTGTCCCAAGTAAAATGCTCTTTCCTCGGAATTGCCGCTACAGTGGTATCAGAGCCTTTGGTTTCGAGATAGGGACCGACTTACTTGTATCGAGCGATGATACAAGTGCATGTGGAAGAGAGTCATTCCACATGAGGGGGAGCATTGTGGCTCACACATGAGGGGGAGTGTTGAGAATCAAGTGTGAGGAAGAAGTCCCACATTGATTATAAAAGGGAAGATTGAACACTTATATATGAGAGAACCCACTCATCTATCACCTTAAAGTTTTAGATGGACAAGTGGTGTGTCTCTCACGAAGGTGTGTCCCAAGTAAAATGCTCTCTCCTCTCTCCTCGGAATTACCTCTACACTATATACAAAAAGATGCATACATTTCCAATGGAATATCGTTTGAAATATGATAAAACTATCATAGAGATTTTACTTTAATATCTTGAGAAACCATCACAATATGAGTAAACCATGATTTCTCTAGATAATTAATTAATGAAATGAGTTAGATACAACTAACTATAAAAGATGCAGCTGATGAAGTAGCCATAACTCAAATAAAATAAAATAAAACAGGGAAAAATTCAAGATTACATTCTTTTAACATCAATTATTAGAAACTAAAACAAGAGGACACTCATTCCTTTTGGATATTTATACATTATAAATATACATAATACATTGAAGCAACGTCATACATTATCTATTATTATAAGATAAGTTATTTAAAATAATATAATTAAGAATATTTCAATTTTTAATAAAAAAGATTTTAAAATTCTATTTGTGATGAAATGACTTTCTCATAAAATTTCAAACAAAACCATTGTCTTAAATATGAATTATAAATTCATTACTAATATGATGTCATGATTGTATCTCCATTTTGTTAGATGTCTAGCTGTTTCCTAGAAAAATTTGTCCATCATGGAAATGTGTGACGTGTCCCCCCTACTATAACGACACAAGAATTTGTTAAGAAAATGAATCACGCTCCCCTGAATATTATGAGATAGACTATCCATTCTCCGAGTGATTGTTATTTTCAAGGAGACCAAAAATTCAGGTCAAATACGAAGATAATATCCCATCATCATGGTTGAAGAAAAACTTAACAACTTACGCAAAGAAATACACACATATAAAACTTCTCATCTCACGTGAATTAGCTTTCGATCTCACAACAATCTTAATGCCTCTGACTTCACTTAATCACTAGGGATGATCACACTACTACGAAAATAGGCTTTCACAGCGCTTTTTTTTGCCCTTTAAAAGCGCTTAAAAGCGCTGCCGTAGGCTACGAAAGCGCTTTTTTCTGGCCAAAAGCGCTGTCGTAGGTGGACCTATCCCAGCGCTTTTTCCTTAAAAAGCGCTTTGATAGGGGGGTCTTTCCCAGCGCTTTTTGAAAAGCGCTTTGATAGGTGTGCTATTTAAATTTTTTTTTTATTTATCAGACCTTTTACAGCGCTTTTTATGGAAAAAGTGCTTTGATAGGGGGGTCTTTCCCAGCGCTTTTTCCATAAAAAGCGCTTTGATAGGGGTTCTATTTAATTTTTGTTTTTTTATTTATCATGGCTTTTACAGCGCTTTTTATGGAAAAAGCGCTTTGATAGGGGGGTCTTTCACAACGCTTTTTCCATAAAAAGCGCTTTGATAGGGGGTTTCTATTTAATTTTTTTTTTATTTATGCTGCCTACGAAAGCGCTTTTTAGCCAAAAGCGCTTTCGTAGCTCATACAAATTTTTTAAAGTGAAACCTATAATTTGAGGTTCCCTGTGCGGCCTGTAATTTTTTTTTGGTCCAATAATTTAACCTGTAATTCAATCCTTATCTATACATATATTTTAAGAAATCGGTATTATATTAACAGAAACCGGTATACCATATAATATTCAATCCTTATCTATATATATGTAACTAAATCATATATAACTAAATTTGTAACCATATATACATTTGTAACCATAACTAAATCACATACAAAGTGTCGTGTTAATTTGTAACCATATATATATACATATGTAACTAAATCATATATAATTACATCGAAAATAATGCTCCACCGACACGGTCGTCATCCTGCAAAGTATGAATATGAACAACACGGTAAATTAAACAAACAATATTAAAGGCTCCAACACAATCAAACTAACACGTACAATAATATTTTATTCATACCCATCAGAATAATCTGTTTTCAACATAAAATTGACATATTTCCTCTTTGACTTCTTCCACTTGAACTTTCGTGTACGACATAGTATAGAGGTCATCAAAGTACTACATAAGAAATTAATACTTCAGTATATGCATGATGTTATTAAATGTAGAAATCATACAAAATTATTCTAAGTTATAAATCCATACCGTGCTTGGAATCTCTACTTGATTTTTATGAAGGATTTCTTTCATAAACCTCAAGCAAAAGTATCCGCAATCTACATCGTTATTCTGTAACGGACACTGCATAGAAAAACAGAATATATTTTATAGTTGTCGTGTAATTTTATCAAGTAACATAACTATTATTATAAGCAACTAATTTTGTACCTGCACTTTGATCCAAGTAATATTTGATGATTTACTCCGGGGTACCTGTGCGTCCCTTTGACTACGAAATATTTGTATTGATCTAAGAAAATAAAAACATATATTTAGATCAATCTCACAGAAATAATTAAATATATAAATATACACGAATAGTTAGAACGATCTCACTTACTGATCAACAGTTTCCTTCATAGCGGGATAGTTAGTCCATTCCCCGTCTACCGAATTCAGAAAGTACACAACTTCTTTAATCGGATCGATAGCCAACAACAACCAGTGTTTTCTAAAAATTTAAGCAACAGTTTAGAAGAAAAGTTTCTACGCAAAATAAACAAAGATATATTAGAATAAATGAAAAACTCACCCCACTGGAACAGTGTTATACGGAAAAATAAACAAGCTATCTAGGTTGCCGACGTAGGCCGTGTATCGATTCACTAAGTACTCCCTAACTGAACCCGGTTCCCTGACAATTGTCGCTCCGCTGACAATATGGGCAGACAAGAAATGGAAGCGTCTTGCCAATACAGTCTCGCGCATTTTTTTATCGTACAACAACCTTAAATAAAAACATATAAACATTAGACTATTTTCATTGAAATGTGTAAATAAATTGTTCAACTAATTAAATGATATATTTATCGGAATACCGGATGTATGCGTGAACATTGCCGATGCCTAATTCACCATGCGTCATAATCTCAGTCATTTCGTCCATTCCTATCGTTTCTTGGCAGTCAAGACCAAAGATATCTGCATCCATAAGGATTGTACGAATACCACCTGACTTCAAATCTGAGGTTTCCAAAAGTACTCCAAGTGTATTCCGATATCGAGGTACAAAAACGCCTCTTCCCCCGCCTCTTCCCCCCTTATGCATTGACTTTTTCGGGGGTGGTCTGCTACGAACAGGCTGGGTCACTTATTGTGACACTTTCGCAGATACCTAACAATCATATAACTTAGGTAAATTATAAAATCGTTCAGTTTTAAATTCATATCATATAATAAACAATTTAAGTGTACCTCTGGAATTGATGCCATAGACTCGCCGCCTTGCTGCAAAATCTCCTTACCCTTATTAGAGGGTTTTGTAGGAGGCTAATATTAAAAAATAATTAACTTAACGGTTCAGAATTGACATTTGAAATCTAAATGATTCATATTAACGGTTTTAAACATACCTCATCATCAATGAAAATGAGGTCCAAGGGCCATGCAACAAACGACCCTACTGCGTCTCGCACCGATCTTATATCCAAGGCCACGCCAGGTACCGGTACCAACGCATCGGGATCAATAGGATAATCTACTGATACTCTCAGGTGTCCAGCCGGGATCGGTGTATTATGAATTAAATCTCCCAAAGTGTTGTACACTTTTCCCTTGCCAACAAGGTGATAATCTGATGCCATTACGTATAGTTGGCAAGATGAAATGCCCTAAACCAATATGCATACATATTACTTTTAATTCAATAATAGAAAGAGGTGGAATAAAAATGAGAAACTTGAACAATAGAGATTTATCAATATATTTATAATTACCTCAGGAAATTTATTCTGACGGTTGATACTAGCGTTGTCACTAGTTTCTTTCGCCATTGCCGCATTGCCCTTTTCCCTCATTAATACCTCTTTATCTCTTTCCAATGCATTGACTTTTGCTTGTAATTCCATAAGTACATTCATCACTTCTGCATTGGTAGGATTTCTTTTCCGATGATGCTGGTAGAAAGAGGTTGGAGTTACACCATGACCTTTACCCCTCACCCGACCGGAATACTCAGGAACATTCAGTGCTTTACTAAGTACGCTCCTCGTATCCTGGTCGTCACCGGTGGACTCCGTTTGTGACAATGTCTCCTGAAAATAATGGAGATAAAAAAATCAATTAAATAGTCATAAAAATTTGATTTAATTAAAGACACAATGTTATACTTACGCATTCATCATAAATTCTTAGAACACTTGGATCAACAGCTTGATTCTTGCCCACACGAGCTTCCTTCCACAGCAAATGTGCTGGAAGTGAGGTTTCATCACTTTTCGTCTCCTCTAACTATGCATAGAAACAAACGGTTAGATCATCAAATACAACACATTTAGACAATTAATAAGAACATATCATTTCTATTTATTACTTACAATTTTTTCCTCTAAGCGTGCATATCCCAAACGCCCTTTTTTGTATGGATACGCGGGCTTTGATGCTCTCTCACTATTTTTGGCAGTCTTTTGCCGGAATTCGTCATCTCTTTGTCTAATAAACTCAGTCCAATCTTCTTGTTTAATGAAAAGATTATACTTTTCTGGCCTTCCGGCCGGGAACTCTTCCAGCCACTTTCCTTTGTCATCCTTAAGATAGGTGTTCGTCAACAGATTTTTCCACCCTCTAAATCTTTTCCCGGCCAACCCAAGTACGAAGCCTTTACGCTCATCTGGAACGTTAAAAGACCGCTGCGTATAAACCATATAAACATATAAGTAATTTAAAAATCATATAAACCATATAAACATATAAGTAGTTTAAAAACCATATACACCATATAAACTTATAAACTTATAAACATATAACCATATAAACCATATAACATACATACCTTAACATCTTCCCAAAACATTTCTTTTCCTTGCTTCAATGCTTCACATTGTTTCGCATTCCATCTAGATATGGAGATTGGCACATGCATACGAACAAGTGTACCAACGTAGCTTGTGAATTTTGAAGCATTAACCCCAACTACTTGATTTGAATGATTCCAATCTACATTATATATCACTCCCTTATCTCTAGCACGAATGATTTCGCGCATTATGGTGATGCCTCGTACTATCCAATTCTCATTTCTATCCAATTCTCCTTAAACCACGGTATGAAACTTCGATTGTGCTCTCGTACTATCCAATTCTCATTTCTATTCAGATTTAAACCTCGAAGAACACCCTTGTGCATTTCAGCATACGGCTCAACCTCAATCTCATTGTGCAGAACATACAAATGCACCTGATCCCGTTCGACCATTGACACTGTCACAACTTTATTTCCAATTAGTCTTTTTCCTTCTTTTTTCTCGACAATATGAGATTTGGGGAGTCCAATTGATTGAACATTTGACAGATATTCAGTGCAAAACTCAACCGCTTCTTCAACAATGTATCGTTCCGCAATACAACCCTCCGGTCGACTTCGGTTTTTCACGTACCCTTTTAAAATTTTCATATAACGTTCAGCAGGGTACATCCATCTCATATAAGCTGGTCCGCACAACTGTGTCTCTTTGACAAGATGAACGACTAGATGAACCATTATGTCAAAAAACGAGGGAGGAAAATACATTTCAAGCTCACATAAAGTAACAACCACCTCTTTTTGCAATGTTGGTAAGATCGCAGGATCGATCACCTTGCTGCAAATTGACTTGAAGAAAAAACACAACTTAGTTATTGCGCTCCTTACTTTTTCTGGCAGAATAGAACGTATACCTATTGGTAGAAAATGTTCCATTATAACATGGCAATCATGAGTCTTTAAACTCTTTAACTTTAGGTCTTTCATTGACACAAGTCTTCTAATATCTGATGAGTAGCCTTCTGGAACTTTAACTTCATTGAGGAACTTACACAATATTTTCTTCTCCTTTCTAGATAGAGTGTAAACAGCAGGTGGTAGATATGTGCGTCTTCCTTTCGTCACGGGTGCCAATTCAGTTCTAATTCCCATGTTTAACATGTCCTTCCTTATGTTAATGCCATCCTTAGACTTTCCTTGTATATTGAGTAACGTACCAATAACACTATCAAATACATTTTTTTCAATATGCATAACATCGAGGAAATGTCTTACGTACAACGACTTCCAATATGGAAGTTCAAAAAAAAATCGACCTCTTCTTCCACCCACTCGTGACAAGTCTATGTGCAAAAGGCTTGCCAAACTCAGTACTCACATCTTTCACCTTTTCAAAAATCTGATCACCTGTCAACATATGTGGAGCTCTACCGTGTTCTGCCTCTCCAATGAATGCCTTTCTCCACCCACGATAGTGATGATTAGAATTTAAGAATCTACGATGACCGAGAAAAACATTCTTCTGACAAAAGTTCAATCGCATCGTATCGGTTTCATCTTCACAAACAGGACACGCTTTTTGACCCTTAATGCTGTACCCTGATAGATTTCCGTACGCCGGAAAATCATTAATTGTTCCAAACAACATCGCCCTCAAGTTGAAACTTTCTTTCCTATACCCATCGTAAACCTCCACACCGGTCTCCCACAAAAACTTCAAATCTTCGACTAAGGGTGCCAAGTACACGTCTATGTCATTCCCTGGTTGTTTGGGCCCAGAAATTAACATAGATAGCATCATGTACTTACGCTTCATACATAGCCACGGAGGTAGGTTATATATCATAAGAATCACAGGCCAGGTGCTATGCGAGATACTTTGAATACCATGCGGGTTCATTCCATCAGTAGACAACGACAAGCGGAGATTTCTTGCTTCTTTTCCAAATTCAGGATAATCAATATCAACTTTCGTCCACTGTGGTGAGTCTGCCGGATGTCACAACTTCCCATCAATAATTCTTTCATCTGCATGCCAAGTCAAGTGTCTTGAATCGGTCTCACTACGATACATGCGCCTAAATCTTGGAATTATAGGAAAATACCATAACACCTTTTCCGGAGACAACTTTTCCTTATATCGAGGGGCACCGCATTTAGGACACTCATTTAACACTGCGTACTCGTTTCGAAATAAAACGCAATCTTTTGGACATGCATGTATCTTTTCATAGCTCATGCCAATAGAGGACAACATCTTTTTGGCCTCATACGTTCGATTGGGAAGAACATTATCCTCTGGTAGCATTTCTTTCACGAGGGCTAATAACTGTGTGAAACTTTTATCCGACCATCCGTTGTCCGCCTTTAAGTTGTACAACTTTAACACCGCAGACAATCTTGTGAATTTTGTACAACCATCATACAACGGTTTCTCTGCATCGCTTACCAACCTCTCGAACATTTTGGGACAATCCTCAAGATCTTCTTCAAGCGCTTCTGCAATCTCTTCGACTCGATCATAATCGTATGCGTCTGCGAAATCCTCATTTGAAGCATACGTCGTATTATAACTCGATTCAACATTCCCGCTACTTTTCTCACCATGCAAATTCCAACATGCATAACTTCTATCAATTCCATGCATCAGTAAATGCGATTCCAACTGAACCGCGTCAACCCGTCTCCCATAACAGCATCTCAAGCAAGGACATATCATTCCATTGGGTTCTCTGGCGTGCGCAACGGCAAACTTAACGAATTCTGATACCCCATCCTCATACTCTTTCGACAATCGATTGGCAGTCATCCATTTTTTATCCATGGTTTGACTATAGCAACTAATTAGTCACGCAACTATAGCAAAATAATAATTAATTACCTGTAAAGAAATTCAACATATCAGGTAATCAAATTCATAGTTATTCTTGCCTCACCTTAAGCATGTGCTAAACAACTCATAACTAATTACTAACTAGTGAAGTCGGATACTAGTGATTCAGTCTTGGATACAGGTAATAACAATTATATTCAAACAATAGTGAAGTCGAATTTCAAACCTTACGGTAAAATTGGAACAGTCTAAATCTAAACAAAAACACAACCGCAGCTCATGAATTCCACTCAACTATAATCATTAGAAATTCACACTGAGCCGGAAAATAAAAGTAAAAACAATCAGTTATTCAAGTCAGTTCAAGAATAGGATAGAAACCTTTGAAAATGTTGAGAGCGTCCCGCGTACACTACGATCAAGGACAGTTCGAATTTCTTCAATCGGAGAAAGTTTCACAGCTTTTTCCTACCACAATAACACTTAAAATCAATCTCCCACAAAGGAGTCACACACAAATTTAAATTACAATAACTGATGTAATTTTTATCTAAAAATCGATATTAAATCGTTGACGAATGGCAGCAACAGCATCACCTTTATGCTCACGCAAGGTTCTTTCAGCCACCTTTTTGTCCAACTGTTGTATAAGAAAAGAATGTTAATTAATTGGAATGTAAGCTTACTAGATAGATTTCTGTACATGTTGAAGAAGTTACCTCTAGTTCGTTTGCAATTATATCAACATCTGCTGCATTTATCTTAACAACAGCTAATTCTTTCTCCCTGTGATTCAATCAAAATTCATACTAAGGTTCAGAGAGAGAAGAAAAACAAATCATAAATGCAGGATAAATGAGAGTGACAATGGAGCTTTCAATTTTTATATACATAATAAATTCCCGGGTCTTTTTAATTTCACTTATGTAAAAATTAAAACTTCAGAACTACACATATATTTTACTTGATATTTCTATTAGTAATACAAAAATTATATTTCAACATATACACCAGAACAACAGAAAAGATACAAAAGTAGAGTGCAAAGGAAAGGAAAACATAGATATTAAACATCAAGCATAGCAAACAGCTAAATGCGTGCACTTTTGTTACACAAATGAATCATGAAATTATCTAAATAAGAACAGAGGCACCTCCTATGCTTTCAAACTGAGTGAATACTCCAGTTGAAGACTAGAACAGTTTTTGGTTATCTAGTGTGGCAAGGCAATGGAATGAGAGGGTACAAAAGAGGAGAAGTGATGACAAATCTTTAAACTAGGATTTAAGAAATTTTGTTTAAGGTTCCTATTACCTACACTAACTTGTCATGCACCAAATCTTTGAATTAGGATTTAAGAAATTTGGTTTAAGGTTCGTAGTACCTACACTAACTTGTCATGCATCAAAAACACTGGTAAATTTAAACCATGTTCGTTTCAGATCTTCTGCCAACCGTTTCCCTTTCATCAAAGAATCGCAGAATCGAAGGTTGGAAACAAACAATTAAACGAAATCATTAATTCATAATATAACATATCTCAAATAGAAATACTAACTTATCAAGAGTTTATATTCATAGAAAGGTTTTGTGACTGGCTTACCTGAAGGTTTAAAGAAGCGATATACAATTCCACGTACTTCCAGCTGAGACACACAAAATGAAAACATAGTGAGTAAAAATAGAAGAACTAGATATACACTTCCACGTACTTCGGCTAATAGTGAAGATATAATGAACTAAACTTACTTAATACTATTAGTTGATAATAGTAAAATCAAGTATCCAACATCTACTTCCACCAATTAACAACAATCTAATCAATTTGGTAGGACTGTGCAGACGAATTTAAAATTGGAAACAACAAACATTTCATTAATGCTACACATTTCACTTGTGCTACACGTGTACATCAGTTAGCCATAGAAACTCACAGAGAAGATATTCAAAACAATTAAAATTACAATCAAATTTAAGCACACACAACATAAAATATGAATAGATGTAGTCCCTAACCTCAACTCAAAATGAGGATTATACTCATAAACATGTACAACAATTTCCAAGTAAACTTTGCCTCATTCTTAGATCTCAAAGATTTAATGATAAGACCATAAAACCTAATTTTGTAGAAACAAACAACTAAAATACATACTTATCAGTAGTCGATGCCAGCAACTATTACCTCATATACCATTTGTCTTTCTGGAACTTTAACTTATAATCCAAAACTCATAATTAAAACTCATCAATGAGCTCGGTTATTTTTTGAAGACTAATGATTAGACTTTGCTTAAAATTAGTCTAGGATGATAATTTAACCCAATTTCTATATGTTGTCAATGATAAATGCACGTAGTAGTTTCTTTGTTCTACATAATACATTCTTTCATATCAATAACTTCAATCTCTAATAGTAACTATGAAAACTTGGGGAAGGAAACCTCAAATTTCATCTCAGTCACATAAACCCATCAGAAAATCAAACTAAAAAAGTCAAAACTTGGAGAAAAGAACATCATTGAAGCATGGAGAATCGATCGAATAAGAACTGTGAAAACTTTTCAACTAACACAGATAAATTCATACCAATTTTATAAATTGCGGTGTCAATGTGCAACTCTATCAGTCGAAGAAATGAAATAGCATAAGTATGTCAAGTAATGATTTTATTGTCAAGCAAACATGGAAAAGAAACAGTATGAGTATGACAATCAAACCTTGAAGCGATTTTCTCCTTTGAACTCTTCGATTTACTGGAAATTATACAATTTGTTGAAGAAATTAGGATTGCAATGAGATACGATGAGGAATGAAAGGATTCTTCTTACCTGAAATGGGTTTCGATTCGGAGGAAAGGTTGCGAAGGGTTTGTGTTAGCACTGATAACCAAAATACCTCAGCAACTATGAATAAAATAGTTTTACAGCTGTCCCTATGCCAGCGCTTTTGAAAGCGCTTTCAAAGGCCAATCTTCCACAGCGCTTTTTAAAAAGCGCCTTCATATCCCCCACCTATGCCAGCGCTTTTAAAAAAACGCTTTCGTATCCCCCACCTATGCCAGCGCTTTTAAAAAAGCGCCTTCGTAGGTTTCCCTTTTTTTTAATTTTGTTTTTTGTTTCCCTTCATATCCCCCACCTATGCCAGCGCTTTTAAAAAAGCGCTTTCGTATCCCCCACCTATGCCAGCGCTTTTAAAAAAGCGCTTTCGTATCCCCCACCTATGCCAGCGCTTTTAAAAAAGCGCCTTCGTAGGTTTCCCTTTTTTTTAATTTTGTTTTTTGTTTCCCTTCATATCCCCCACCTATGCCAGCGCTTTTAAAAAAGCGCTTTCGTATCCCCCACCTATGCCAGCGCTTTTAAAAAAGCGCCTTCGTAGGTTTCCCTTTTTTTTAATTTTGTTTTTTGTGAAGGCTATGGCAGCGCTTTTTCAATAAGCGCTTTAGTAGAGGCGCTGCAAAAAGCAGTTTTTGGCGTAGTGTCACTTGGCTATTAATATAAACGAGAACAAATGATTACAATCGTCAAATTCTAATTAATGAAAATCAGCGGATCATATATATATTTTCTTTCATAGCCATTATACACATAATTAAAATTATATTTTTTGATATAGCCATTATACACATAATTAAAATTATATTTTTTGATAAAACTTACCATTTACAGTGAAATTTCTGTTGAATTTGAACCATGCTGTTTTTTGTGAAGGATTTCAAAACAAAGATGCCTTTAATGATATGTAATAGCTTATTTATCCTCTCACCACAAAACCATACAATCCAAGTACAGCACCATCCACCCTTGTCGTTTTATCAAATGAAATATTGCAATAATCGTATAGGACAGTCGAGAGTAACTACTTTAAATTGTCTTCGTCGAAACAAATATATCTTTTATAATAAGTTTTGGAGCAATTTATTTTATTGCAAGTAAGAGTGGGAATAAGTTGGATAGAATCTTGTCATATGTTTATTTTTAGGCCTCATTCTGATCTTTTTAAAAGTTTGATCAATCTTTAGCTTACTTAAAAGTCTATTTTATTTGAGCATATATAATTTAACAATTCAATTAATGTTTATATTGCAAAAAAAAAAAATCAATGATATTAAAAATTTATTTGTATTGACTTATCTGAGTTTATCTAATAATATAAGTTTTGTGAGACTATTTTCTTAAGAAAACTTATGAAAACGACTTATGATATTATTCATAAGGAATTTTTATCCGATTTTCATAATTTCTTCAACATAATTAAGTTTTATCTTTGTAATTTAATTCAAAATTTTAATACAATATATTAATAATAAATAATAATAATAATAATAATAATAATAATAATAATAATAATAATAATAATAATAATAATAATAATAATAATAATAATAATATAAATTATTCATGTTTGTTTAAATAGGCTGACTTAATAGGTTTAAAAAAAATTTGATGACTAAATTAGTCTTTTTAGTTAAATAATCTTATAAAAAACCTTATGTTTTTTCTATTTAAAAAAAAAATCTAACCTGATCTAAAAAATTGTCGCAGCCCCTACCCTCTCAACTAACCATGGCTGAAACGAGGACATGAATATTTGAAATATACATTTAGTTTTGCTTCCGAAATTATGAAAAAGAGAATTGTCCTACTCATTTCTGTTATCACATTGAAATATTTAATATTTTTTGTAAATTGTATTTTTATTTTCTCCTATTTATTCACATTAAAATACAATTTACAAAAAATATTAAATATTTTCAATGTGATAACAGAAATGAGTAGGACAATTCTCTTTTTCATAAATTTCGTAAGCAAAACTAAATGTATATTCAAATATTCATGTCCTCGTTTCAGCCATGGTTATTTGAGAGGGTAGGGCTGCGACAATTTTTAGAGGAGAAAGAAAAGTTTATTGTTGAGAATCTAAACCTAATTAAATACCGTAATAGAATAATTGTCTTGTCATTTATATCATATAAAATTTGTATATACAAAAGGTGTATTGAATTAGTACTGATCTTGTTGGGGGAGTCAATAGGAACACTAGACACTTTTGTGACAGACAGATCACTTATTCATCTAAAATCTTAAGGTGATAGGTGAGTATGTTATCTCAATAATATGATTTCTTATTTTATTTCATTATCATTATCATCTTATAATACAAAATCCATAGCTACAACACTGTTAAAAATACTTATCAAAATTATTGAATGCCAAAACTACAATTAACTCATGGAAATTTGCATCAAGAGATTATGTGAACATCTCTCAACCGCATGCACATGTCCCACTTTGAGAACCAGACGGATTTACCAACCAAAAACACATCGGTTTTAAAGGAAATGGACACATATATTTTGGACAATCAGAATCTTGAGTACAATTATTAAGTGCTGAAATGAAAGGAAAAAAAATCAAAGTTATTAAAATTAAATAAAATATTACATTGAATGTAAATAAAAAAATTAAAAATGATAAAAAATACTTACTATCATCGTTCATTGTAACAAGAATCAAACAAAGAAAAATGGTAATAACATAAACAAATTTGACAGCTTCCCCCATATTTCTCCTCTTTGCATGGAAGTTAAATTGTATAGTTTTATCACTTTACAAAATTCATTCTCTTCTTACATACACTAAATAGGTTTTAGTGCTTATGAAGTTGTAAAATATTTTCTTAAAATTAGAGTCATTATCATATATCTTTTAAGTTTATCTAAGTGTTGTGTTTGTCTCTTTAGCATACTTTGTAAAAAAGGGACAATCAAAAAAAGAGAAATAATATTTTTGGAATTTATGTAAGCCGTAGGCTATAGTAAAATTATAGTTATTTATAGGATACATTTAAAAGTCATTAACAAATCCTCAAGCAAGCATGAAAGGTTTATGATTTGCAATATTATATTTGGATTGATGAAAAGGCATGTAGATAGAAGTTTGTTTAGTCCATTTGATAATTTTCCAGATTTACAAGAGAAATCATTAAATTTCAAATTAAGATGGATAAAATATTTATTTTAGGATTTAATATATTTTTTATTCTTATAAATATTTTAATTTTAACTTTTAATCTTTATAAAAAAAAATCGAATTTTAGTTTTTATAAAATTATTTTTGCACACAGTTTTAATTCTTGTAAAAGGATTAAAATTATGTGTAAAAATAATTTTATAAAGACTAAAACTCAATATTTTTTATAAGAACTAAAAATCATTTTTGGTAATTCTATAGAGATTAAAAATATATATTTAACTCTTTATTTTAGTAGGCTATGCATGGCATTTAAAGGATTAATGATGAAAATAAAATAGAAATATCAAGAAAACTTGTATTTGAAATGAAGAGAAATATCGAGGGACAAGTTTAATTCATATTTTGAAAAAAGTAGTAATTAGAAAAGAAAGAATCATTTTTTTAAAAAGAAAAATATATAAATTATATGATTAGAGGTATAAAAAGGCCTAAAGAGTTAAAAGGCCTAAAACGCCTAAACTGTAAAGGTGAATGTTATGGAGGGAGAACGTGGGTTCGACCACAGGACAGAACGTGGGTTCACAAAGAGAAGTTACAATAGAGAACGTGGGTTCGTGAGAGAAAGTTACGAAGAACACATGGAATGCAAGGAAACGAAGCCCAATTAGAAAGTAGTCATTTCTTTGTATTATAAATAAAGTATTTAGTACACTTTTGTAATGGGTCAAACTTTTCATATTCCTGCACGCTAGTCACTTAAAGTAACCAAGCGAACGAGAAAACTGAGTCAGCAAAAGGCAATGTATATTTGAACCAACCTATTTTACAACTTTCTTTAATGTTAAATCATTATCTTTTACAACTTAAAACACTTTTTGAAAACACTTTCACTACGCACGCGAACTGAAGCACTGCTCCGAGATTCCCTGGTCGATATCGCACGTAAACTTATTTTCAAGAGACCAACGTTGTTTACCAAATCTACGGGTAAAAAACTTTATTTCCGGTTTATCAAAAGTGATGTCCTGGGAATCCAACAAATATTGAACCTAATGTTTAAAGGCCCTACATTTTTCTATAGTGTGCCGGGAGAATTGGCATGATAGTCGCATCTGGAATTGGCATCGTACCGTGGTGGGGGTGCCCCGATTGGAGGAGTTAGAGGTCTTATCTCTACCAAAGACGCCTTGACCAAGTGTTGCAATAATTGGTTGTGTGATATAGGGAGCAGGTCAAACTTTCTTGGAGGTCTTTCAAACCTGCTCTGTTGTTGTTCTCGTGGAATTATTAATGGTTGTTGTGCCCTTGGTTGTGAGGCTACAACATTAATTTCTCCCTCTTTCTTCTTCGCATAGTTAGGAACATGTCTTTTTGAATTATAAGGGGTACTAAATGATGCCCCTTGTATTTTCCCGCTCTTTATACCTGTTTCAATCCTTCACCGATAGTCACTAACTCAGAAAATCTGGAAGAGACGCTTCCTACCATCTTTTCATAACATAACCCTCGCAAAGTTCCCATGAACGTATTGACTAATTCTTTCTCCAGAAGTGGTGGTTGTACCTGGGCTGCCATTTCTCTCCACCGTTGAGCATACTCCTTGAAGGATTCCTCCTTTTTCTGAGACAAGTTTTGGAGTTGCATGTGGGTGGGCGCCATGTCCAAGTTGTACTTTTACTGTCTCAGGAAAGCATTAGCAAGATCTGCCCACGTCTGTATATGAATCAGTTCCAATTGCATGTACCAATCTAGGGACGCCCCACTTAAACTGTCTTGGAAACAATGGATTATCAACTTTTAGTCTTGAGCATACGCGTGCATCTTTCTGCAATACATGCGTAGATGGTTATTTGGACATGTGAGCCCCTTGTATTTTCCAAAGTCAGGTACTTTGAACTACTAATGGATTACCACATCTGGAACTAGACCCATCTCGAGAGCATCGATATCGAAAGCATCGTAACCCTCCACAACCTTTAACCTTTCTTCGAGAGATTTGTATTGGTTGAGTGCCAATGTATTTTCAGTGGCATGCGTATGGGTTATCTTTTGCGGTTCTTGATTGACATCTTCTAAGTCATGGTCTCCATATTATAAGTCTAAGTAGTTGTCTGAATTGTTGATTAGAATCTGCAAGGTATAAGATGCCCCTACATTTGGTGGAGGTGGGACAAACCCTTCAGTATCAGCTTGTCTTATTTCTTGTTGATCCATAGTTAACTTTTGGGGTCCTGACTCTGGTTCTCTTCTCAGTTGGTGACCTCTTGATGCACCAATGGTTTGGGCTACTTATTCGAAGGCTTCCCTAAGAATTTGCTCTTGCCTCTCGATGATATTCTTCAGGGCTAGCAAAACTTGACTCATGTATCCTTTCATCAAGTCAATGTTACCCTAGACTTGTTCCAAATCCTCCTTGAACACCACTTGGTTCTCTTTAATTTGTTCCATCACTTTCTGTTGACGAGCTCTTATCTGGTATGGTTGTCAGAAAGGCGGTGCTTTTCTAGTTCTTCTACCAATGGTTTAATTGAAGAAGGTTTTGAAAAATTATGAGTTTTTTTTGTCATGAGTTTATGAGATGCAAATATTTGTGAATGCATGAATGCGTATGAATATGCTAAGGTTTTTATTTTTGAAATGTCTTATTCACTTTGATATACATTTTTTTTTTGTATATATATATCTTTTTTAGGTTTTGCTTTATTGGTGAGTATCCAAAAAATAAATACGCAAACGAGATATGGAAACAAATGCCTTTATTAAAATATTAATTGTCTTTAAAAAAGAATACAATTCAGATATTGAAAAATATTCAAACTTAAAACATTAATACTTGCTGAAAAAAATAATCAAAGGGAAACAAAAGTTTTCTAAGTGCGCCTGCGGATTTCTCTCTGAAGCTATCGACCATCGTCCTACAAAGTTTGAGGAAGTCTTCAACATCTTTCGGGAGAGGGACCATCACATTTTCCGCGTCTCTTAAACTTCTTGGGATGTCCCCTATAAGATTGTTGGCTAAGAAGGTGAGTCTTGCATGCCTGTATTTGTAGAACCGGTACTCTTGGTAGAGGTCGGGAATTATCTTATGATTATCCTCTCCTGCTTTAGCGATCTTTACATATTTCTCTTCCCAATATAAATTTTCAGCCCTCGTCTCCGTATAGAGTTTCTGTTGTATTAGGAAATCCTTTTGGAGGCCTTCTAAATCAAGACGTACTTTCTCGTATTCATCAGTCTTCTGGGCGAGAAACCTTTCTTCCATCATCCTTTTGAGGCACTCTCCTACCTTCGATTCTTGGCTATCTTGGAGTCTGGTGGTAAGATACTTCATTTGTTCTTCTTGAACTAAAGAAGCGTGTGCTAAACATTGGACTTGAGCCCTCAGATCTTCTTCCATCACCTTCTTATCCCGCATTTCCTTTTCATACCACCTATTTAATCTCCCGATTTCACTAGTATCATCCTCCAACCGTTGGTTATGGGAGTCCAAGTTGAAAGTAGCACTTAACAACCCTTCATTCGAACGCTTCCTCTTAAGACTCTCCTTCTCAAATGCCTCCCGATCTTTCTGAATCTTTTGATTCAAGTATGTGTTGCATTTGCCTTTTCTCCTTAGTTAAGTTATGGAGATTAAGCTCTAATTATCCTTTCTCCCTTTGAGCTTGTTTCAAAGCATTCTTCAAATCGTCTATTTCTTCTAAGGACATAGGCGGAGAATCTAGGACATCTGGCTTGTACTCAGGATCTATGTCAAATGGTAACTTAAGCACTCGCACCCTATCCAAAACCCATCTAGTGTAAGGTTCTTTTGCCACAGCATTCTTCCTTTCAACCTTTCTTTTATTAACCTTATTCCAAGCTTGGATGATTTTGTTGAGCAATTCTTGGTCGTTTTTTCCCATGTCGTAAATGATCAATTATTGAAGTTGTTCATTTGAGGGCTTATCCTCTGAAGGATACCCTAGTTGTCATAGATCTAAGGTAGGGTTGTATTTGATGCAACCACGGGATCCAATCAATGGAAGATTTGGAAAGTCTCCACAACTATAGATGATATCTCCAATGTCCAACTTCCTCGCATACCATAATACAAAATTTACAGTAAGAGACCTTAGTTTTTGAGGCCACTCATATCTTGTCAAGTTTGGAATCATATAATCTTCCTTTTAGAGATGAGTCATAAACCAAGAATACAAGAGTGGGATGCAACCGTTTAGATAATCCATTCCCTTTTCGTACCGCGTATGAAGTGTGTTGTACCCCAAAATTTGTCCTCTCATTTTTTACAAGATCTTCTCTTACATGGGTGGTTACAAACACTTGTTTGAAGAAAAACAACAAATTTTGAAGTTGGTCAAAGTGCTTTTCGATTGGCCTCTCCAAAGTACCTTTCGATTGGCATCTCCAAAAAGCCTTTTGATTGGCATCTGTAAAATGCCTTTCGATTAGCATCTCTAAAATACATTTCAATTGGCATCTACATTGCACCCTTCGATTGGCATGGACAAAGGTCCTTCGATTGGCATGTTAACAAGTCTTTTCGATTGGCATTTTAGCAAAGCCTTTCTATTGGACTTGTCACAAGATCAATCGATTGGCATTTTAATGTTACTTCGATTTGTCCCAACTGAAGGAAATAGAAGAGAGCAAAACGAAGCTTTCAATTGGTCAACAAGGTACTTCGATTGGTATCAGAACAAAGTGATTTCGATTGGCCTCATGGCAAAGCCTTTCGACTGGCATGGCAAGGAATCCTTCGATTTAGCATCTCAAACAAGGCAGCTTCGACAGGCATGTTAACCAAGTACCCTTTGATTGGCCTTTTGGCAAGACCCTTTGATTGGCCTTTTGGCAAGACCCTTCGATTGACGTTTCAACAAGTACCCTTTGAGTGGAATTTAGGCGAAGGATTTTCGAATGACAGGAGGGTGTTCGAAGGAATCAAGTGTCCAGGTTCATCCCAAGATTTCCAAAGATACATGAATGTTCCAAAAGGGAATGCTTTTAATTTGTCTGATTTTTGTCTCATGGTCATTAAAGGCCTGGTTAATTGGTTGTCTCTTGTCGATACAAGACACCATCATTCTCCTATAAATACAAGGGCAAGCATACAATACCAAGAGGAAAAAAAGGAGCGAACGAAAGAGAGAACAAAAGGAACGAAAGAGAGGACATAACGGGATACTATACACATACATATACAGACTGCAATCGAAGAGACAACACACACATGTTGCTCAAAATCCCAAGAAGCCTCCCTGTCGAAACACCTTTTACAGGTTCCCTCATCCAGGAGTCCACCCTAACTCCTAAGCAAACATCCCCACACCCAGAGCCACAGGTCATCACCTTGGATTGGTAAGGGTTTCCAAAATCAAAATTGCACCTTCATGATATTTAACTAAACATTACATATATATCCTTGTTATTACTGATTGTGCTGCTTGTAAGCTAAAGCACTGATATGAGATCGTGCCATTGATGTGGCACGATCTAAGTTTTCCCTTCGAATCTCAGGACAACAAAAACTCAGGTCCAGACTTAGCAGATTCGAACTTAGGAAGGAGTCAAATTGAGAGAAGATTCGAATCAGGGGGATAAAGTCCCCCCTGGGTCTCTAACGTTAGTTTCGTTTTGCAGGAAACATCTTCTTAAGACCTTGTTCGGAGCTTCGAAGTAGCTCAGCTTCGAACAAGATTCAAGGGTCCCAAATCGAAGGATAATATATCCAGATCGAACACTCCAAAATGCACCCCCTACATGCATCTTCGATCAAGCCTCTTCGCTAGATCGAAAGACAACCCAAGTCTCTTTCGATCCAGCCCCCCAGGACTACTCCCTTTTCGATTTACTGCAAATTCCTTAGATTTCATTTTCGTTTTGACCTTTTTTACTTCTTTCTTTAAAATTGACATAGAATCAATCGAAAAAACTATAAAAACATTATGATAGTTTTTTTTCTATTACTAATTTTATTAATTAATCATTTAATTATCTTAACATTTTCTCAAAAAAACTAAAATTCAGTAGATTTAGATTATTTTCCCAAAATAAAATAAAACAACAAAAAGATTTTATTCTTAGGATTTTCAGACGTAATTTTCAATTTACACGCATCTTACTTTATTTTAACTGCTCATAGTTGTAATAGCTTTAGATTTAAAATTTTGCACTTTTAGTTTCTTGCATTTTTTATGTAACTGTCCCGAAGCCTTGTAATAGCGTAGGATTTACCATTCCTGCACTTTAAATTCCTGTACATATATTAACTGCTTAGATAACTAGGATTGCATCACAACATCTGAAAACAAACGGTAGAACACCTAAATGTTTAAAGATAAATAACTGAACATAACACACTTGCACACAAGTACCTCTAAGGTACGCCCACTTCGGTTGCCTTTAAAAAATAGTCATGAGGCAGAAATGCTTTAGCAAAGACCCGTAAAATCAAAAGATCATAGTCCCTCGATGACCCTACAGTTGCCTTCTCGGTAATTGATCTAGTCCCTAAAATAGAATTGCTAAAGCATCTCCGCAATTGCCTTCTTGACTATAATGTCCCTTATGTTGTTCCTCAATATCCAATGATAAGGCTACCTACTCACTAATAGTAGGATAGCATTGTCTAAAGGATAAGGAGGAAAAGAATAACCTTTTCGAGTATAAAAGTAGATAGCTGTTAGAAGTTTGCTCAAAAATACTTTTTTTTGCACTTACACACAAAAACTACTTTTCATAAAACATTTCAAAACATTTGCTTTGTTAACACTCTTGAGGACTGATACAAGAGTTAAACATAAAGAAAATCACCGCACTAAGGAATTTTCAAAACATTTTCAAACACACAAAGCACAAAAGTATTTTAAAAATGAGCAAACCTCTAAGAGTTCGTGGAAAACCACAGATGGAAAGGGTGTTAACACCTTCCCTTTCCATAACCTACCCCCTTACTCAGAAACATCTCGAAAAGGTTTTTTCTGTTCTTTTCACCCTTTCCTTTGTTGGATAAAAGAAAATGCGGTGGCGACTCTTGCTTACCGCATATTTGCAAACAAAAAATGCAAAAAATCAGTAGTATATAAATAGTCGGTTCTGCCACCATAAAACAGAACTGGCGACTCTTCTGGGGAGAAATAAAAAGTGGGGTTACCTTAGAGTTAATTCATTATTTAACTTCTTTGTGTGTTTTCTTGCTTTATCTTTAAGGGTTTGCTTGGGTTATTACTAAAAGATCCTACACCCGGATCTGGGACACCTTATTAGGTAAGTAGCAATAAACCATGGAGGTTGTACAGCATATACCGATACGGACAAAGTGGTGGCTATGTTAGCGCGATGCTTTGGATTGTACTAATGTTCCTTGAGTAAGTTAAGGATAACATTAGACTTCCTCATAGTGTGACTAAGCGCTAACTGACCTTTATAACCTTTAATTGACTCATCCAAGCCATTAGGAAGTAGTGAGATAACCGGCTTTAGTTTCAACTAAAGATTGGTTGAGACTCGATACTACACTCATTGAGGTTGGACTTTCAGGATTTTTCGGCCGCAATACTTCGGTGTGGAGCTGAAACAATTTCTGAAGGGAAGGTCAGTGATATTGAGGCTCCTTAAAACCCGTTTACTATTAATAGGACAGGTTGAGCCAACTGAACATCCAAGAGGGTACTTACCTACAACCCCCATGCAAGACTAAACCTAAGGATACTTGTGTGGCTTGTTTGCTTTCAGCTTGAACTACTTGCAAGGTTTTATTATTTGACAACACGATTTCCTTGCAGGATTTGTTTACAGTCATTATCCAATAACTTGGATTTCTTGCAGGGTTTACTTGCTTACATAACCTTACATTTTTGCTTAACGTATATCATACACATCATAACATCACGCCACAACATTTCCTTAACCATTTCAAGGATCTCAAGGGTTTGTGAAGTAGGTTATGGTAAATCAGACGTCTAGCAAGGGGCAAAGGGGATTTATTTTCCCCTAGCCAATGCGTTAGAAGATCAAAACTTAACAACTTGAGTCAGGGGCTATGACCCACTTGATATGGTGAGCTTAACTATTGTAGAAGGACCTTCAATGATACGAAGTTCTTCAATCAAAGCTACAAAATTAAACTACTGACATATTCTTGTTTACCCCGCGAGATCCTTGAAAACATTGCATACATATATCATACATGTAATTGCATAAACAAGTTTCAAAGCGGGGTCCTCATCTTATTCACTGTTTATTGTTGCAAGTAAAGAAAATGGCTCTCAAACAAACAGTCAAAGACCTTCAAGCTCAAAACTCTCAATTCCCATAAATGTTCCTGACTCTGACTCAGGGGCAGGAAGAATTGAAAGCATTTCTCGTTGGGGACCTGACCAAGAAAAGTCCTGAAGACAACAAGGACGAACGGTTGGAACAACTGCAAGCTAAGGTAGAAGCAATGAGAACCCATATGCTGGGGCAGATGGCTCTTATCCAAGGCCTAGCCCGGGGACAAGAAGAGCTGAGTTTTGGTCTCTTCTTCCCCAAGCAGGGATTACCTTCTCCAACTGAAGTCTATTTTCGCCAGCCCAGTTCAAACAGTTATAAAACCTCCTCTGGGATAGAGTTTATTTCTCAAATTGTGGAAGCTCATTTCCCAACAGAGTTTATTTCTCTACATTGGCAGAATCTTCCAACAAGCATCTCTCCCCACAGACCTATTCTCAAGCAGAATCAATTCTCAAGCAGAATCAATTCTCAAGCAGAATCAATTCTCAAGCAGAGTCAATCCCCAACAGGTTATCCTCAAACAAAAATAGGAAATCCTCAGCGAATCATCTCTATTCACCATCTCCTGCGGAAATGAAGGATTCAGCCTCCCAATACTTTCCAACAGTGGTCCAGGATTTATTTTCCCAGACTAAAATAGCACAATAACATCCCATATTCATACATCATGGCATGTGCATACACATCGCATACAATATAATCTCATTTATTTTGAGAACATCATCACAATGCATTTCATACATCATGACATTGCATATGACTAACTCTTTACCTTTTTCATGGAAAGATCAAATAAACAAACATCGTTGACTACTTATGTGACTTGGTATTCCTCTCAAAAACTACGTCTAATGAAGGGTTGTTTCAGCAGTTTCCTCATAAAGATTCCCTCATAATACCTTCTCTGGTTCAGTAAGATCGACACTAAGATCTCCCTGATTCTTATTCCAGTTGAAGATATTCCAAGACTTTCATCTGGTTCAGTTAAATAGATTCTAAGATTTTTCTTATTCTTATTCGGTCAAAGTTAATCCAAGACCTTCTCTGGTTCAGTCAGATTGACATTAAGATCTCCCTGATTCTCATTCCAGTTGAAGTTATTCCAAGACTTTAGTCTGGTTCAGTTAAATCGATTCTAAGATTTTTACGATTCTTATCCAGTCAAAGTTAATCCAAAACCTTCTCTGGTTCAGTCAGATCGACACTAAAATCTCCCTGATTCTTTTTCCGGTTGAAGTTATTCCAAGACTTTCGTCTAGTTCAGTTAAATCAATTCTAAGATTTTTCTGATTCTTATCCAGTTAGAGTTAATCCAAGACCTTCTCTGGTTCAGTCAGATCGACACTAAGATCTCCCTGATTCTTATTCCAGTTGAAGTTATTCCAAGTCTTTCGTCTGGTTCAGTTAAATCGATTCTAAGATTTTTCTGATTCTTATCCGGTCAAATTAATCCAAGACCTTCTTTGGTTCAGTCAGATCGACACTAAAATCTCCCTGATTCTTATTCCAGTCGAAGTTATTCCAAGACTTTCGTCTGGTTCAGTTAAAGTGATTCTAAGATTTTTCTGATTCTTATCTAGTCAGAGTTAATCCAATACCTTTGTTGGTTCAGTCAGATCGACACTAAGATCTCCCTGATTCTTATTCCAGTTGAAACTATTCCAAGACTTTTGTCTGGTTCAGTTAAATCGATTATAAAATTTTTCTGATTCTTATCCAGTCAGAGTTAATCCAAGACCTTCGTTGGTTCAGTCAAACCGACACTACGATATCCCTGATTCTTATTCCAGTTGAAGTTATTCCAAGACTATCGTCTTGTTCAGTTAAATCGATTCTAATATTTTTCTGATTCTTATCCAATTAAAGTTAATCCAAGACTTTCTCTGGTTCAGTCAGATCGAAACTAAGATCTTTCTGATTTCCATTCTATTTGAATACACTGTGAAACCTGGGGTTCGACCAGATAATAGTATAAAGTGCTGCGAAGCCTGGAATCCGACTAGATAGCAGTTTACCCTGTCATTTACTATGAAGCCCGGAACCCTATCGGATAATAGTCAATCAACAATTGAAGAAACTGTGAAGCCTGGATTTCTACCAGATAACAGTATAAAGTGCTGCGAAGCCTGGAATCCGACCAGATAGCAGTTTATTCTGTCAGTTACTATGAAGCCTGGATTCGACCGTAAAGTAGTATACCTCAGATTCAAGTTGAAGCCTACACCCGACTAGATAACAACTTAATTTCTTCAAATCACTGAAGCTTGGGCACGACCAGATAACAGTTCAAGTCACTGAAGCCTGGAGTACGACCAGATAAAATTTTAATCTCATTTCCCCAGTAATTCGCTGTGAAGCCTGGAGCACGACCATATAGCAGACAACCTTATCATCCTCAGCAAGTCACTATGAAGCCTGGATCCTGACCAGACATCAGTTCACTTCCGTCTCTTCAATAAAGAGATGACTCCCCAATAGGGTAACAAACGACTAAAGCTCCTAAAACTCTATGTTCCAAGACAAAGATCAACATTCCTCAACAGACCCCTCATCAAACAACAGGAACAGGAATCCCCATAAAGGAGTATCTCATGAAATCAACAGTCTTATGGATGGTATCTTTAAGCCTATCTCTGATGACTCTCCGTCGTGTTCCGTGGATGGCATATTCAAGCCCATCTCCGACAGTCTCCTGTCACCTTTTCCAAATGGCATCTGCAAGCCCATTCCCAATATTATTCACCAACAATATCACTTCAGACGAGTGCAAATTTCTGGGCACTCTAGTGTTCAATCATCTTCCACCTTCAGATCACGAAAGGCAGACAAGCCAATCTACATCCTCAGGTTTAAGAAGATTGAACAGGGGCAACTGTTGTACCCCAAAAATTTTCCTCTCATTTTTTACAAGATATTTTCTTACATGGGTGGTTATAAACACTTGTTTGAAGAAAAACAACAATTTTTGAAGTTGGTCAAAGTGCTTCTCGATTGGCTTCTCCAAAGTATCTTTCGATTGGCATCTCCAAAAAGCCTTTCGATTGGCATCAGCAAAATGCCTTTCAATTGTCATCTCTAAAATGCTTTCGATTGGAATCTGCATAGCGCCCTTCGATTGGCATGTTAACAAGTCTTTTTGATTGGCATTTTAGCAAAGCCTTTCGATTGGCCTTGTCACAAGATCCTTCGATTAACATTTTAATGTTACTTCGATTGGTCCCAATTGAAGGAAATCGAAGGGAGCAAAATAAAGCTTTCGATCAGTCAACAAGGTACTTCGATTGGCGTCTGAGCAAGGCACTTCGATTGGTATAAAAAAAGTGCTTTCGATTGGCCTCATGGCCAAGCCTTTCAATCGGAATGGCAAGGAATCCTTCGATTTAGCATCTCAAACAAGGCAGCTTTGACATGCATGTTAACCAAGTAACCTTCGATTGGCCTTTTGGCAAGACCCTTTGATTGGCCTTTTGGCAAGACCCTTCGATTGGCCTTTTGGAGAGACCCGTCGATTGGCCTTTTGGCAAGACCCTTTGATTGACGTTTCAACAAGTACCCCTTGAGTGGTATTTGGGCGAAGGATTTTCGAATGACAAGAGGGTGTTCGAAGGAATCAAGTGTCCAGGTTCATCCCAAGATTTCCAATGATATTGAATGTTCCAAAAAGGACTGCTTTTAATTTGTCTGATTTTTTTCTCATGGTCATTAAAGGCCTGGTTAATTGGTTGTCTCTTGCTGTTACAAGACACCATCATTCTCATATAAATACAAGGGCAAGCATACAGTGCCAAGGGGAAAAAAGGAGCGAACGAAAGAGAGAACAAAAGTAACGAAAGAGAGGAAATAACGGGATACTATACACACACATACAGACTGCAATCAAAGAGACAACACACACGTGTTGCTCAAAATCCCAAGAAGCCTGCTTGTTGAAACACCTTTTACAGGTTCCCTCATCCAGGAGTCCATCCCAAATCCTAAGCAAAGATCCCCACACCCAGAGCCACAGGTCATCACCTTCGATTGGTAAGGGTTTCCAAAACCAAAATTGCACCTTCATGATATTTAACTACACATTGCATATATATCCTTGTTATTACTGATTGTGCTGCTTGTAAGCTAAAGCGCATATATGAGATCGTGCCATTGCTGAGGCACGATCTAAGTTTTCCCTTCGAATCTCAGGACAACATAAACCCAAGTCCGGACTTAGTAGATTCGAACTAAGGAAGGAGTCAAATTGAGAGAAGATTTAAATCAGGGGGGTAAAGTCCCCCCCTGGGTCTCTAACATTTGTTTCTTTTTGCAGGAAACATCTTCTCAAGAACTTGTTCAGAGCTTCGAAGCAGCTCAGCTTCTAACAAGATTCAAGGGTCCCAGATCGAAGGATAATATATCCAGATCGAACACTCCAAAGTGCACCCCCCACATGCATCTTCGATCAAGCCTCTTCGCTGGATCGAAAGAAATCCCAAGTCTCTTTCGATCCAGCCCCCCAGGACTACTCCCTTTTCGATTTACTGCCAATTCCTTAGATTTCATTTTCGTTTTGACCTTTTTTATTTCTTTCTTAAAAATTGACATAGAATCAATCGAAAAAACCATAAAAACATTAGGATAGTTTTTTTTCTTCTATTAAACTAATTTTATTAATTAATCATTTAATTATCTTAACATTTTCTCAAGAAAACTAAAATTCAGTAGATTTAGATTATTTTCCCAAAAATAAAATAAAACAAAAAAAAGATTTTATTCTTAGGATTTTCATACGTTATTTTCAATTTAGGCGCATCTTACTTTATTGTAGCTACTCATAGTTGTAATAGCTTTAGGTTTAAAATTTTGCACTTTTAGTTTCTTGCATTTTTTATGTAACTGCCCTGAAGCCTTGTAATAGCGTAGGATTTACCATTCCTGCACTTTAAATTCCTGTACATATATTAACTGCTTAGATAACTAGGATTGCATGACAACATCTGAAAATAAACGGTAGAACACCTAAATGTTTAAAGATAAATAATTGAATATAACACACTTGCACACAAGTACCTCTAAGGTACGCCCACTTCTGTTGCCTTTAAAAAACAGTCATGATGCAGGAATGCTTTAGAAAAGACCCGTAAAATCAAAAGATCATAGTACCTTGATGAACCTACAGTTGCCTTCCCGGTAAATGATCTAGTCCCTAAAACAGAATTGCTAAAGCATCTTCGCAATTGCCTTCGTGACTATAATGTCCCTTAGATTGTTCCTCAACATCCAACGATAAGGCTACCTACTCACTAATAGTAGGATAGCATTGTCTAAAGCATAAGGAGGAAAAGAACAACATTTTCGAGTATAAAAGTAGATAGTTGTTAGAAGTTTGTTCAAAAATACGTTTTTTTGCACTTACACACAAAAACTATTTTTCAAAAGACATTTCAAAAACATTTGCTTTGTTAACACTCTTGAGGATTGATACAAGAGTTAAACATAAAGCAAATCTCCGCACTAAGGCATTTTCGAAACATTTTCAAACACACAAAGCACAAAAGCATTTTAAAAACGAGCAAACCTCTAAGATCCCGTGGAAAACCACGGATGGAAAGGGTGCTAACACCTCCCCTTTCTATAAACTACCCCCTTACTCAAAAACATCTTGAAAAGGTCTTTTTCTCTTCTTTTCACCCTTTCCTTTGTTGGATAAAAGAAAAGACAGTGGCGACTCTTGCTTACCGCACATTTGCGAACAAAAAACGCAAAAAACTAGTAGTATATAAACAGTCGATTCTGCCACCGTGTAACAGATAACAATATCAAAGGAAAGGAAGAAATGAATTAAGACTTTTGAGTAGGTAGATTGTTCCTAGTTTCTTGCTCAATTTCAAATCAAACATCCATGCTTATTTTCAACAAACACCAAACACTTTCAAAACATTTTCCTAGCATGAAAATTTTTCAAAAGCTCAACACTTTGTATATGTTCTTACGAACGAGAACCATTACAAAGTTTGCCTAAACGATGCCGCCTTTTCAAAATACTTTCAAAAAACCACGCAAAGCACATTTTCAAACAAAAGAAAGTGATCTAGCAAGCAACTAAGAGCTCATAGATAACTATGGATGAAAAGGGTGCTAACACCTTCGCTTTTCATAATCTACCCCCTGAACTCAAGAAATAATCTCAAAGGTATTTTCTGTTCTTTTCAGCCTTTCCTGTTGGATAAAAGAAAAGTCGGTGGCGACTCTTGCTAACCGCAACATTTGCAATAAAACGCAAAACACCCAAGTCAGTTCTCCCACCGTATCACAAAGTGTATAAGAAATATCAGCAAGTAAAGCGGGAATTGGGACCGTATTGAAAACTTTTGTGCCCCAAAATACGCTAATAGTTGCAGGGTCAATATAGTCCAAAGTCTGTGGAAATAAGATTACACGAAACACAAGCAGTCCTAAACAATCAACACAAGACTCCCATTCTTTGTTATCGGAAAAATAAAGAGCTTTAATCTCCAAGTAGCATCTCTTAATCCCTCGTACATCACCTTCTTTTTTGTAACCAAATGACAATTCGGGATAAGGGATCCCTAAACCCTCTTCCAAGATTCTGACATCAATAGTCTGCCCGATTCCCACATAAGCTTTCTCTTTAGAGAAATTCAAAAGTCTATCAAATTCTTCCAGTGTCGGCGCTAGCTAAAAGTCTTGGAAGGTTAAGCACCTCAATGGAGGGTCGTAGAACTGAATTAGGGCAGAAACAACATCCAGTTGTACCTCTACTTTTGTTAAGTCAAGGGTATCCCCATAATGGCGAGTGAACATCTTCAGAGCTCTTTCAGACAATTTCCATTTTATAGCCTTGATTTTTGTCATATCTGGCTTGATGAAATTAATACAGACAAGTTGTTTCCATCTGGCATTCATTTTTAGGACACTTTACCAAAAACCTTTAGTTGTTATTTTTGATCCTGTGAATAAGACAAACAAAAATAAATCGAGGGTAATGAATATATGAAATGAAAAATGTATGAATGCATGATTGTGGGGCTTAATGACAGGATTTTATGAAAAGTATCCTTAGTTTGTAGGTTCCTAGTTTTGGCCTACAAATATTCTATCCTCCCCATAAGATAGTTTCCTTAAGGATATAATGAATAACACTAGAGGGAAAGGAAAAAGAGTCTCCCTTAAGTGGAGCCTCTTTGCAGACCGACACTTTCGTCTCTACGTCATGAAAGGTCTCACTATGAGATTTTGGTTTAAGGGTTATACAAAGAGTCATAGGTTTAATTCCAAATTCCTACCCTCCAAGAGGATGTCTCTTGAGACTTATTCTTTTTGCAGAATTCCACTGACTCTAAACGAAGTCGTCACATAAAGTTATAGGGCTGATGTATCCCCTTGGCTAACAGACGAACATTCTTTCTAAGGGTTTTTGAAAAATATTTTTTTTAGAAATAAATAATCCCATCAAATATAATATGATCAAAATAATAAATGTAAGAAAATGAATAAATAAAGGAAAATATTGAAAGCAGTAAAAAAAACAAACAAAATCCCTAAACCTAAGAGAGGGGCTTCTAAACCCTAGGGTTGGGTCCCCAACAGAGTCGTCAGCTGTAATAACCGGCAAAAAATATGGAGTCTCCAACTTTAAATTTTATCCTAAGGAAGGGAATATAAAGGATAACCATAATGTCGTTAGAGATTCTAGGTTGTCGGATTCGGCCTTAGACGAAGGGAAGGTGTTAGGCACCCCTCATCTACCTTGTTCACAAGGATACAAGGGTTTAGAAACGCAATCTTTAAGAAATAGGGTTTTAGTTTTTTATTAGGGAACTTGTCACGATTTTAATCGTATGCCTACTTATCCTCTTATTAGGAATCAGAGTCTCAATTCATAGTTCGTAGTTGGTTGGTGTTTTTTATGAATTGCGAAGATGTTTTGAATTTCCCTTGTACTAAGTCTAGGTGAGTGAATAGCAGGGTTGTTAGACGAAGTTCACAGTCGATTTAAAATCATCCTCATATTCCTTTTTAAAAATTGTTTTAAATTAATTAAGTTATTAAAAAAAGAGTTTAGTGTTGGTTAGTTTTTTTTAAAATGTACTAATATATAAAAAAATCTTTTTAATGCATGGCAAAAATAATTTTAACGCAATAAAAAATAATTATGAGTTAATACAAAAAATATTTGATTTTTAATAATAATAGTAAAATAACATTAGAATTTATAAATATATTAAATTATAAAAAATAACAATTATATATAATAAAATAAATTTAATAAAAAACGCAGGGGGATGTATTTTGTGTTGAGCTAGTAAAACCGGGGGTAGGGGAAGTAGGGCCTTGAATTCAAGTCCAAAAACTGGAGGGGGTGAATATTTGTTCAAGTCAGTAAAAGTGGGGGGGCTTGGTCAGCAAGGGCCTAAGTCCAGATATTGGACTTGACCCAATAATGCAGGGGGGTGAGAATTAAGTTGGCTTAGCAAAAACAACCAAACTGGGGGCATGAATATCATGGGCTTAGGCCCAGTGTTTGACAAACATTTGGGAGTCTGTTTGGACTTCATGCGGGCGAGTGCACAACGTTATAATGGGTGTACGAATCAAGAGCGTTTGATGATGATCTAGAGGTTGTGGTGGGAAGAATACGGTAAGGTTTAAGGTGCGCAAATACAGAATCAGGGAGCATTTATAAAAGCAAACCACTGGGATGAGAGCCCATATCTTCTTTCTCTTTCTCTCTCTACAATGACAGAACAAAATTCTTTATAAAACCTAGAGAGAGAGAGAGAGGCTCTGACCTCTCTCTAAAACTCAGGGTGCCAAAAATCGCCTTGGTCACGCTGTCCACCTCGAACAACTACCAACCACCCTTTTTCTCAGTTTTCCGATTGACATTCAATCGAAAACTTCAAACATTCAAAGCCCTCCGCCGTAGATCTTCATCTGGGTTCGTAGAACCCTAAGAAACCTAAGGATTCTTGATGAAACCTAACTATACCACAAACCCAGAACACACAACTTCTATGAACCCTAACCCTGCTCTTCAAACAACCCTAAGAACCCTAACCCTAGAAAACCCAAAATTTACCAGAAATACAATATTCAAACATCAATCATGCAAACATCACAATACGATTAAGAGCTCTAAAGCTAAGTGATTCGTGTTACCTCTTCTGCCGTAATACAAGTTGTATAGTTTTGATTTCCAGAACCCTCCTTCTGATCTCTCACTTCTTCTTCTTTTGCTTGCAGGTACTGAAGTGGTGGAAGTGTAGGGGCAACGGCTTGAGGATGGAAGCAGTGTGGTTTGAAGCTCTTAGGATTTCAGATATTGAAACCCTAAGTCTTTCTCCTTTTTGATCTCAGTAAACTTGTTTGTCTCAATTTCTTCCCTCTTCTCTTAGATTTTAGGTTCTATTTATAGGTTTAGATTATAATTAGATTAGGAAATTTGTTTATGATTATCGATACTTTTGTAATCTGTTAGGAATTAGAAAATTTTATTTTGTTTTAGGGATTCGATTTGATTTAGTGATTGATTTAGAAAGATTTTGTTTGAGATTAGGGTTTTGTAATCTGTACTTGAACTTGTTATTGTATATGTTCGTTTTCAGTGAATTAACACAAATACTAATTTTCCAGATCTGGTTTAATCCAAGATTTGATTTTATGAAGATTTTGTTTCGTTTTAGTCTCAGATGTGTTTTTCTTTGTTGAATTTGTACAATATGCGTTTATTGTGCCTGGTTTCTGGGCCTGAAAAAGAACAGCGGGGCGCTTAGGATTCCAAAAACCCTTAAATGAATTTGGTTGACCTCAATCAATGTGTTTTTTTATAAAAAATAATAAACAAATTAATTATGATTAATTAGATTTAAAAATAATAATAATAGATTATAATATAAATAATAATAATTATAAAATAAAAATTGTAAAACAAAGAAGGCTTTTTGATAAATGGGTCAAAATTGTCTAACTATTGGGCCTAGAAAAAAACTCTTAATGGACCGCCCCAATAAAGACTGTAGCAACAAATTCTTTTAGGAAAAATGCACACCCCTTTTTTATTTTGAACCGGGCCAGCAAAATTGTCTTAATGGGCCATCAGATTTTGATGGTCAATTTAAGACAATACACACCCCCTCTCCATTAATTAACAAACTTTTAACAAATCTTAATGGGCCTAACTCTCAAAACAATCCTTAACGGGTTTTTTCTGATTTAGTCAAAAACATGAACCCTTTATTAAAACACACCCATCTCTTTACTTGTACAAATCCATGACTGGATCATCAACCTTATATGGACTTTTCTGATTTATAAATTCCATGATCTCTTTTGTTAAAACATACTCCCCTTTTATCAACTTACACCCCACGATAATTTGTCAACAATAAAAGATTAACATTAATGAGGAATTAGTTTAGAAATTCATAGGGCAAATTGGGGTATGACAACCGGGTGCCGAAGTGAGTTCCCTTATTGCTACTTTCCCTCAGTTTTATTAATTATCCAAGGTCTAATGTTTTTTATTAAAAATAATAATAATAAAACATGGCGCTCACATGACCTATACCCTCATTTTTCATTGTTCGAGGTGTAGGTTTTGTCATGAAAAACATTATTTGTAGTAGTGATCACACTATTGGTTGAATAACTTGGCATAGTTATTGTTTTGTCTTAGTTGAGTTGTCAATTCAACAATTATTATGTTAATGGTAAAGTTGATCACTTGGATTAATGATTGGGAGAAAGTGAGAGAGGATCTCATATTTAGAGAGGATTCTAAATAAAAAGTTATTAGGATTGGGAAGAGGCATTGAATATCATGGGGTTGGTGTTCATATAACACTACTAATTTGAAGTAGTGAATTTCCTTTCTTGGGTAGAGAGCTTTCGAGACGTAGGTGTGATTTCACCGAACTAGGATACCAATATCTTGTGTTATTTTATTGCTTTTTGAATTGTGTTATTGTTGGTGTTATTCTGTTGCCATACTGGTTTAACAAGTTGAATCAGTTGTTTAAACATTATGTCCAACATAGATCCTCTCAAAAGTATAATTTCAACAAAAACCCAAAAAATATATGATAGACTTTGAATCACCTTAATTCAAAAGACTTTTTCTATAATTAGTAACACTATGATAATTATCACATAAATCAAAAAACACACCACTTTCTAATACTTAAAAATTACACTACTTTCTATTACAAACAAATATCATCACACATTTATAGATCAATACGAATTATGCAGAGACTGTTGTTATCTCAACATAGTACGATACAATCATCGAATAACTTCCTTAACTCCTTCATAATATGAAATGTATATATACAAAAGTATTGAATCCGTATTGATTCTACAAAATTAAAGACTATTTAACTTACACAAAAGCATTACTAAAGTTTATTCAATTTACACAACAATATTACTAAAAATCATATCTAATACTGTCAATCTTTAATAAAATGTAGATAGAATAGTAGCACTCTTTGTCTATGAAAATATACCTCGTGGCTTAAAATAGATAGATGCTTATATTTTTTTGAATAACAAATCAAATTAATATTAATTTGTGAAAAAAAGAAGATAAAATATAAAATACATCAGAAGCATATTAATTATTATTTCTTACTTTATTTCATCATCATCATCTTAGAATACAAAATCCATAAACTAGAAGGCCGTTAAAAATAATAATAAGAAAAATTAAAATTATTGAATGAAAAAACTATAACTAGCTCATGGAAATTTGTATCAAAAGATTATGTGAAAATCTCTCAACCACATATACATGTCCCACTTCTAGAACCAGATGGATTTTCCAACCAAAAACACTTGGCTTTTAAAGGAAATGGACATGTAGATTGTCGACAATGAGAATCGTGATAACAATTATCAAGTGCTGAAATAAAAAATTAATAATAAAATAAAATTAGTAAAATGATATAAAATACTATATAGAAGTAAATAAAAAAAAAATGTAAAAATATTATATATTGGCTTACTGTCATCGTTTATTGTAAAGGGAATGAGACAAAGAAAGATGATAATAACATAAACAAATTTGACAACTTCACCCATATTTCTCCTCTTTGCATACAAGTTAAATTGTGTAGTTTTATCACTTTATAAAGTTCATTCTCTTCTTATAACCTACACTAAATAGGTTTTAGTGCTTATGAAGTTGTAAAATACCTTGTTAAAGTTAGAGTCATTATTGTCTTTTAAATTTATCTAAGTGTTGTGTTTGTCTCTTTAACATACTTTGTAAAAGCACATAAAAAAAACTTAAGAATCTTTATTGTTTTACAATTTTTTCTATTATTAATAGAAAAAGGGACAATTGGAATAGAGAAATAATATTTTTGAATTTTATGTAAGCGGTAGACTATAGGAAAACTATAGATATTTATATGATAGTTTTGAAACTCGTTAATGAATCCTCAAGCAATCCTGAAAGGTTTATAATTGACAATATTATATTTGAATTGATGGAAAGGCATAGAGATTGACAATATTATATTTGAATTGATGGAAAGGCATAGAGAGAACTTAGTTCAAAAGGCAATTCATTTGATAATTTTTCCGATTTACAAGAGAAACATTTAATTTTAAAATTAAGATGATTACAAATATTTATTTTATCAGACTATGTATGATATTTAACGGATTAATAATGAAAATATAAGAAATATAAGACATGTAGAGGGTATTTTCCCAATCCCCGCTCTAAAGTGTTATCGGGAGAATTTTTCCCTCCATCCTCATTTTCGCGGAGGAAAAAATCTCCAACTTCGATGCTCTGAACAAATAATCCTCACAGAGATCCCCATTAACATATGCAAATTGGCATCCCTAAACACAAACTAAATCAAACTTCACAAAAAATCGGTGGATACAACTCTCCTATTAACAAGAAATCAAACTTCACATTACTAATGGTTCATTCAAAAATTAATATTTAAAGTGTGATTCTGTGAGTAATTTTATGTCAAATGAGATTACATTAGATATATATTTATACGTATATGAGTTGTTTATAACAGAGAATATAATCATTACAACTTGTACAATATTAAAACTAATTACTACTAATTGATTCTAATCAATATTAATTGTTAGATCATATATGTCATATGAGTGACTTAGTGAACATATAAGCCAATTAGTCTGTAGACTTGACGAAATCTATGGTTATTTTTCTTGAAAGTACCTCGGTCCGTTCATAGAAGACTTGGTTAGATGCAACGAGGAATTGCCGCTTGATTGCCACATATGAATTTTGTGGCCTGAAGATCTCCCAACCTAAACTCTAAGAGCAAAATTTTAAGTCATGCAAGCTCTTTTGAGGTTGTTGTCGTAGCAAGGTATTTAGCTTCATCACTAGATAATGCAATTGTATTTTGTTTCTTGCTTCTCCATGATATCATATTACCTCCAATAAGAATAAAATATCCAAAAGTGAATCTCATATCTGAAGGTGATCCGAACCATACAACATCTGAATAACAAGTGATTTTATCATCATCTTTATCTTCTTGTAATAATCTTCTTCCCTATGCATTCTTTATATGTCTAAGAATTCGAATGACTGAATCTTAATGAATATCCCAATGAGCGTTTAGAATTTGTCTCACAATTATCACTACAAAAGGTATATCAAGTCTGATGACTGTAAGATAATTGAGTCTTTCCACAAGTCGTTGATATCTTTCGAAGTCTTTCAATGGCTCCCCCTGAACCAGAAGAAGATTGACATTGGGATCCATAAGAGTATCAATAGGAAAACAATTAATCATACCAATTTCACTTAGGATGTCTAGTGCATACTTGCGTTGGTTGATTGTAATGCTTGATGAGGAATGGCCAACTTCAAAGCCTTAGAAGTAATTGAGTGGACCTAAGTCTTTTGTTTGAATTTTTAAATAAAAATGAGTTTTGAGTCACCGGATACCATTTAGGGCGTCTCCAATTATAACAATTTCATCAACATAAACCATAATAAAGGTGCACAACCCGGTAGAGGAATGATGGAAGAAAACAAAGTGATTCACTTCACATCTACTCATACCAATTTGTATCAAGGAATAGCTAAAGAGACCAAACCAAGCATGTGGGCAGTTTTTAAAATCGTAAGGAGAATGAAAAAGTCTATAAAAGGTCTAGAAATTCAGGGAACAGTAAAACCTAGAGGTTGATCCATATAAATTTCCTCCTCTAACTCTCTATTTAAAAAGAAATTTTTAATTTCCAACGGATGAAGCGACCAATGATGAATGACAACCATCATATGAAAGAGGCTAAATAAACTAATCTTGGCCACTGGAGAAAAAGTGTCACCATAATCGAGACTAAATATTTGTGTGTAGCCTTTAGCTACCAAACGAGCTTTGAAATGATCGATCATGATCATCCGGTCTAACTTTCACTATATAAACCCATCAAAATCCCACTATAGTTTTGTTCGGATGTAAAAAGACAATGTCCCAAGTTTTATTTGAATGTAATGCAATCATTTATTCTACTATTGCCTAACGCTAATTGGGATCAGTCATAACTTCACCTGTGATTTTGGGATAAACACAAAATCCAAAGCATAAGCAAAAGAAACATAGGAAGTAGATATATTCATAATGTAAAACAAAAGCATATTTAGGATTTGAATAATGAGACATATTAAATTTTCGTAATTCTATTGGAAGTTCAGGTGCAAATGATGTGACTAGAGTAGGAGTTAGAGCAGGGGATGGTGCTAGTGGATCAATTTCATCTCTTACTTTTGATGGATGGTGTGTTTCATGCTGGCAGACACGTAGTAGAAGTGTATGGGATGCAATGGGGTGAAGTTTATAGAAGGGATCTCTCGAACATCTGAAGTACACATACAGGGGAAAATAGCAAGTAACACAGGCAGAGAAAAATAGGGAAGTTTCAAAGAATGTGACATATGAGGAAACAATACATCATTGAAGTTGGGGACAAAAAAATTATATCGTTTTTGTATACATGAGTATACTAGAAGAGTACATTTAACAGATTTGTCATAAATTTTTTCTTTACCTGGACTTAGGTCATGGACAAAGCATGTGCAACCAAAGACACGAAGAGGAATGAAGTAAATACCATATAGATGGTCCAGGATAATGTATGGAATCTGATCTTGAAGGACCAAGGAATCCATGCAGTTAATAAGGTGATATGTGTGAGAAGAGCACCACACTAAAAACGAGATAGGACATTGTGGTTAAGTAAAAGAGTCTACACGGTTTCAACTAAATGACAATTCTTTCAATCAAAAATATTATTTTGTTGTGCTGTGTGAGCACATGATGATTAATAAATAATCCCTTGTGATGTTAAAAAAATTGAAACTGAGATGACATATATTCACGAGCATTATCAGTGTAGAAAAATTTAATGGAAGTGTCATACTGATTTTTAAATTCTACATAAAATTCTCAGAATATATGGAAAACATCTGAATTATTTTTCATTAAAAATAGACAAATACAATGTGAAAAATCATCGATGAAAGTTACAAAGTAATAATAACCAAAAGTTTACTTGACATGACTAGTACCCCAAATATTATAATGAATTAAAGCAAAAGGTGACAAAACACTTTTATTTATTCGTTGACAATAGGTGTGACTAGTATGTTTACCTAACTAATGATACTGACACTCAAATAAAGAAGACTTAGAAAAACTAGGAACTACAAGATGCATTTTTTTAAGTATGGGGTAACCCAAACATTAATGTGTAATGTTTTTCAGGTGTGACAAAAGCACATGCCACCGGTGGAGATAGATGATATAATCCCCTCAACTCAGTCTATACTCCAATTATTTGTCTTGTATTCCGATCCTGTACATAAATAGAAATATCAATAAAATAATTAAACAATCAAGGGTACGAGTGAGATTGTTAACCGATATTTGATTGAAAGGAAAACCAATAATACAAAGCACATAATCCAAAGACAAGTTATGAAGTGTGTGTGCCTGACCAAGACCTTGAACTTTAATTTTGAATACATCTGTGTCAGTGGCAGAAGGAAAGGAATAAGAATAAGACATATTAGACAAAATAGATTTATTACAAGTCTATAATAAGAGGCACCTGAGTCGAGTACCCATAAACCAAGGTATAAGGATGTAGATACAAAGGCTACAGGGTTACCAGACTGAGCAATGACAGTAGAAGATGAGGGTTGATGGGCTACTTTAAATAGAAGGAACTCGCTTAATCAGCGGCTAAAATAGTAACATCTTTGGTGGAATTCAGTAGAGCGGTGACAATAATCCTCATTTTTGTTGTTGCTCCGTTGCCTATGTATGACATTAAACATCAATATGATCATATCAATTTCAATACTTACAGTGAATACAACAGTGTTGGCCATCACATCCTCCAATTAGTCCACCACGACCATGGTAGTGGGAAGTAAGGGATGGTGATTTAGTGGGAGATGGAGTGGAGATTGGTCCAAAATCATGATGTGTAGCCAAGCGCAATAGTTGTTCACTAACTTCTTCATAGTGAGGAACAAAGGATCCCGATAAAATCTTGTTACGTAAGGAATCGAGCACCTTTGCATCATTTTAAAGGGCGTTAGAGTTGAAATATTAGCCTTCATGGAATTAAGCTTACTAAGATAAGCTTGCGTATCCATATTCTCTAATTTTAAAGAGTTGAGTTAAAAATGACACTATAGAGACATTTGACATCATTCGAGAATACTTTCTTAACCTTTTTCCCAAACCTCATAGCAAGTTGTTAAGACTTGATATTGCGCTTGGAGATTAGCCGCTATGGAAAATCATAACACAGTTTATAGAGAGACATCAATTTGTTTCTATTAAGTGTGATGAACGATGACAATATCATTCGATTTTTTGGTCAAGTGATCTTCAAGTCCTTGACCATGAAACCATGATTTAACAACCCCAAACCATATGTCGTGGTTGGTCAATCCATATACTTTAATGGAATTTTTAAGAAAGAAAGAAGATTAATGGGGATGAAGAGAGATCCATGCTCTAAGTGAGCCACCCTTCTTATTATATAATGTTTAAATAGGTGACATTTATTATGTTGAACGGTAATATATATATATATATATATATATATATATATATATATATATATATATATATATATATATATATATATATATATATATATATATATATATATATATATATATATATATATATATATATATATATATATATATATATATATATATATATATAAAGACATTTCAAATGAGAACTTTTAATAATAACCATATAATTTAAATCAATGTCTCAGATTTTAAAAGACAATAATTAATATATGGAATCGAGCTTAATTACATAGCACATAAATTTATTTTTTATGTGACCATTTAATGCTCTGAGACAAATCTAAGACATTGGTTTAAATCCTATGTTTATTATTAAAAGTTCTTAGTTCTCATAATAACTAAAATTCTCATTTGATATATATATATATAATATATATATATATATATATATATATATATATATATATATATATATATATATATATATATATATATATATATATATATATATATATATATATATATATATATATATATATATATATATATTATAGTGATATATTTGTGAGGGTCCACAAATGGGGAGACATATGTCTTTCACCAAGCGTGTTCACCCATGGCATGTCATCTAAAGTACAACCCTCATGTAGCAGAGAGCTCGTCCTAAAAGTAAAAGGTGGAGAACGATGTTCCCTTAGTCCATAATTGCATGTGCAAATTCATGCCCGCGACTCCCAAAGAAGTAGGCATTCAACAGTTCCCTTGGTCAAGGTGGAGTCATACAACTTTCTAGGAGTCCTCAAACTCAGGCTCAATGGCCTATATAAATATCTAAACTCTATGATTGAGAGACAACTCAGGTACACATGAGATACCATTAAGCATACAAATCTTATCTACATACATGAGCTTCCTTTCTCCATAGTCAAAACACCATTGAGCATGGTTCCTCTTCACTTTGAGAAAACATTAAACCACATAATATTCCTAAAGACACTAGACACCATTATCCGAATAGGAGTGCAACGCATCTGTACTTTTTTACAAGTACAGTGGCACCCATTGTGGGGTACTTGTAAAATTAACCTAGGCCACACCTTCAATTACTATCACCATTTATACATTCACTAAAGAATTGACCCCAGCCTTAACTGCACTCAATCATGATTTCGAGAAGGACCCAATCTCTTACACAAGAGGATACTAGATATAGCATTGATCCCAAAGCTATGGCAGAAATATGAGCTGCCAAAGTCAAAGTCTTTAGAATAATGTCTACAACATCCAACAATGCAAATCGAAGGCTACCTCATAGAAGAGATATAAGTGTTAAACCCATAACTTTGGTAAAAGTGACAAAATTGGTTGCAGAGTGATCTTGTAATGCCCTAGACTGCTTTCAGAATTACTGAATGACCCCACAAACTAACACGCGTCTTTTCAATATGCTTTGTCCTTACTCACACGCTTTTAGAGAAACTTCCCAGAAAGCCACCTATCTAAATACTACTCCAAGTCAAGCATGCTTAGTTGTGGATTGTGGAGTTCTTCTCTATTAGTCTACCAAAAAGAAGAGGCATCTTGGTGGTGTGGAGGACAATGATAGTCGCGATGAACAACAAAATAGGGTAAAAAGGCGCCAGATAACGGATTCAGCACAATGTGCATGGGGCTCACGCGCTGGTATGGTCGCCCGATTTAGACTTCATACTAATCCCTAAGGATTTAATAAACTCTGAAATTTTAGAAAGCTCACTACGTAACAAAGAGAGTTAACCAAACCACCAAAACTTTTTATACGATAACAAAACACTATCTCACATAAGCAAACAAACTTTATGATGTCTCAGGAACATCTAGATGAAACATAAAATAATTATCATTTGGATCAAAATTAAGCTGATGGTTGACCAAATTAACTCTATGGGAATTATATCTTGAAAAAGTATCCATTGAAGGAACCAAGCTTACCTAAAATCAGGGCACATATGAACCAACCCTTACTTAAGAGTCGTCAGCATTAAGCCTAGCCGCAATAAGAGAAAGGTAAGCCTAAGTAATCGAGAAAACAACATATTTCCCCTACCACCACCTCCAAAGATCCCTATAAAGGGAGACATAATCTAGATAAAAAAAAAAGACCAATTCAAGTTCTGAAACAATAAAATCTCTCAACCACTGAAGATCTAAAGACATAACACCATTATCCCACCAATACATCTCCATATATTACAAAGTTTAGTCGAGAGACAATTGATAGAGCTTAGGGAGGATGGTATTTAGGAACCCATATTCAACCCAATTATCATTCCAAAAATATGTGAGAAGAATTGAACCAACCTTTTACACATGACTTCAACAATCCTTTTCAAATAAGCAGGTGGATTGGGGCCAAAGATGAAGACTCCTTTCCAGTAGGGTAGGCAGGCGTTAGAGAAGAAACCTTACCCCCTCCCCCATGAGGCACATCAATATGAGTATCATATCTTGAAACAAGGACCTTACATTATAATCCAGAAGCGTTTGAAACAAGTCTTCAACGTTAATTCCAAAGTAAGGAAACAATGACAAGACAAAGTTTGCGAACTCCAAATCCATTAATATGGTTTAGCTTACAAGCAATGATTCATGCTCTAATCGAGTCAACCTTCTTATTAGATAGAGATCCATGATTTTTTTGGAAAAAAATATTTATATACCTTAATGGGAATTTTTAAGGAAGAACAAAAGAAGATTACTTAGGATGAAGATAGATACATGCTCTGAGTGAGCCATCCTTCTTCTTATGGGAGTAAAGACATTCTCTAGAGTGACATTTTTCTGCAGTGAAATCTCACCCATTCATTTTTTACTCATAAAAAGTTAAAGTTAATTTCAAAAGAATTGGATGGTATAGATTATAACTAGATCTTGTCCAATGAAAACTTCATGGGGGAGAATCCCAATCCTCTTAGTATATTTTGCGGTACAACAACTGCCCTTTTTCAATCTTTTTAAACTTGAAGAGTTAGATTGGCGAATCTTCCATCCGTGACTTTAAGGTGGAAGATGATTGAACACAAGAGTGCCCAGAAATTTGTACTCGAGGATGTGGTGGTTGGTTGTGTAGGAAATAGGCTTACAGATGCCATTTGGAGAGATGAAGGAGAGTTGTTGGAGATGGGCTTACAGATGCCATCCAAAAGTGATTGTTGGCAGAAATGGAAGAAGTATCAGAATAAATCCCTGGTTGATTTATACTGAAATAATGGATGTAGTGGGATGAATACCAGAATAATATCCATAAATGGATTGTATCTGAATTGTATTTGAAAGTTGAATCTGAATGAGTATCAAAATGGAGTCCGTATCTAGAGTGTATCTAAACTGTATCTGAAAGCTGAATCTGAATAAGTATCAAAATGGCATCCGTATCTGGAGCGTATCTGAACTGTATCTGAAAGCTAAATCTGAATGAGTATCAGAATGGAATCCATATCTAGAGCGTATCTGAACTGTATCTGAAAGTTGAATCTGAATGAGTATTAGAATGGCGTTCGTATATGGAATGTATCTGAACTGTATCTGAAAGCTGAATCTGAATGAGTATCAGAATGGTGTCCATATCTAGAGCGTATCTGAACTGTATCTGAAAGTTGAATCTGAATGAGTATCAGAATGGCATCCGTATATAGAGCGTATCTAAACTATATCTGAAAGCTGAATCTGAATGAGTATTAGAATGGAATCTGTATTTAGAGTGTATTTGAACTGTATCTGAAAGCTTAACCTGAATGAGTATCAGAATGGCATCCGTATCTAGAGCATATCTGAACTGTATCTGAAAGCTGAATCTGAATGAGTATCAGAATGGCGTCCGTATCTGGATAGTATCTGAACTGTATCTGAAAGCTGAATCTCAATGAGTATCAAAATGGCGTCCGTATCTGAAGCATATCTAAATTGTATCTGAAAGCTGAATCTGAATGAGTGTCATAATGGCATCCGTATCTGGAGCATATCTGAACTGTATCTGAAAGCTGAATCTGAATGAGTATCAGAATGGCGTCCATATCTTGAGCATATCTGAATTGTATCTGAAAGCTAAATCCGAATGAGTATCATAATGGCACCATATCTGGAGCGTATCTGAACTATTTCTAGAAGAGTGTATGAAAAGGATCCCGTGTAGGATTACTTCATGATGAGTTCGTGTAAAATTGCATCTGGAAATGAGAAGGAACCTGTGTTGGGTTTCTTTATGATGAGTCTGGGTTAAACTTTATTTGGATATTATGAGAAGGAACCTGGGTAGGGTTACTTCATGATGAGTCTGTGTTAAACTTCATCTGGAAAATGAGAAGGAACTTGGGTAGGTTTACTTCATGATGAGTCCGTGTTAAACTTCATCTTGAAATGAGAAGGAACGTGGGTAAGGTTTCTTCATGATGAGTCCGGGTAAAACTTCATTTGGAAATTATGAGAAGGAACCTGGGTAGGGTTGCTTCATGATGAGTCCGTGTTAAACTTCATCTGGAAAATGAGAAGGAACTTGAGTAGGGTTACTTCATGATGAGTCCATGTTAAACTTCATCTGGAAATGAGAAGGAACCTGGGTAGGGTTGCTTCATGATGAGTCCAGGTAAAACTGCATCTAGGAATGAGAAGGAACCTGAGTAGGGTTACTTCATGATGTCGTGTAAATAGTTGCCTTGGCTTATTTCAGGTATTAATCTCTGACCTTTTAAAAATTGTTGATGATAGCCATCTGTTGACTGATCTTTCTTGAAGAGGTAAAGGGTTAGCTGCATGCAATGTCAGGATGTATGAAGTGCATGGCGTAATGATGTTCTCAAAATGAATGAGATTATGTTGTATGAATTTATCATGTATGTAAATATGATGCATGAAATATTGTCGGAATGTAATTTTCTCTTGGAAAATAAATCCTTGACAAGTGCTAGGGAGTTTTGGGAAGCTGAATCTCGGACGGTCGTTGGGGATGAAGAGTATGCCCATCTTCAAACTTTGCTTAGAATGTTTCCACTGGGGATTCATGTTTTTGTTGTTTGAGGAGAAATCCACTGGGGGATGTTGATTTTGCTTGAGAAGAAAACTTTGTGGATAGTGTTGATTTCCGCTTGGGGGAAGAGAGTTCAAGAGTTTCGGCTGTCCGCTGCTCTACGGGGGAGGTATTTCTTGATGGAAGAGAAAGGAAATTAACAAATTGTTGGGATAAAAAGGTTAACTGTTATCTGGTTTGGCTTCCAGGCTTTGTATTAACTCACTAGGAATTGTAGAAGAGTCTATTGAGGAAGAGGGGTTGTGGTCCCTTGATTTGTAATAGTCTGAGAGGCAAATTCAAGCTGGGGAATTTGTAGTTTGTTGTAGAGATAAACCCGGTTGCCAATCTGCTGAAGAGGTGTTTTCTTTTGGAAGAATTCCTCTAGGATTCTTGAGCTCAACTCAGTTGGGGAGAAGTTTTCAGAGATTGAAACTTTGGATAGGGATCACCCTATGAAAAGGATTTTGTGGGGGATTTGTCACTTCCCCAAGTAGAAATTGTTGTAGCATTTCCAGAAAAATGTTTGCCTGACCGTACGTAACCTTTTGTTGGAATTCACGTTTAATGCCCCAAGTGATTCAGATACAGACCTGCCCCTGGTATATTCAGCATTTCTTGAGAGATTTCTTGGAATCTTGACTGGACTGCCCAAGATGTGTTGGACAGTGACACGTCATGCCCCCTTTCTTGTAGGAAATCTATCATTGGAAGCGTCATCCTATTTGAAGTGGTTCTGTTCATTGAGAGGGTTTTTGTTCACTGGATATTCGTTGTGTGAATTTCTCCACTGTTAAACAATTAGCCATATGTAAACAACGATATTCAAATAATTCAAAGTTTATGCTTGTCTTGAAGTTTTGAGAATGTCTTTTTAGCAAGTAAAGAGTTTTGTAAGAATATGAATTCAACTCAGAATTTGGAGTAAAGCCTTACAGGAGTCAGGATACCTTTGGTAACAGTATGCTTTCGAACTAACCCATGCTTCAATTAGGACTTTTAGAAGGTGGTAACGTGGTCTGGCTCACGGTTTAAGAAACAAAGGATAAGGTTCAAAGTGTATTTGTACCCGCCCGTTCTTCGTGATGTTCTTCAGTCCTAAACTCAGTTAATTGTGCGTTTGTTGGAAGGCAGTTATTTTTTCCATATTTTCCATGTTGTTGAGGATTTGTAGTGTCCTCCTTTTTTGATCTTCTACCCCTGAATTTTGCCTGACTGTTCTTGTTTTGAGATTACAGTCAGCGGGATGCCCTAGTTTTTCTTAAGTCTCCTTCGTAGGTTTTGACTTAGTGGGCTTTTCTTTTAAGAGATAATGACTTCCTATTTGGTAGGGAACCATCACCGTCTTTTGATTCCAGAGGAATGTTTTTGATGTCATTCGTTGTATACGAAGTGAAAGCTGGCGACTGAACACGCGTTTGAATTAACTGAGAGACTACCTTGCCCCAGGTTTTGATTAAAGGTTTCAATTTGGTGAGAAAAAGAAAACTCCTACTTCTTAGGCTCAAATGGGTTGACTCGGGATTATCCTCCTTATAAATCTAGTGTTTAGGAATTGAAAGAACTCTTGTACATCATTAGCAAGGTCTGTCCAAAAACATACTGTATGAGATTATGGCATTGTTTTTGTCATCCTCCCTCTAAAGGCTTTCAACTTTTAAAACAAGAGTTGAATATCATAAAGCGACTAAAAAGCATAGTTTAAATAGAGTGAAAATGAATGGATTAATTCAAGACAAACATATGCAATACATTAAGGAAACAAAGTTTGACATTAATAGATAAGTGTTTGAACAACAAAAGACATTACAATTGAAAATTCAAAATGAACAAGATGCTCTCAATGATTTGGCATAGGAGTAATGATCACGTTAGGATCCTCTGGAGGTTCGAACTCAATGTCCTTGGCATCAATCATTTCTTGGACCTTGTTCTTCAGAGCCCAACAATCGTTCGTGTCGTGTCCAGGACTATCAGAATGGTATGCACACCATTCAATGGGATGATAAGTAGGAGCATAAGTATTGGGATTTCGGAGAGGAGATTTTAACGTAATCAACTCTGCCTTTAACGTGTGTTGTAATTCTTGAGCCAGTGGCATGTTGATCTTGGTGAATTATCTTTTAGGCACGACCTCCTTACGATGAGTCCCCTGTTGTCGTTGTTGCACCGATGCAGGATTAGAGATCAGAACTGCCCCCATATGTTGGTCGTGGTTACTCTGGTTACAACCTTTTTGACCGTATACAACATTGAATTCTTTCTTCCCATTGAAAGGTTGTTTCTCTGCACTTGAAGATTCACTCCCTTGGATTTTACCTCTTTTGATGCCAGCTTCGACTCTTTCACCAGTCGGTATTAGCTCGGTGAACCCGGCTGAGGAGCTTCCGATTAGGTGATTGAAGAAAGGTCCAGTTAAAGTTACCATAAAGATGTCAATAAGCTCCCTGTCAGTTAAGGGTGGGTGCACCCTGCCAGCCAGGTCTCTCCACTTTTGAGCGTATTCTTTGAAGCCCTCGTTGGAAGGCATGGTCATACTTTGAAATTGCACACGAGTTGGTGCAAGATCAGCATTGTATTGATACTACTTGTAGAAAGCAACAACTAAGTCCTCATAGGTATGAATTTCGGTTCCTTCTAACTGATAGAACCACTCTAGTTGAGTGTCAGCCAAACTTTTTTGGAAGAAATGGACCCATAGCTTCCGGTCAGCAGTGTGAGGCTGAATCTTGCGGACATAAGATCTCAGATGCATCTTAGGACAAAAGACCCCATCATACTTGGAAAAGGTAGGGATTTTTAACTTTGGTGGGATGATCACTCTGAAAACCAATCCTAACTCTTCAAAGTCTAAGCCAGGTATCTGCTGAATCTCCATAGCATTGAAGCGATCCTCCAACTGTTTGTATTTGTCATCAGCGGGAGGATATTGTTCCTCAGAGTAACCAACTTCATCTTCATCAGTCCCCGGGTTGTTATCTCCTTCTTTATTATTCCCCTCATTTGATGGAGTTGAGAGATATAGAGCTCTCTTGACTGGTCCTCTAAGTCTTCTTCCCAAATTCAGGACGGCTACTGACCTCTTTGTCTTCTTCTTCTTGTCTTTGAGAAGAAGAGTCTTCAGGTCCTCTTTCCCTTTAGCCAAAGTCAGGAACATTTGTTGGAATAAAGCGTTTTGTGCTTGAAGATCCTTCACGGCTTGTTCCATATTCATCATACTGAAATAAACAGTAGGAAGATAAGGAGACCTGTATAGGAGAAACCTGTCATGATATGATGCATGGTATGTGGATGCATGTTTTCAAGGATCTTGCGGGGTAAACACAAGAAAATGTTAGAAGTTGAATTTTGATCAACAACTTTGATTGGAGAACTTCATATTGGTGGATGTCCTTCCACGAGAATCAAGCTCATCATGTCAAGTGGGTCATAGCCCTTGACTCAAGTTACCGTGCTTTGGTGTTTTTTGATTAGAGAATGAATCCTCTTGCCCCTTGATAGGCGTCTGTTTCAACATGACCCTGCATCATAGGCCCTTGAGATCCTTGAAATGGTTATTGAAAATGCTATGGTATGATGTCATGATGTTATGTACAAGTATGCAAAGCAAGCAAGTTGTTATGTACACATAGTCATATCCATATAAAGCAAACAAGTCCTTATGTTTAGGCTTGCATGGGGTTCGTAGGTAAGTACCCTCTTGAAGTTTAGTTGACGCAACCTGTCCTAGAAATTAACCGGGTTCTAAGGGATCTCAATATCACCGACCTTTATTTTAGGAATTGTCTCAGCTCAATCAATCTTTTCTTGCGGCCGAGATATCCCAAAAGTCTGATCTCAATTAGCGTAGCATCGAGTATCAACCAATCTTCAGTTGGAACCAAAGCCGGCTATCTCGCTACTTCCTAATGGCCAACTTGTTCTATTAAGGTTATAAAGTCAGTTAGTGCTTCATAATGCTGCTCAGCGGCCCCATATTCTCCTCGATTTAACACAAGGGATACCTGTACCAACAAATGTGTCACACTAACAAAGCTATCGCTTCAGTTGTGTCGATCTACGCCGTACAATTTCCGCAATCTATTGCTACTTACCTAAAAGGTGCCCCAGATCCGGGTAGAGGATCAAAATACGCCCAAACAAGGAACCATAATATAAAATAAGCAAGTCAAACAATGAAAGCAAATAAAGGTGATATATCCCTAAGGTAACCTCACTTATATCCCCAGCAGAGTCGCCAGTCCTGTAATACGGTGGGAGAACTGACTTGAGTGTTTTGTGTTTGATTGCAATTGTTGCGGATAGCAAGAGTCGCCACCGACTTTTCTTTTATCCAACAAAGGAAAGGGTGAAAAGAACAGGAAAGACCTTTGAGATTATTTTCTTGAGTTCGGGGGGTAGGTTATGAAAAGGGAAGGTGTTAGCACCCTTTTCATCCATATTTATCTACGGGCTCTTAGTTGCTTGCTAGATCAACTTGCTTTTGTTTGAAAATGTGCTTTGTGATGTGGGTTTGAAAATATTTTGAAAAACATCTTTTAAATGATTCTCGTCTCTATAAGAATGCGTACAAAGTGTTGGTTTTGAAAATAGTTCAAAGAGGTGTTTGTGGAATGTGTTTTTGGAAGTGATTTTGAAAAGTGTCTTTGTAATAATTCTCGTCTCTATACGAATGCGTACAAAGAGCTTTGTCTTTTGAAAATATTTCAATTGAAAGTGTTGGTGTGGAAAATGTTTTTGTTGTGAGCAAGCGAGCAACTATGAGCGTCCTACGTACTCAATGGTCTAACATTCTTTTCCTCCTCCTTTAGATGTTGCTATCTTACCATTGATTTGGTAAGAAGCCCCATCGTTGGATATGAAGGGACATGCGTGAGATGTTTGTATAGTCATAGAAGGCAACCTATGGGACATTTTAGCAATTTCTTTTAGGTACTAGATCATTTACCAAAGGCAATATTCAGGGTCATTGAGGGACTACGATCTTTTATTGAGGGTCTTTGCTAAAACGCCCATATTCGATGGACATGACTATCTTTCCGAGGCAACAACTGGGATTACCCTAAGGGTGCATGTGTGAATAGTGTGTTTGATTTGCATGCATTTAGTCTATGATTAGGGGTCATCTACTTGTTGTTTTTGTCTTATAATACATACCCTATATTACTAGCAATCATATAAAAGTAATAAAATGCAGAAAGATAAAATCCAAGACTATTACAACCATACTGAATAGCATGAAAATATAAAGGCAAAAATAAAATAAAGCAAGAAAAATGGGTCATTCGATTTATGCAGAAACACCCTTCGATTCTGCATCTTTTTGCTTCTTTCGATTTGGGGTCTGGAGTCAGTGGAGTCATACCCTTTGATTTTCCTTTCTGCCTCCTTCGACTGGGGGCTGAAATCAATGTAGGTGTGCCTTTTATCTGGGCCGGGAAGTCAGCATGGTGTGCCTTTCGTCTGGGCCTGGAAGTCAGCATGGTATGCCTTTCGTCTGGGCCTGGAAGTCAGCATGATGTGCCTTCTGGCTGCCTCTTTCGTTTTGACCTTGAGGTTAGTGTGGAGGCCAAAGGCTTCGTTTCATACTCCTGTCTCTTGTTTCTTTCGTTTGAGATAGCAACACGGCCTAAGGCCATTCTAGCATTACCTTATGGTTAGGTTAGTACTTAAAGCATGTTTAGGTAAACAAGAAGCAAAAACAAAAGGATTAGCTCTAAAAACATATTAAAAGGGTGGAAACGAAAAGAAGAACAATGGTATGTACTTGTTTGAAACGAAAAGAAAGTTTATTTACATGTTATGCAAGAAACGAAAAGTTTAAAGCTTGGAGAAACTTACCTTGCTTGAGGATGGAGTATGTGTTAGACTTTGAGTGGTTGCCTTGAGTGTCCCTGGATTCGAAGGGAGGGAACGAGGGTAGCGTTTCTACTGCTGGATTCGAAAGAGAAGAACAAGTGAAATGTCTTTCTTACTAGATTCGAAGGGTAACAAGGTGTAGGGATGTTTCAGATTCTAAGGGGAAAAGTATTTGGATTCTGGGTTTGTGTTTGATAAGTGTTTAAGTGTTGGAGAGCTTTATGGTGTTTGAGAAATTTTTGAATATTCGTTCCTCTGGCCAAAAAGTCCCCCTTAAACATGTTGTGAAGCCTTTTATTTATAGGCAAAGCTGGGTGAAACTTTTAGAGGGAAAACAAAAAGTTTGAACAATTTGAGTAACCTTCTCTTTGTAGCTTTCGAGAGACAGTGCCTTGTATGCTATTTTAGTGCAAGAATAGGGCAGTGTTTCAGGTCTATTGTGCAGCATTTTTAGCCAGTGTACCAGACCTGAACTTAGAAGCAAGCATCTTTGAATATTTCACCCTTTCATTTTGACCCTTCTTCGACCAGATTCTTCCCCCAACAATATTATTTGATTTTCCTCCAACAAGTGTCCTTCGAAAAGGGAATTTTGTGCATCCTTCGAAGGAGCCAAAAGTGTGACCCTTGGATGGGTCGCCAAAACATGGCTTAAAGTGGGCTTTGTAAATCCTTCGAATGGACCATCAAGCATGTCCTTCGAATGGGATGCCCAGAGTTGGGTTCGAAAGATGCTGATTCGAAGGGAATCAAAGTTATAATCGAAACCTTGTGAAGCTGGTTCTGTCCAGTCCAAAGCTTGCCTGCCAAAAGTCCATGTGGCCAAATGAAGGAGTGTATGTAAGGGGTACATGCTTTGTGACTTCATGCAAACATGCAAAAGATCTTTGTTCAAACGAATGCTTGCATGAAGGGAATCTCATGCCCAAACAAAAGGTGTAACCAAAAGCTTGTACTGAAGGAATCATACGCCCAAATGAAGAAAGCATGAAGGGAGTAAAATGCCAAAACAAATCTTGCAACAAGGGGCCTCATGCCCAAACGAAAGAGGCATGCTAGGCTTGCAAAGATGCCCAAACGAAAGAGGCATGTTAGGCTTGCAAAGATGCCCAAAAGAAAGAGGCATGCTAGGCTTACAAAGATGCCCAAACGAAAGAGGCATGCTAGGCTTGTAAAGATGCCCAAACAAAAGAGGTATGCGGGAAGCAAAAAAGTGCAATCGAAGGATGCCAAAACAGAGCTTTTTGCCTTGTATGATACGGTGGCAGAACCGACTGTTAATACTGGTTTGCATTTTGTATTAACAAATGTCGCAGTAAGCAAGAGTCGCCACCGACTTTTATTTTATCCAACAAAGGAAAAGGGAAAAGAACAGAAAAAACCTTTTTCGAGATATTTCTGAGTACCGGGGATAGATTATAGAAAGGGAAGGTGTTAGCACCCTTTCTATCCACGGTTTTCTATGGGCTCTTAGGTACTTTTCTCATTTGTAAAATTACTTGTGCGTGCTTGTTTTGAAAAAGTTTTTTTACTTCGTGATAACCCTTTTATCAATCCTCAAGAGTGTGACAAAGTTGTTTTGAAAATTGTTTTAAAAAGTGTTTGTGTGAAAAGTTTTGTTTGAGCAAGTACCTAGGAACTAATCTACCTACTCGAAAAAAGTCTGTTTGTTTTCCTTTAGACAACGCTATCCTATTATTAAGGAATAGGTAGCACCGTCGTTGGAGTTTTAAGGGACGTTTGAAGGGACAAATACGATCACAAAAGCAATGTTAGGAAATTTTAGTAATCATCCTAAAGTCTTAAAGATCTTTTTCTGAGGCAACATCCGAAGGGGTCATTTTAGATCTTTTGGGACTAGAGGACGACTACTAACATTCCCTATACTTTATGACCGTTTACCAAAGGAAACCAGAGTGGAGTAAACCCTAGGAGTGAGCATGTGCAAGTGTATTTTTTTCAATTAATTATTACATGGCTTTGGGCAGATACATAATTATTTTGACTGAAAATAAAATGTGGAATTAAAACCCTATTTAAATATATTACAAACTCAGAGCAGTTACAAATAATAAAAAAGGAAAATTAAAAGTGCGCGAAAAATTAAATGCGAGAAATAATTAGGCGACCTAAAAATCTAATTTGAGAAAATATTTATGTTGTTTTTGAGGAAAAAATAGGTTAAGTACAAAGTTTAACCCTAATTCTAATTATTTTGAATTATAATAAAAAGACATTAAATTACCCTAATTTAATTAAACTAATTAATTAATAAAATATTTTTTTAGAAAAAAAGTTTTTTGATGTTTTTTATGATTTTTGATTAAATAAAAAATATAATTTTTTGGGTGTTATGAAAAAAGGATATAATTAACAAATAATAAGAAAAAAGAATTTAAAATAAAATAAAAAAAGTAGGACTTGGGCCTGTATGATGAGAAAATGGGGGGTGGCTTTCTGAATTTTGTCCAGGCCCATTATGGCCAGGTCCACTCCTGCGCCAGATCCAGTGTAGCTCCCTTCTAGTGCCTCACGTATGACCGCATGTAATGGACGTTAGATCTTTGTATGAGGAGATCTTGGGGTTGAATTTTGGGGACGCATGGTGGACATCAGGCAAGGAGGTATGTTAGATCTGCAGTGAACAAACAAGAAAATGAAAAACTCGAGACCTCGTTATCGAACCCAGGTCTTCCCCTTTGCAAACGCTTCCCTTTACCACCTGGCCATGTTGTCTTTTGTTTATATGAATAGAAAAAATATATTATATTGGAATAATGGTCAGTGCTAATGAAAAACGCGCGTGAATTCAAATTGGCCACTGGGATCGTGCCACCTATTCTTCTTCTTCCTGGGACCATCGTTTTAGGTGAAACCCCTTTACCTACAGACGATGTCTGTAGCTACATCCCTGTGAATCTCAAAAGAACTCAAACAAGCATGATAAATTAAATCCAAACTCACATATCAACTAGGTTTGATCTCGTGAGTATGATGATACTCCTCTCGTGCCCTGATTTCACCTGTATTAAAAAGCCCTGAAACGCAACCTCAAACCCTAAAAATGGCAATTATCCATGTATGTGTCAAAACTTGCAATTACTGATTCAAACATGTTCTAAACATCCATACAAACAAGAATGTATGATCAAAAAGTATTAATAACGCATGTATGACAGTAATTGTTTTTTAAAAGAAAATGCAAACCGTGATCGGATTGGTCGTGATTCTGAGAGCTTTGGCACTTGAAAATAATGTAATTAGTCTTAGTGTGTCTCTAGGAATGCGTTGCAACCTTTAGAACCTCTTGAATCTGCCTTAAAATCCAAATTCAATGATCACTTTTTCTTGAATTTCAAGCTTGTGTACAAGGTATCTTTTAAGCAGATGCGTCTCTCTCTCCCTTTCCTAGGGTTTAAACAAAACTCAGTATATGTATTGAGTCTAGTTAGGTTAACAATTTTGGATCCAATCTTGGGGATTAATGGATAAAATCTTTGATCTTTAAACCATATTCTTTCATTCCAAATTTGACCAAATCATCCCTTTTTTGCCTTGATTCGATTTGGCTTGATTAGGCCAGCTCAATTAGATTTAATCTTCATCAAAATTAGATCATCAAAACAATTTTTGATATTTTTTGTTATTTATTTGATTTAATATGATTATTAGTAAATAAAAATCAAAATAAAATAAATAAATAGGGAAAATAATATATGGCTGTTGATTTGGGTCGTGGACCATGTCCTTAGCAAGATACAATCCTGGAATGCTAGGCCCATTTGACAAAAAATGCACTTTTGAGCACATTTGACTTTTGGCAATTTTCCAAAAATGGTCAACTTTGACAATGCATAACTCTTCCAATTTTAACCCCATAGAGGTGTTCTAGGACTTTTTATAAAGCTTAGGATGTCCCCTAACAACCCTTTTGGTCTCATCTCAATTAATTCTTCCATGTTCATGTAAGAAGCTTTGACCCAAAAGGTGTTTTTGTTGACTTTTCAAAAGGACCTATAATGTAGAAATTCATATCTTTTTATGAGTGCATTTTTTGAACTTGAGGGATGAAGATGAGTTATAGTAAATTGAATTTCCTTCAAAATGAGCCTTGGATGAGAAATTTATGATAAAGTATGAGAAAGTTATGCTTAGTCAAAATTTGGTTGACTTTTCCTAAGAAACCCTCATTTAGCAACTTTTGAGTTTTGATGAATTAGGAGCATTCCTTTAGGAATCATGATCAAAACTTGATAAAATGATGAATATCACTTCTAAATGTTGATGTTGACCAAAAATCTTGAAGTTTGACTGTATGTGGACCACAATTGACTTTTGACCTAATATAGTCGATTCTCAAGCATCTGAGCAGTTGACTGAGCAAATTTCTTGTGCAAGGCTTGAAATTTTACATGGAGGGTATTGAGGATATATTAGGACTATGGATAGCATATGAGGCCTTTGGAGCTCACCCTTCTTGATGAAAATGGAAACCCTAGTTGGAGGTTCATTGCTTTAGGAGAGAGTTTGTCTGGTCAACTCTTGGGCATCCTTGAGCAAGTTAAGGGTCTTAATGAGAATATGTTAAGTAAAATGGGAGGGCAAATTTTGGTGTACAACAACTGCCCCTGTTCAAACTTCTTACACCCGAGGATGTAGATTGGCTTGTCTGTCTTTCGTGATCTGGAGGTGGGAGATGATTGAACACTAGAGTGTCTAGAAATTTGCACTCGCATGCAGTGCCTAGTGATTGGTGATATCAGGAATGGGTTTACAGATGCCATTTACAAGTCGGCAGAGAATTGTTGGAGATGGGCTTAAAGATTCCATCCAGAAAAGATATCGATTGCATAAAGATTCATTCGCGAGAATTCTTGTACTTGCCGTCGAGGAGGACTTCGTCGTGGAATGTTGATTTATGTCCATTACTCTACTGGGAGTTAATTCTTGATTAAGGAGGTGGAAGTGAACTGCATATCTAGTCAGGGTCCAGGCTGCATGGTGACTTACTAGGGAAAGGTGAACTCGACCGTAACTGGTCGGGTCCAGGTCTTACAGTGCTGTAAATTATTGTCTGGAGATAAGAGAGAAGGAACCTGGATTGTAGGGTTGCTTCGAAATAAAATCCTGGATAGTAGGGCTATGAGAAGGAACCTGGATCATAGGGTTTCTTCGAAATGAAAGCCTGGATAGTAGGGCTGTGAGAAGGAACCTGGGTCGTAAGGTTACTTCGAAATGAGAGCCTGGATAGTAGGGCTATGCGAAGGAACTTGGATAGTAGGGTTACTTCGAAATGAAAGCCTGGATAGTAGGGCTATGAGAAGGAACCTAAATAGCAGGGTTACTTAAAAATGAAATCCTGGATAATAGGGCTATGAGAAGGAACCTGGATAGTAGAGTTACTTCAAGGTGAAAGCCTGGATAATAGGGCTTATGGGAAGGAACTTGGATAATAGGGTTACTTCAAAATGAAAGCCTGGATAGTAGGGCTGCTTCATTTGATCATGTAGATTAGTTGACCCGTTTGGTTTCGGGAACTGAGTTTCCATTAGTCGTCTTGCAGACGTGACCTGTATAACTATTGGATTTGTTGAAGATAATCGTCTTTCCTGAAAAGATAACAGGGTTAATTATATGCGATGCATGAAATGCATGGTGGGATGATGTTCTCAAAATAAATGAGATTATGCTGTATATGATATGTGTGCGCATGTCATGATGTATGTACATGAAATGCTCGGGGTATGTCCAAGTCTGGGAAAATAAATCTCGGACTGCTGCTGGAGATTTACTCTTTGTTATTCATGACTATTTTGTCAGGAAGAGATTCTGTTTGAGAATAACTATGTGGGGAACAACTTGGAAAGTGAATTTATGTAGCTGAAGTAATAAGCTCTGTCGGGGATTGAGCTTATGTATCCAAAGAAATAAACTCTGCTTGGGAGATGAAATTTACTGACCCGCTCGCAATTATGAAATTCGGCTGGGGGATATAGCTGTCAGGTTTCTGAATGACCCTGGCTGGGGAAGTTACTTCTTGTTTCAGGGAAACCAACATCAATGCTTTTGAATACTTTTACTCGGTGGGGAGTGTATGCACTGATGATTGTGCTCTAAAGCTGTCGTTGTCCCGATACCTGCTGGGCAGAGTAACTATCGGGTTTGACACTTCTTGTTTTTCCCCTGTTTCTGGAATTACGATTAATTGTCTTTTTGTTTCTTATGTAAATATTTATGAGCAACAATCATATTCAAATGCATATGTCAAGAATAAATCATTGGACGTTCTCGTAAAACAAAACAGAAAAAAGGAAAAACTCAAAGATTCTTGTGAAAATGATTTTATATTAATTTTTGAAGTTGGCCTGTAATATGCATTTTCGTACAAGTTGGCTGACATTCTAGTGAGAGAACGCCGCCGTAAAAATAGAAGCTATACAAATTTGTGTAAAAGAAAACAACTATGTGCTACAATCCCATTGAGTTCCAACTCTGCTATTGCCCTTATGTCTTCGAGCGTCTCATCACTTTGCTACTTGGCCGAAAGTTGATTAGATTGATTGGTTTCGTCCGATCTTGATAGTCGATACCGAAGTCTGGTCGCAAGATGATCCAATGGGACACAGTGATACGCTTTACATCCCTAACTTTTGCCTGGTCTTCCCTTTCGGGTTTTCAGTCCACTGGGATACCCTTTTTTTCCCAAGCCGCCCTTTCAGGTTTTCGGCTTGCCGGGTGTATAGGTTTTTCCATTTTATTCCCTTATTTTTTCCCGAACCCTTTTGGTTCGCCAGGAAGCCCTTATTTTTGCCTAGTCCAGTCAACCTAGCGGGTCTTTCAATTAGGCGTAGTATCTTTTCACTATGTCTGCATTGACAGGGTGAGGAAGGTCGTTACCGTCCATGGTGGTTAGAATCATAGCTCCACCCGAGAAAATATTCTTAACCACAAATGGACCTTTGTATGTGGGGGTTCATTTGCCCCTGGGATCACCTTGCGACAGTATGATGCGCTTGATCACTAGATCCCTGACTTGATATTCTTGACATCTGACTTTCTTGTTAAAAGCCTTGGTCATTCGCTTTTGATACATCTGACCATGACAGATAACGGTAAGTCTCTTCTCGTCAATTAGATTTAGCTGACCAAGTCGAGTTTGGATCCAATCGTCTTCGTTCAAACCCTCATCCTTCATAATCCTGAGAGAAGGTATTTGGACTTTGATGGGTAGGACTGCCTCCATGCTATATACCAGAGAGTAGGGTGTTGCCTGTGTCGATGTCTGTGCCGAGGTACGGTATCCATGAAGAGTGAATGGTAACATCTCATTCCAGTCTTTGTATGTCACCGTCATCTTCTGTATAATTTTCTTGATGTTCTTGTTAGCCGCTTTGACAGCACCATTCATCTTCGGCCGGTAGGGAGAAGAGTTATGATAATGTATCTTCAACTGTTTATAGAGCTCGGTGATTATTGTGTTGTTGAGATTTGTACCATTGTCAGTAATAATTCTCTCTGGCACACCATACCGATATATCAGATTATGTCAGATAAACCACGTCACAACGTTCTTGGTTACAGTAACAAAATAAATTGCCTCAACCCACTTTGTGAAGTAATCAATGGCCACTAGAATAAAGTGATGTCCATTGGAAGCAGTGGGCTTGATTTCTCCGATCATGTCGATGCCCCACATTGCAAAGGGCCACGAAGCTGTCAAGACGTTTAAGGGAACCAGAGGCACATGCACCTTATAAGGGTAGATTTTGCACTTATGACAAGTTCGAGAGTGCTGATAACAATCGGCTTCCATAGTGGACCAGTAATATCTTGCCCGTAGGATCTTCTTAGCCATAGTATGTCCTTTGGAATGGGTTCTGAAGGTACCTTCATGTAGATCTATCATGATCCTCTCTGCTTCGCCCTTGTCTACACACCGTAGTAATGTAGAGTCATGATTGTGCTTGTAGAGGATTCCATTACTGAGGAATAATTTCATAGTGAAACTTATTAGAAACTTCTTATCATTGATGATTCCCCTTCGGGATACTCTTGATCCTCGAGATACCTTTTGACTTCGTGAAACCAGGGTTTGTCTGCCACCTCTTCGGTATCAATTCCATAGCAGTGTGCTGGTTCATCCAACCTCTCAATGGTGATTTGGGGAGCTTCGTTGTCCCACCTGACTTTGAACAAAGAAGACATGATAGCTAGCGCGTCCGCTAACTGATTCTCTTCTCGTGGAAAATGTTCAAAAGTTATCTCCTCAAAGTGTGGGAGCAATGTCAGTACGAGCTCTTTGTATGGAATGAGATTCGGGTGTTTCGTATCCCATTCGCCTTTGATCTGATTTATAACCAAGGCTGAATCCCCGAAAACGTCCAAGAACTTAATCCTGAGGTCATTAGCGACCTTGAGACCCATGATGCAGGCTTCATACTCTGCCATGTTATTAATGCAGTTGAAACATAGTAGGGCGGTGAAAGGAAGATGACAGCCCTCAGGAGATATGATTATGGCGCTGATGCCATTACCAAGTGCGTTTGAAGCCCCATCAAAGACCATCGTCCATCGGGATCCCTCTTTGGGTCCTTCATCTTGTCCAGGTTCTTCGTAGTCAGTCACCAGTATAATATTCTCATCCGGGCATTCAAAATTCATGGACTGGTAGTCATCCACGGCCTGATGATCCAAATGATCAGCCAATACACTCCCCTTGATTGCTTTCTGGGTTGTATATTGTATATCGTACTCGGTTAAGATCATCTGCCATCTTGCTATTCTTCTGGAGAGAGCAGGTTTCTCGAAGATGTATTTGATCGGATCCATCTTAGATATCAACAAAGTAGTGTGGGTCAACATATATTGTCTTAGTCAGCGAGTAGCCCATGCCAAAGCGCAACAAGTTTTCTCGAGCAGTGAGTATCGTGTCTCACAATAGGTAAACTTTTTGCTAAGGTAGTATATTGCATGCTCTTTTCGACCAGACTCGTCATGCTGCCCCAGCACACACCCTATTGAATTGTCTAGCACTGTTAAGTACAATATCAAAGGTCTTCCTTCAACCGGAGGCATCAGAATTGGCAGTTCTTGAAGTTATTCCTTGATTCTTTCGAAAGCTGTCTGGCATTCGTCGTTCCACTTTACCACTCGATCTTTCTTCAAAAGCTTGAAGATTGGCTCACAAGTAGCAGTCAGATGTGAAATTAACCTGCAAATATTATTCAAGCTTCCCAAGAAACCTCTAACCTCCTTATCTGTACGGGGAGCCAGCATCTCTTGTATGGCTTTTACCTTCATAGGGTCTACTTGGATGCCTTTGTTGCTGGCAATGAAACCCAGAAGTTTACCAGACCTTACCCTGAAGGTGCACTTGTTCGGATTCAACCTCAGCTTGTATATCTTCAACCTGTCGAATAACTTTTGTAGATGATGAAGGTGCTCTTCCTTAGTTTGAGACCTGGCTATCATGTCATCAACATAAACTTCGATCTCGTGATGAATCATATTATGGAACAAAGCGACCATGGCGCGCTGATAAGTTGCCCTAGCATTCTTCAACCCGAAAGGCATCACCTTGTAACAGAAGGTGCCCCACTGTGTAACGAAGTTTGTCTTCTCCATGTCTTCAGGAGCCATCTTGATCTGATTGTAGCCAGAGAAACCATCCATGAAGGAGAATATCTCGTGCTGCACGGTGTTGTCAACCAGAACATCAATGTAAGGAAGTGGGAAGTTATCCTTGGGGCTTGCCCTGTTCAGATATCTGTAATCCACACATATCTGTACCTTACCGTCCTTGTTAGGTACTGGAACGATGTTAGCAACCCACTGTGGATAGGAGGTGACCGCTAAGAACCCTGCGTCGAACTGCTTCATGACTTCCGCCTTGATCTTTTCTGACATTTCAGGGCGCATATGGCGGACCTTTTGTTTAACCGGAGGACAGTCTTCTTTTGTTGGAAGACGATGAACCACAATATCAGTGTCTAAACCAGGCATGTCTTCATATGATAATGCGAAGATCTCAACATAGTCGTGCAACATTAGTATCAACCGCTGTTTGATCTTAACTTCCAGATTTGCGCCGATCTTGACTTCTTTTCTGTCTATCTTCATGCCCAGGTTTATTGTCTCAGCTGGCTCTTCATGAGGCTGTATATCCCTTTCTTCCTGCTGTAATAGTCTAGCAAGTTCTCCAGGCACCTCACAATCCTCTTCACCTTCGTCTTCGGCTTGGTTGATCGGATTTTCGAAGTCATAACGGACAATAGTAGAGCTGTTATCAATGGGATCCAGAGAGGATATGGATTTGTAGTATGATACGTGAGTGTGTGTAAGAGCATAGTTGTTTTTGATAAAGTGAAAACAGAAAAGAAAAACAAAGATCACAAAATTTGTATGCAAGGAACGTCCAATGTTTTATTGATGATATATGAAATGACAAATAATAGCCCTCACAAACAAAGCCAATGTGCCTCGGGAAAGACACAAAGTTGTAGAGTTTAAATTGTTTATTACAATCTCAAAACAAGTAAGACAATTACTGTGGAATAAAAGAAACTGGTATAAAGTCCCTAGCCGTCCAGTTACTTGGTCCACCGTTGGTAGTTAGGTAGATCCAACTGTCAATGTCTGAGTCTTCCTCGCTGTCTTCAATGGAATTAATTCCCCGATTGCTGATGCATACAGGAGGTCCTCCAGCCCGAGCGCGCCGAACAACCCTTTGACCTCCTGAAGTAAAGTCCAAACCAAACTTGTCAGTTTTGTGAGTAAAATCAGGAAGTTGTCCCAAATTGGTATATCCACCTTCTTCAACCACCGCTCGGCGTCTTTGAGAGAATCCATCTTCAGAGGAGGTTTGTTGATAGTAGTTTCAGCCGATGCCAAGATTTGGGGAACCTCTTCAAAGTTCTGGCAAGGTGTCTCTATGAATTCCCCGTCCATCTCTACGTACCTGAAGGAATTGAGGTGGCTCAGCATATACTCCTCCTCACCATGCACAGTGACAATCTTCCCTTTCATTGGATACTTCAGCATTTGGTGCAGTGTAGAAGTAACTGCCCCAACTTCATGGATCCAAGGACGACCCAATAAACAAGAGTATGACGGTCGGATGTCCATTACATAGAAAGTGGACTCAAAAGTCTGGGAACCTACTTTGACGGGGATGTCCACTTCCCCATGCACCATTCTCTTCGACCCATCAAAATACCTCACCACAATGTTACTAGGCTTTAAGGTCAAGCCCTCACAGTCCAACCGATCCAATGCCTTCTTAGGCAGAACATTTAACAAAGACCAAGTATCTACCAGCTCACGAGCCATAATGGTGCCCATGCATTCAATCGAGACATGCAGAGCATCATTATGCTTCCTCCCCTTTGGTGTCAAGTCTGCATCTAAAAAACCCAGCCCATTGTCAGCAGTCAGGCTGGCCACACAATCTTTGAATTGATCAGCTGAGGTCTCCTGCGGCACATACGCATTCTTGAGGAATGCAATCAAAGCCTTCGCATGGGCCTCGGAGCACAACAACAGGGACAACATGGATATCTTTGAGGGGGTCTTCCCCAGCTTCTCGACCATATTTTAGTCGCTCTTTTTGATTATTTTCAGTATTTCCTCTATCTCTTGCTTTGAGGCTTCCACGACAATTTTTCTAGGCGCCTCCGTCTGGGCAGGCTCACCTATAACTTCTTTGCCTCGGGTCCTAGATGACTCGACGGCGGGAGTGATAATTGGAGTAAGCACATGAGTAGTAGTTGATGTACCAACAGGAGTAGCAGACAGAATAACAATAGGCCTATTGACAGTCTTCGGGGAAATCTCGAGAGAGAAAACCCTTCCACTTTGGGTAACCTTACTGGTCCCGACAATGTTACTGACATTAGGATCAGTCTCTTCATTTTTCAGATCTTGTTTGATGCTATGATAGTACACATCGGCACCATAATGCCAAGGGACAACTTTGTCCGAGGCATACGGGACAGGACCAGAAACAGTGATTTTTAGCTGAGTGACTCTTGAAACATATGTAATCCTAACAGGTCTTCTCGAGGAGACCTTGGAAGGATTGGAGGAAATGGTTATAATAGCAACGTCTTCAAATGGAACAACGGGAATCAAAGTTTTCTTGAACAAAATTTCTTTGCTGTCCATCAGGCGCTGAACACCTGACTTCAGCAAATGGCAACCAAAAGGTAGAAATGAACACATGTGGAAACCTTCACCACAACCCAGAAATAAACCGGCCGACAACAAATTCTTCTTAACCATCATAAGAGGAGTAGAAACTTCATCCACGAAGGTCACAAACAGATCAGTATCCACAACATTAACTCCACGACCGTTCTTAGGCATGGGAGTAGTTATGACGTTGGGCTTTTCCAAAGCATCGAACTCAATCTCCTTAGCTTCGATCAGATCCTGTACCTTATTTCTCAGAGCCCAACAGTCATTGGTGTCGTGGCCAGGACTCTAAGAATGATAGGCACACCAAGCATTTGGATTATATCAGGGAGATGTGGTGTTCGGATTCTTGGGAGCCTCTTTCAAAGTTGTCAAGTGGGATCTCAGCAGATGGGGTAGAACTTCAGCCAACGTCATGTTGATCCGGGTAAACTGCCATTATGGTCTTTCCGCCCTTTGTTGATTGTTTCATTGTGGAGCAACTGCAGGCCTAGGTATCATTACGACACTTACTGTCTGACGGTGTTCAGCTCTGCTTTGGCCTCTCGGACTATAGATGGCACTGGAATCCTTCTAACCAGTAAAAGTATTCTTTACCAAACTAGAAGAGGAATCCTTCTGTATTTTACCGCTCCGAATCCCAGCTTCTACTCTCTCACCAGTTAGGATCAGCTTGGTGAAACCAGCTGACGAGTTGCCGATCAAATGATTAAAGAATAGACCAGATAGTGTCCCCAGAAACATATCGACCAACTCCTTATCAGACAATGGGGGTTGAACTCTTCCAGCCAAGTCTCTCCACTTCTGTGCATAGTCCTTAAAGCCTTCACTTGCACCCATAGACATACTCTGGAATTGAGTACGAGTAGGAGCAAGGTCAGTGTTATGTTGGTACTGCTTATAAAAAGTAGCAGCCAGATCTTCCCAATTTCGGACATTGGCTCTCTCTAGTTGGTAGAACCATTCAAGGTGAGTCCCTAACAGACCGTCTTGAATGAAGTGGACCCACAAATTTCTATGAGCGGTGTGTGGCTGGATCTTTCTAACGAAGGAACGGAGATGGAGTTTTATGCAAGACACCCAATCGTACTTAGCAAAAATTGGAGCCTTGAACTTCTGCGGGATGACCACTCCCGACACCAATCCCAATTCTTTGAAATCCATCCCAGGTATCCTTTGGACCTTCATAGAACTTAGATGGTCTTCCAACTGCTTGTATCTATCCTCGGTAGGAGGATACTGCTCATCATTGTAGTCTGTATCGTTGTCAGAAAGTTTAGGACTGTGATCTTTTTCCCTTGTCTCTTCTTCTTGATTTTCCCCTTCTTTGGATGAAGAGGCCAGATCGACTTGTTGCTTTAACATATCCCTGAAACTTCTTCCCATATTCAGAATACCAGCGACCTTCCTCTTTTTCTTCTTCTCTTTCAGGATGAGGGCCTTCAGATCCTCCTGCCCTTTTGCCAGATTTATGAACATCTGTTGGAACTCGGCATTTTGTGCCTGAAGATCCTTGATGCTTTGTTCGGAAGACATTTCTACTAAAATAAATAGTGAAGAAGATGAGAAACCTATAATGGTACCTGTTTATGCGATGCTATGAATGGGATGCGTATGCAATGATTTCAATGACTCTTAAAGGCTCAGATTTGTTTAACAAAAAGAGACACACGTTAATTGCATTAATAAGTTCAAATTGTTACAAAGAATGCCTTTTAGGCTTACAATTAAAAAAAACAAAACTTAAAGCAAAAAAGAAACTAGGTCTCCCAGGAGCGTATCCTCTCTGGCGCGATGTAGGCGTTTATGTTTATTTCTTCATGAAGTAGCCTAGTGGGCTCCAGGACCTTCTTCTCACTAGCATAGAACTAAGCTTCAAACGTGTCCCGCTCCTCTTTGAGTTGAACCTAGGACTTCTGTAACTCTTCATGATCGGTTGGCATGTCAGGATGACGACCAAGTGAAGTAGTGTCTCCTTCAATAGCTGGCTCCAGAGTTACTGGTAGGACAGCTGGGTAAGGCATCATAAGGCTTTGGACGTGAGCTCGTACCCGCCGGAGATAAGGCTCAAGAGGAATGGAATTCTTGTGCCCTAGCGTCCTGCTATCAATTTTATGCACCATACCCCAAGCTTTTATGAACCTCCTGCGGTACCCCTAAGCATCATTCTCATAGTTGAAGGTGATTCCTTGGATAATCGTGTTGTGAGGACCATACCTTCTCGCATAACCAAACTGACACAATGCCAAACAAGGGCTGCAAGTGATTCCTCCCCTAATGCCTAAGAGAGGGACATTAGGGAATTCACCACAGCCATCGATGATGGTAATACCTTCCGAGAATCGTGAACACTAATGAATGTCTGAATGCTTAAGGGACATCAGCCTACGAGACCATTTCAAACCCTGCTCGTTCTTCAAAACAGACCTAGGTAGGTGCGAAATAAACCACCTAGCTAATAGAGGAGTGCAACAGAAGAGGGTCCCCCTTCTCTTTAGAGTGAGATCATGTAGAGAGTGCAGAATACCCCCGAGTAATGTAGGCACTGGATTATGAGACAGAAAAACCTTAATAGTGCTCACATCTACGAGTTGATCCGCTTTAGGGAAAACTACTGCCCCGTAAACGAGAAGTGCCAACACCTCTTCAAAATCTTGTAAATCTAGGGTATCCCAAAAATGGTAGGCCTTCTCGAATAGAAACTTAACCAGAATTCCTTGGACATTCCCTCTAGTCTCCCAATTTGTCACTATGTCAGATTGTTGTAAGGACAGAGCTCTAGCAATTTCTTCAGGATTTGGATGTTCTTCTGTACCATTGAAAGGTAACTGATCAAGAATAGGTACTCCCAACAACTGAGAAAATTCCTCCATAGTAGGTACTAGCTAGTAATCCGGGAAGGTGAAACAATGGTGCACAGGATCAAAGAACTGAAACAACACTTTTAATAACTCTTCATCAGGTTTTGCAATGACCAAATTGAGAAACTGACCATGTTTTTTAGTGAAATGAGAACTTTCAAGAACCCTTAATTCCAGGTCCTTTAGTTGGAAAGACACTTTCACAAGGTTGATCTGTATAGTGTTCCTACGGGCGGATGCCATGTCCTACAAAACAAAGCAAAAATGAGCCCTAGGAAATCCTTGAAATGGTTAGCCATGATATACCATGCTTTATGATGTCATGATTCTATTAGAAAATCACAGGTATAGCAAATAACAAACAAGTCACACCAAGTCCTTAGGTTTAAGGCCTGCATGAGTTTTAAGGTCATACCCTCTTGAAGTTGGATTGGTTCAACCTGTCCTATAAATAGTAACTAGGTTCTAAGGGATCTCAATATCTTAGATCTTTTCCCCAGCTTCGTTCAATAGGCGATTGACTCGCAACCAAACAAAGTTCAAGAGTCAAACCTCAATGAGTGTAGCATCGAGTATCTGTCGACCTTAGGAATACACCAAGGTCAGCCACCTCGCTACGTCCTACTGGTCAAGTTGTGAAATTAAAGGTTCTAAGGTCAGTTAATGCTTCGCGACACCATGCGAAGGCCCCGTACTCTCCCTGATTGACTCAAGGGTTACTGGTACCAACCAAAGTGCCACATCAATGTAGCTACTTCTTCAACCGTGTCGTAATACCCCGCACAATTCCCTCACAGTTTATTGCTACTTATCTAAAAGGTGTTTCCCAGATCCGGGTGTAGGATCTATAGTAACCCATAAAATCCCTTAAAAGTAAAGCAATCAAGACAAGAAAGAGAAGCAATTAAATGACCTATATCCTAAGGTATACCCCACTTATTAATCATCCACAACAGATTTGCCAGTTCTGTGATACGGTGGCAGAACCGACTATTAATATTGGTTCGCATTTTGTATTCGCAAATGTCGCGGTAAGCAAGAGTCGCCACCGACTTTTATTTTATCCAACAAAGGAAAAGGGAAAAGAACAGAAAAACCCTTTTTCGAGATATTTCTGAGTACGGGGGGTATATTATAGAAAGGGAAGGTGTTAGCACCCTTTCTATCCATGGTTTTCCATGGGCTCTTAGGTACTTTTCTCATTTGTAAAATTGCTTGTGTGTGCTTGTTTTGAAAAAGTTTTTTTACTTCGTGATAACCCTTGCATCAGACCTCAAGAGTGTGACGAAGTTGTTTTGAAAATTGTTTTGAAATGTGTTTGTGTGAAAAGTTTTGTTTGAGCAAGTACCTAGGAACTAATCTATCTACTCTAAAAAAGTCTGTTCGTTTTCCTTTAGATAGTGCTATCCTATTATTAAGGAATAGGTAGCACCGCTGTTGGAGTTTTAAGGGACGTTTGAAGGGACAAATACGATCACAAAAGCAATGTTAGGAAATTTTAGTAATCATCCTAAAGTTTTAAAGATCTTTTTCCGAGGAAACATCCGAAGGGATCATTTTAGATCTTTTGGGACTAAAGGACGACCACTAACATTCCCTATACTTTATGACCGTTTACCAAAGGCAACCGGAGTGGAGTAAACCCTAGGAGTGAGCATGTGGAAGTGTATTTTTTCAATTAATTATCTTTTCACAATTAGGGTTTTCTACTATTTTAATTTCAATTCGCCTTTCCATACAATCCTATACATACATCTAAGCAGTTTATAGTTTACGGAAATTAAAATGCGAGAAGTTAGAATCCTAATTATTACATGGCTTTGGGCAGATACATAATTATTTTAACTGAAAATAAAATGCGGAATTAAAACCCTATTTAAATCTATTACAAACTCGAAGAAGTTACAAATAATAAAAAAAAAGGAAAATTAAAAGCGCGCGACAAATTAAATACGAGAAATAATTAGACGACCTAAAAATCTAATTTGAGAAAATATTTATGTTGTTTTTGAGGAAAAAATAGGTTAAGTACAAAGTTTAACCCTAATTCTAATTATTTTGAATTATAAAAAAAAGAAATTAAATTACCCTAATTTAATTAAACTAATTAATTAATAAAATATTTTTTTATAAAAAAAGATTTTTGATGATTTTCATGATTTTTGATTAAATAAAAAATATGTTTTTTTTGGTGTTATAAAAAAAGGATATAATTAACAAATAATAAGAAAAAAGAATTGAAAACAAAATAAAAAAAGTAGGACTTGGGCCTGTATGATGAGCAAATGGGGTGTGGCTTTCTGAATTTTGTCCAGGCCCGTTATGGCCAGGCCCACTCCTGCACCAGATCCAGTGTAGCTCCCTTCTGGTGGTTCACGGTATGACCGCATGTAATGGACGTTGGATCTTTGTATGAGGAGATCTTGGGGTTGAATTTTGGGGACGCATGGTGGACATCAGGCAAGGAGGTACGCTAGATCTGCAGTGGACAAACAAGAAAATGAAAAACTCCAGACCTGGGTATCGAACCCAGGTCATCCCCTTTGCAAACGCTTCCCTTTACCACCTGGCCATGTTGTCTTTTGTTTATATGAGTAGAAAAAATATATTATATTGGAATAATGGCCAGCGCTAATGAAAAACGCGGGTGAATTCAAATTGGCCACTAGGATCGTGCCACCTATTCTTCTTCTTCCTGGTACCGTCGTTTTAGGTGCAACCTCTTTACCTACAGACGATGTCTGTAGCTACATCCCTGTGAATCTCAAAAGAACTCAAACAAGCATGATAAATTAAATCCAAACTCACAGATCAACTAGGTTTGATCTCGTTAGTATGATGATACTCCTCTCGTGCTCTGATTTCGCCTGTATTAAAAAGCCCTGAAACGCAACCTCAAACCCTAAAAATGGCAATTGTCCATGTATGCGTCAAAACTTGAAATTAGTGATTAAAACATGTTCTAAACATCCATACAAATAAGAATGCATGTTCAAAAAGTATTTATAACGCATGTATGACTGTAATTGTTTTTGAAAAGAAAATGCAAACCGTGATCGGATTGGTCGTGATTCTGAGAGCTTTGGCACTTGAAAATAATGTAATTAGTCTCTGTGTCTCCAGGAATGCGATGCAACCTTTAGAACCTTTTGAATCTGCCTCAAAATCCAAATTCAATGATCACTTTTTCTTGAATTTCAAGCTTGTGTACATGTATCTTTTGAGCAGCTGCACCTCTCTCTCCCTTTCCTAGGGTTTAAACAAAACTCAGTATATGGTATGAGTCTAATTAGGTTAACAATTTTGGATCCAATCCTGGGGGTTGATGGATAAAATCTTTGATCTTTAAACCATATTATTTCATTCCAAACTTTACCAAATCATCAATTTTTTGCCTTTATTCGATTTGGCTTTATTAGGCCAGCTCAATTAGATTTGATCTTCACCAAAATCAGATCATCAAAAAAATCTTTGATATTTTTTGTTATTTATTTGATTTAATATGATTTTTAGTAAATAAAAATCAAAATAAAATAAATAAATAGGGAAAATAAGATATGTCTGCTGATTTGGGTCGTGGACCATGTCCTTAGCAAGATACAATCCTGAAATGCTAGACCCATTTGACAAAAAATGCACTTTTGAGCACATTTGACTTTTGGCAATTTTCCAAAAATGGTCAACTTTGACAATGCATAACTCTTCAATTTTAACCCTAGAGAGGTGTTATTGGACTTTTTATAAAGCTTAGGATGTCCCCTACACAACCCTTTTAGTCTCATCTCAATTAAGTCTTTCATGTTCATGTAAGAAGCTTTGACCCAAAAGGTGTTTTTGTTGACTTTTCAAAAGGACCTATAATGTAGAAATTCATATCTTTTTATGAGTTCATTTTTTGAACTTGAGGGATGAATATGAGTTATAGTAAATTTAATTCCCTTCAAAATGAGCCTTGGATGAGAAATTTATGATAAAGTATGAGAAAGTTATGCTTGGTCAAAATTTGGTTGACTTTTCCTGAGAAACCCTCATTTAGCAACTTTTGAGTTTTGATGAATTAGGAGCATTCCTTGAGGAATCATGATCAACCATTGATCAAATGATGAATATCACTTCAAAAGTTTGATCTTGAAGTTTGACTGTATGTGGACCACATTTGACTTTTGACCAAATATAGTCGATTCTCAAGCATCTGAACAGTTGACTGAGCAAACTTCTTGTGCAAGGCTTGAAATTTGACATGGAGGGTCTTGAGGACATATTAGGACTATGGAGAGAATATGAGGCCTTTGGAGCTCACCCTTCTTGATGAAAATGGAAACCCTAGTTGGAGGTTCATTGCTTTAGGAGAGAGTTTGTCTGGTCAACTCTTGAGCATCCTTGAGCAAGTTAAGGGTCTTAATGAGCATATGTTAAGTAAAATGGGAGGGAAAATTTTGGGGTACAACACCTTGGAATCGAAGGAAGGTACAGGAGGATTTGTGCCTTGAGCATGTTAACATGGGGAAGCCTTTTGCGCGCAAGAAAAAAGTTATGGCTCAAACGAAGGCTTGTACGCAGCTAGTTATCAACTTGTGGATTAAAGCAAGTATGGGGCAACATTTGTCCAGTCAACATAGGCATGCATGCATCAAACATCCAATCAAAGCAGGTACATAGACAGCCATTGCATGGTGAACCCTGTGAGGCCAAAGGTGCAATCCAAGGTGGTGTACAGGAAACTCCTGCCTTGTGAATCAAAGATAACACGCCAGAGGCCTATGTCCAGTCGAAGGATGCAAGCCATGCTTGCATCAAAAGAGGCCAAAAGGCCAATCGAAAGAGATGAATCGAAAGACTTGTTTTTCTCCAATTTTGTCAAAAAGACTATTTTTATCTGTTTTCCTCTTTTTTGAATGTTTGCTTTTTAACTTGGTACTGGAAGATCTAAATGTAATTGTACAAGCTTGAACCTTGAGAATCCTTGTGAGAAATGCCTTGAAAAATGAGAGGGAAAATTTTGGGGTACAATAACAACCATGATTCGACTCTACTTCGTTGTATGGACAAGAAAGAGGTAGAGAAAATCATGGAAGACATGCATGAAGGTGTCTTTGGATCTCACTCCAGTGGACACACTATGGCTAAGAAGATTCTGAGGGATGGTTACTATTGGTCGAAGCTGCTTCATGACTGCTCCGTGGCCATTTGCAATGTGGGAAATTGACATGATTAGAGAGATCAAGCCTACTGCCTCTAATGGACATCATTTCATCCTCGTTACCATCAACTACTTCACCAAATGGGTCGAAGCTGCTTCATTTTCCTCAGTCACTAAGAATGTGGTATCCCGATTTATCAAGCATAACCTCACCTACCGGTACGACATCCCTGAAAGGATCATCATTGACAACAGAACCAATCTCAACAATGTTATGATCAGTGAACTTTGTACGCAGTTCAAAATCAAGCATCATAATTCTTCTCCATACAGACCTAAGATGAATGGCACAGTACAAGCTGCCAATAAAAACATAAAGAAGATTGTGAAAAAGATTGTAGTAACATATAAAGACTGGCACTAGATGCTACCATTTTCTCTTCATGGCTACCGTACTTCGGCTAAAACACCAACTGGGGCAACTCCTTTTTATTTAGTCTATAACATGGAAGTTGTCCTGCCTGTGGAAGTTCAGATTCCTTCCTTAAGGATTATGAAAGAAGCAAACTTAGGCGAAGATGAATGGATTCAGACTAGGTTAGATCATTTGAACTTAATTGACGAGAAGAGACTGACTGCTGTTTGTCATTGTCAAATGTAACAAAATTGTATGATCAAGGCTTTCAATAAAAAGATCAAACCTCAATTGTATCATTCTGGAGATTTGGTAATAAAGCGCATCATTCTTCCTCACAGCGATCCCAGGAGAAAATGGACTCCCACTTATGAAGGGCCATTTGTTGTTAAGAAAGTATTCTCTGGCGGTGCCATGATGCTAACTACTATGGACAACGAAGATTTTCCGCATACTGTGAACGCGGACATAGTTAAAAAATACTACACATAAGAAAGACCCGCTAGGTTGACATACCTAGGAAAAAATAGGGGAATCTCGACGAATCAAAGTAGATTGGGCAAAAGTTAGGGATATATACAAAATATTGTACACCCGACAAGTCAAAAACCCGAAAGGACAACTTGGGCAAAAAAGGGGTATCCTGGTGGGATGAAAACCCGAAAGGGCGGTCCAGAAAAAATTAAGGATCAAAGCGTATGACTATGTCCCATGAAATCACTACAGCCAGCTTTATTACCAAGGTCCAAGTTCAAGGGTATAAGATCAATTCAATCAACTTCTTTCAACGATAAAGGATGATGTTCAAAGAAATATGGGCAATGGCTGAGTTGGAACCTAATGAAATTACTTCCACATGGTTATTAATTTGTCTTCAATTTGTATTCCTTTCATTCTTTCGACAGTTTCCTCTTACTAGGATTTCTATCTCCTTGTACAAAAACGCCTATTTATAGGCAAAACATCAATACAAATATACTTTGAAGTGCAAACTTTTTGTTTTTTCTATTTTGAGTGCAAAAATGTCCAATGATTAAAATTGAATGAACATATGCATATGAGAATGATCAACTATTAAAAAATGTATGTAATTGGGATATCCCCACAGAGTTGCTTCAATAAGATTATCCCCATAAAGTATAATCTCCTGAAAACCCTCTCCCCAACTGAGTTGGTCTTAACTAAAAAAAGAAACTTTGCGGAGTTCTCCCCAAAAGAATTCATATCCCTAATAAGGTCTTCAAAATATTCTCCTCAACAGGGTTTATTTCCCCAACAGACTACATATTCCCCACCACAAGTCTTTTCTCAGACAGTTACAAGTCAACAGACAAAACCCCTTTGTCCCTAGCGAAGTCGTTACTATCTCCAGAAAGTTGCAGAAAAGCCTGGAATTCGAACAAATACCAGTTAACTTTTACTCTCCCCAGTCAAGTTATAATTCCCCAGTAGTGTAATGGACAACCAAGGTTCCTGAACTCTATCCCTCAAGCAGAAATCGACATTCCCTGCAGAATTTCCTCAAAACAATGAGACAGGAATCCCCATCGGAACGCTCTAAACAAAGTCGAAGATACACATACTCTTCATCTCCAACGGTAGTCCTGGATTTTGCTTCCCAAAACTCCCTAACATTTGTCAAGGATTTATTTTCCTAGACAAAAATACATTTCAACAACATTCATACATCATAGCACATACATGACAAATGCATACAACATAATCTCATTTATTTTGAGAATACCATTACGCCATGCATACATCTGCATGCAACTAACCTTCTTCCTTTCAGGAAAAATCAATCGATTAAACAAAGACCTATTCTGATTAGATTTACTTCTTCCAGTTAAAGACAGACAAAGGAAGACCTCTTTTGGTTAGATTTATTTCTTCCAGTTAATGACAGGCAGACAAATACCTCTTCTGGCTAGATTTATTTCTTCCAGTTAAAGACAGGCAAACAAAGACCTCTTTTGGTTAGATTTATTTCTCCCAGTTAAAGACATGCGATCAACGGACCTCTTCTGGTTAGATTTACTTCTTCCAGTTAAAGACATGTAAACAACAAACCTCTTCTGGTTAGATTTACTTCTCAGTTAAAGACAGACAAACGATAACCCTCTTCTGCTTAGATTTTTTCTTCCTGTTAAAGACAGGCAATCGACAGATCTCTTCTGGTTAGATTTACTTCTTCAAGTTAAATACAGACAAATGAAAGACCACTTCTGGTTAGATTTATTTCTTCCAGTTAAAGAGAGGTAAACAACAAACCTCTTCTGGTTAGATTTACTTCTTCCAGTTAATGACATGCAAACTAATACCTCTTCTGGTTAGATTTATTTCTTCCAGTTAAAGACAGGCAAACAATAAACCTCTTATGGTTAAATTTATTTCTTCCAGTTAAAGACAGGAAAACGACATACCTCTTTTGGTTAGATTTACTTCTTCCAGTTAATGACAGGAAAATGAATACCTCTTCTTGTTAGATTTATTTCTTCCAGTTAAAGACATGCAAATGCCAGACTTCTTCTGGCAAGATTCATTTCTTCCAGTTAAAGACAGGCAAACGACAAACATCTTCTGGTTAGATTCATTCCTCCCAGTGAAGTCTCCAAACAAAAGACCTCTTCTGGTTATATTTACCTCTTCCAGTTAAATACAGGCAATAGACATCCACTATTTCAGTATGTGATACAGTGGCAGAACCGACTGTTTTTACTGGTTTGCATTTTGCGTTTTTTTATTTGCAAAATGTCGCGATAAGTAAGAGTCACCACCGACTTTTATTTCATCCAACCAGAAAGGAAAAAAGTACATAAAAAATCCTTTTTCGAGATTTTTAGTACGGGGGGTAGATTATAGAAACGGAAGGTGTTAGCACCCTTTCTATCCATGGTTTTCCATGGGCTCTTAGGTACTTGCTCATTTTTTAAATTGCTTGTGTTTGTGTGCTTGTTTTTGAAAAATGTTTTACTTCGTGATAATCCTTGTATCAGTCCTCAAGGGTGTGATGAAGTTGTTTTGAACATTTGTTTGAAAAGTGTAAGTGTGAAAAGTTTTGATTTGAGCAAGTACCTACTAGCATCTATCCACTCGAAAATAGATCGTTTCTATTCTTGTTTCTTTTGGACAGTGCTATCCTACTATTGAGAAATAGGTAGCACCGTCGTCGGAATTTGTAAGGGTCAATTCGAAAGGGACGTACGGTCACTAAAGCAATATTATGACACCTTAGTAGCAACCCTAGAGTCTTAAGATCTTTTCGAGGCAACATTTCCGAGGCAACATTTGAACGGGACAATTTGATCTCTTTAGACTGGAGGGCAACCACTAAGACACCCTATGCTTAATGATCGTTTACCGAAGGCAACCGAAGTGAGAGTATACCCTAAGAGTGAATATGTGCGAGTGATTTATTTTCAGTTTATTATCTTTGCACATTAGGGTTTTCTAACCATTTTAATTTTGTCATGCATTCTTTCCATACAATCCTAAACATACATCTAATACTTAAGAGTTTTGCAGAAAGTAAAAGCGGAAAAAATAACCTACGCTTATTACATGTCTTTGATAGTTACATAATTGTCATTGATAGTAAATAAAGTTGCGGAAATTTAAAAACCCTAATTAAAACTATTACATCCTCAAAACAGTTACAAGAATAATAAAAGAATTAAATGCGCGTGGTAAGTTAAATGCGAGGCGATTAGGGTTTTAACCCTTTGACTAATCCTACTTGTGATTGATTAAAGAAAAAATGTTTTTTTGTCATGTTTTGTTATTTGAGAAAATAAGGGAGAATTAAATTAAAAGAAAATCCTCAGTCCTAATTTATATTAATTTTTGAAAATAAATTAATTAATTCTAAGCAACCTATTTTTGTATTTTTGTTTTATTTGAGAAAAATGAGAAAAATTAAATCAAGAGTTAACCTAATTTTCTACTTTAATTTTAATTGGGAAAAACAAATTAAAGTTACCCTAATTTAAATATTAATCTAATTAATTAACAAAATTAAATTTAATAAGAAAATAACTAAATCTAATTTTTTTTGACTTTTTTGATTTTTATGATTTAATTAAAACTGATTTTAAAAATAAAATAATTAAACAAATTAAAAGATAAAATAAAAAATAAAAAGAAGTTGAGAATTTGGCACATGTTGTTGGCTGGAGAGGGGGGTATGAATCTGAATTCCTTGGCCCAAATGCTCTAAGCCCAGTCAATGTGTTGGATCAGGTGTGGGCGTTGACTTGAGGAGCATTGTGGTCTCTTGCTATCTGGGCATTGGATTTGATCATCCTTGCATCCAATGGTCATAAGTTGCTAGCGCATGGTGGTCAACAAGAGGAACGCTGCGCTGAATCAATGAATAGAAAAGAAAATAAAGGAAATTGTCTGGACCTGGGATCGAACCCAGGTCCTTGTACTCTTTGCCAATGTTACATTGCCAGCTGCGCTACACAAGTTATTTGTTAATATAATACACACAAAACGTAATGTACGAAACAAAGATGGTCAGACCAAAAACGCACGAATTTCAAATAGCCCAGTGATAGCTGGACACATTGTCTTCCCCTTCCTCTGTCGTCGTTTTAGAAAAAGGGACTTTTACCTACAGACATCCATTGTAGGTATAACCGTGCATATTTCAAAAATGTTATACACACAAGATAAATGAAAGTTAATGGTACCAATCAACTCGTATCATCCTCACGAGCATCGTGGTACCTGACTCAAGGCCCAATTGTTCCTGTACAAAAATACCCTAAAAATAACACAAAAACCCTAGCAATGGCAACATCATGTACAGGCTTCAAAAACGCAATTAAATGACATGGTTAGCTTGCAAACATGATGAAGATTACAAATATATGAGTTAAATATGCTAATGATGCAGGAATTAGTGTAATCGTTTTCAAAGAATGATGCAAACCGTGGGAGTCCTTGTGTGAGTTTCTGGGTGTTTGAGCACCTGCAAGTGATTTGGATAGGTTCTGGGAAGGTCCAAGAGTCGTTTTGTAATGCTAGAATGGCTTGACTTGGCCTCTAGAATGGAATTGAATCACCACTTTTTCTTGGAATTTTGAAGTTTGTTCTTGCAGTTTGCACGCCTCCACCCTTAAATTTTTGATCTGGAATTGTTCACTATATAACCTAGAGTGAATTAGGTTAACAAACTTGGACTAAATCTTTGTATTTATCCAAGATTTGATTTAATTTTCAAGCTATATGATATGTTGCTATTTTGATCCAAATCATGCCTTTCTTGTACCAATTGACCTTGATTCCATTTGATCTTATTAACTCAGCATATCTTGATTGCTAATCTGTCAAAAAAACAAATCAAATCATATCTTTGTTAATTTTCATCATTTATTTGATTTAATTCACTTTTTAATTAATGAAAAATCAAAATAAATTGAAAAATAAAGCACATAATGGGTGAGTGAACATTTGAGTCGTGGACCACATTATAATTGAGGTGCAAGCATAAAAAGTTGGGCCCATTTACAAAAAATGCAAATTTGAGCACATTTGACTTTTGGCAATTTTGCAAAAATGCTAAAATTGGCCAATGCATAACCCTCTCAATTTTGACCCTAGAGAGGTGTTCTTGGACTTTTTTGAAATCTTAGGATGTCCTATAAACAACCCTTTTGGTCTCATCTCAATTGAGTCTTCCATGTTCATGTATGAAGCTTTGACCCAAAAGGTGTTTTTGTTGACTTTTCAAAAGGACCTATAATGTCAAAATTAATATCTTTTTGTGAGTGTATATTCTGTACTTGGAAGATTAATATTAATTGTAGGGAATTCCATCCTATTCAAAATGAGATTTGGATGGGTCATTTCTGATAAAGTATGAGAAAGTTATGCTTGGTCAAAGTTGAGTTGACATTTCCTATAAAACCCTAATTTAGCAACTTTTGGGTTTTGATGAATTGTGAGAAATCCTTGAGGACTCATGATCAACCCTTGATCAAATGATGGATAATACTTAAAAATGAGGATTTTGACCAAAAATCTTGAAGTTTGACTGTATGTGGGCCACATTTGACTTTTGACCTAGTATAGTTAATTTTCAGGCATTTGAGCAATTGATTGGCAAACTTCTTCTGCAAGGCTTGAAACTTGACATTGATGATCTTGAGAGCATATTAGGACAATGGTGAGCATTTTAGTCCTTTGTGGTTCACACATCTTGATGAAGATGGAAACCCTAATTTGAGGTATACTGCCTTAAGAGAGAGTTTGTCTGGTCAATTCTTGAACTTCCTTGAGCAATTTGGGGGCCTCACTTGCCATGTGTTGAGAAATATGGGAGGGTTAATTTTGGGGTACAACACAGTATAAATCGACCAAAGATTTATTTTGATACTTCTTCCAATTTCTACCAACGGTCACTCTGGATGGCATATATAAGCTCACCTCCGACAAATTCTTTATCACTTCTCTAAATGGCATCTTTAATCCCATTCCCGACACAATCAACTAACACATCATCAAGTGCAAATTTTTGGGTACTCTAGTGTTCAATCATCTTCCACCTTCAAGTCACGAATGGCGGACCCGCCAATCTAACTATTCAGTTTTAAGAAGATTGAACAGGGAAAGCTGTTGTACTCCAAAAGTTTCCCTCTTTTTTCTCAAGATATTTCTCACAAGATCTTCAATAGCTCAAGCCTGTACAAGTGCTGACTAGGTCAAGACATCTCCTAAACACTGATACCTCAAATTAGGGTTTTGGTTTTATCAAAGAAAATTGGACTTCTAATTCCTCAAATGACTTTCATTGATCATTATAAGCTTTCAAGAATGCTCATGTCAAGTTTCAAGTCTTGCATCTCAAAATTTCTCAGTCAATTGATCAGATGACCGAAAATCAGTTGTATTAGGTAAAAAGTCAATTGTGGTCATCCTACAGTCGAACTTCAAGATTTTTTTACCAATATCAACATCTTGAAGTTATATGTATCAATTGATCAAGGATAGATCACAATTCCCCAAGAAAAATGTTCAAATCCTCAAAAGGGCAAAATGGTCAAAATTAGGGTTTTGATTGTATTTGACTGATCAAGGGTTTTTGACCTAATACATGATCTAATGGCTTGAAGCACAATCTCAAGGATCCAAATACAAAATGTTGACCTAATTTCATGGCTCAAAACATTTCTCAAGATCAATTGATAGTTGAAATCCCGTCAACTAATGAAAAGTCAACTCATACACCAAAAGTCAAACTTTGACCTTTTGATCAAAATTGAGTTTCAAAGATCAAATTTCATCAAGACATTCAACAATATGAAACTTGATCATCAAGAAATCAAGAAAGTCTAAATTCATCTTAAAAAGTAAAACTTTTCAGGACTTAGAATTTTTCTAAGTGTTTTTATACATGATTATTTCATAACTTCATGCCAACATTTCACTAAGATGCAAGATGATTCAAAGAAAACTTTCAACATGAAAGTTGTAGATATTGATGAGATATAAAACTTTTATTTAGTTATAAAGTCCTATAAATGCTTTTATTTTGAGTTATGAATCCATGAAGTCATGCACTTTTTCTTAAACACTTAGTGAAATTTTGACCTAGTTTAGGCAGATTTTTGACCTAACTTCATGGCAATTTTTCAAATAGTTCAAAATTGATTATTTAAAAATAAAAACATGAAGGTTGTAGAGGATGTTCCAAGCTTTCACAAATGTCCAAGAACTCATTGAGATCATTCTTGAGTAGGAGAATCAAAGAGATGAAGTTAGGGTTTCAAACTTGAATTACAAGGCATTTTTCATGAAGAACACTTGACCAAATCCATAGCCATGCTGCATAATCTTTCTTTGCATGCTTCTAACTTATGTTTAAATCAATAATTAATGGTTTACACAAATGTTTGAGCCATTATTCAAGTGATTGAACCATTATCCAAACCAAATTACCATTAATGGAAGAAAGTTCACACTTCCATTTTGGAAAAGTGGATTTAATCACAAAATCCACTCTCCTTGAGCTTTGTAGTTGTTATTTATGCACAAGCATCCTCTATAAGTTCAGAAGAAGCATGTTTAAAGTGATCAACCACCCTACCTTTCCTTGAAACCATGTTTGTCCATGTTGCTTCAAAAACAAGTCAAAATCCACAAACATGTGATTTTGTACTTCTGACTTCTCCAAGCTTCCAAACCTCTTCTCTATAAATAGAGACACGATTTACAACATAACACACGAGTTTACAAGCCCTAAAACACCCTCACTCTCCCTCAAACCAGAAATTGCAGCACAAGCATAAAAACTTGTCATTTCTGACTTTCAAACCCAATCTTCAAATCTACTCGTGCGTTTTCATTTCTAATCCATAACAAAGCTTCTAATACACATATAAAGGTTATCCCAACCCATGTTTCCCAACTGTAACACCGCCTTATTCATCTTCCATAACCAAAAATAAAGCTCTGCAGTTTGACTTCTCCAAACCATTTCATCCACTCTCAACTCAAGCTAAGCATTGCATTAGCTTCCTAGAAGTCCAAGTTTTCTAACCTGATCATTGCAGCACCTTGAAACAAGCTCAAACTCAAAACACAAATTCAATTTTCAAGGTGAGGTTTCGGACTTTTGAACTCTTCTTATAGGCATTGTTAGCTTTCCATTTGTGAAGATAAAATGTAGACATCATAGCCCTGAAACTAGTCATGTCCTTAAAATTCATTTATATTGCTTGAGTAGTGAGAATTTTGAAGATGAACTTTCTGAAAAATTAGGTCATAATTTGGTATCATTAGAAATTCGTGTTCATCATTGAGTGTTAGCTTAAGTTATTTACATTTTTGAAATCATGATGAAATTTCTAACAAGTTTGATGTTCATACTTTTGAGAATGGATGAGAAATAATGAGTTGCACAAGCTTTGGCTAGCGCGAGGAAGAAGATGAAGTTGATAACATGAACTTAGTTTATTTTAAGTTTATTACATGTTGTATTACTAACGAATGAAACATGCCACCCCAGTGGCAGCAAGCGCGCATGTAAGGCATTGTTATAGGAGGTCCTGGGTTCGAGCCCCAACGAGACCTTTTGCTTTTTTCCAATTTTTCTTTGTTCTGTTTTCTTGTTTGCAGTGCACTGGGCCTCCCCATGCTGGGCCAAGTACATTTTTTCTCTAGCACACCTCCTTGGCTACTCACATCAATGCAGGCCCAACTTCCATATTTTTATTTTGTTTATTTTTTCTGATTTCAGATAAAACAAACTTGGGCCTAAGTCAACAAAAAAACATTTTTACTTTTAAACCAACCATTTCATTTTTAAACCTCCCTTTAATTTATATTTCTTTTCATTTCTTATTTTATTTTTATCTTTATTATTATTTTTAATTAAAAAATACAAAAAATATATTTTTTCTAGTAAATACTTAGACCAAATTTATATTTTTATTTTCACTTTAGTTTTATTTCTTTTAAATAAAAAGACCAAAAAATATTTTCTTAATAAGTTAATTTCTTTCTTTTCTTGATCAATTTAGACTTAGGTTTTAACATTCTCTTAATTAAATTAATTAAATTTAGACATTAGAATTATTATTAATTTCTTTTCAATTTGATGAATTTGGTTAACCATAAAACCTTTTCCTACAAAAAACTACAAAAACAATTTTCTTTTCTTTTACACTATCTCTATGTTCTTGTACATTTTATTTGGCATTATTCAATATAGTTGTAATATTAATTTGGTTTTAATTGCTTTCACCCCCATTTGTAATTTGTATCCCCATCCCCTAAATGATGTAATTAGGTTTTAATTGCTTTCACCCCCATTTGTAATTTGTATCCCCATCCCCCTGTATGGAAAGATAAAATCAATAAATAGAAAACCCTAATTCAAGACAAAAATGCATCAAAAGCAAACATTTTGCACACTTACACCTCTAGGGTTAAGCTCACTTGTTGCCTAAAGATAAAAAAAGTCATGTAACGCAAATGTGGGATACTTTAGCAAAAACAATCAAAAACAAGATCATAATCCCTCGATGACCCCTCAAATGTTGCCTTCATAAATGATCTTAGACCCTTACAAAAATTTCTAAGGTATCCTACAATATGGATTTCTATGATTATACGATCACCCACGCCAGTCCCTTAACATCCAATGATAACGCTTTTTATCAATCAATGGTAAGATAGAAATATATAAAGGAGGAGGAAAAGAATGAAGTCTTTTTGAGTAGGTAGAACATTCATAGTTGCTTGTTCACAAACATTTCAAAACATATTTCAAACACGCCAACACTTTCCATGAAATTTTTTCAAAAGTCAACACTTTGTATGCATTCATATAGAGACGAGAATCATTACAAAGTTCTCCTAAACGAAGGAACTTTTCAAAAAACTTTCAAAAACATCACAAACACATTTCAAACAAAGCATTTTCAAAGTGAGCTAGAAACTAAGAGCCCGTAGATAACTACGGATGAAAAGGGTTCTAACACCTTCCCTTTTCATAATCTACCCCCCGAACTCAAGAAAATTCTCAAAAGGTCTTTCCTGTTCTTTTCACCCTTTCCTTTATTGGATAAAAGAAAAGTCGATGGCGATTCTTGCTATCCGCAACAATTGAAATCAAATGCAAAACACCCAAGTCAGTTCTCCCACCATAATACTCTATGCATAAAAGAGACCCATTAGGTTGACAGGCCTAGGCAAAAGTAAGGGCATCCCGGCGAACCAAAAGGGTTCAGGAAAAAACTAGGGATATATATATATATATATATATATATATATATATATATATATATATATATATATATATATATATATATATATATATATATATATATATATATATATATATATATATATATATATATATATATATATATATATATATAATTTGTACATCCGGCACATCGAAAACACGAAAAGGCGGATTGGGAAAAAAGGATATCCCGATGAACTGAAAACCCGAAAGGGAGGTCTTGACAAAAGTTAGGGATTAAAGCGTACGACTATGTCCCGTTGAATCATCTACTTACAACAAGCTTTGTTATCAACATCAAGTTCAAATGGTAAATATCAATTCAATCAACTTCTTCTGACAGCGAGGGATGAGATGCTTGAAGACATAGGGGAAATAGCTGAGTTGAAACTGAATGGGATCGTTTCCACATAACTGTTTTTATTTGCTTTTCTTTGTACACTTTCTTCATTCTTACAACGATTTTCTCTTACTAGGATTTCTGTATCTTTGTATAAAATTTCCTTCTTATAGGACAACTTTCAGAATCAATGCAATTAGATTTTAAAATTCAAAATTGTTTTACTTTCTCTGTTTTGTTTGCAAAAACATCCAATGATTACATTAAATGAACATATGCATTTGAACATGATTACTGTTAACAAAGTATACGCATAAAAACAAGATTAGCATTTACTAAAGACTCTAAGAGTCGGGATAATGTTCAAGTTATCCACAAATCCCCATAGAGAAATCTCCATGGAACTATCTCTACAGAGCTATGTTCACAAGCTCATCTCCAACAAAGATATATTCCCCAACAAGTCTAATATGATCTCCGATAGAAATTGGGGCATCTTCCAGCAGTTCACCTCCATATCCCTGATGGATAACTTGACATGATGATCTTCCCCAAAAGCCCCCCTAGCATATAAAGAAGTTTGATCATTTCCCCAGCATACAATGGAGACTTCCTTAACGCAGCCTATGAAATCCCCATCCCCATCAGAGTTTTGTTTCCTCAATGCAGTTTATAGGAATTCTCTTGTCCAACAGGGTTTATTTCCCTAACAAAGTGTATTTCTCTGATACTGTAATTCTTAGACATGATTCTCTTCCCCGGCCATATATCATTCAACTTTGTCCTCCCCAGAAGAGTTGACATCCAGATCTTAAACTTGGTCATATAGCACATCAGAGAATTATCCATCTCTTTTATCCCCAGTCAGGGTACATTAGAATCAAATGAACGATGAATGCCCAATTTTCCTTGAATTCTTCTATCCCCAAGCAGAAGTCAAACATCCCCAGTAGAGTGTCTTCAAACAAAAAGCGGGAATCCCCAGGGAAAAAGTTATAAACAAGATTGAATATTCATATTCTTCATCCCCAAGAACAATCAGGGATTTCTTTTCCCCCAATAAAAGATGTTAAGCGGAGCTGCCGATACGTTCCAGTGACATATTACATCCATCCATATTATACATAATATCATAGCATATGCATACGAACGCATATAGAATTCTTGTCTATATTGATAACATCATTACGCAATTCATTACATACATCATGACATTGCATAAAAACTAACTTTATTTTCTTTCAGGTTAGTTTACAAACAAATAAATATTGTCAGCAGTTTATCACCCTTCAGATACAATCAATCGACAATTCATTCTAATGATCTTTTGGATACATTCAGACGTAGACTCATTCTGATACATACTCTAGATACAGTTCAAATATGATCAAGACATAGATCCATTCTGATACTCATTCCAATACATCTTCAAGATATGATTCACATATGATTAGGACATAGATCCATTCTGATACTCATTCCAGTCCATATTCCCGATATACTCCAGATACGATCAAGACGTATATCCATTATGATATTCATTCTGGTACATGTTTAGATAAATCCAGGCGTAGGCTCATTCTAATATGGACCTCAGATACAGTCGGGAAAAGACTCAGTCTAATCCTCTTATAGATACAGTCAAGACATAGACTCATTCTAGAAAATCATTCAGATACAATCACGACGTAAGATTCATTTTGACACTCCCTATCACATCTTCTAGATACAGTCGGGCACATACTCAATCTAGTATACTTCTCAGATACAGCCAAACAAAGACTCATTCTAATACTCCTATCGAAAGTTACGTTAGATGGCATCTATAAGCCCATCTCCTAAGACACTCTAACACCTCTTTGAATGGCATATTTAATCCTATTCAAGAAATAAAATCCACCAACAGTGTTACTTCGTGCACATGTGAGTGCAAATTTCTGGGCACTTCAGTGTTCAATCTTCTTCCATCTTTAGATCACGAATGGCGGAGATTCCAATCTAACTCTTCAGGTTTAAGAAGATTGAACAGGGGCAGCTATTTTACCCCAAAATTTTCCCTCCCATTTTCTTCAATATATCTCCTCATGCTCCTGAGGTTTTCAATTGCTCAAGGCTACTTAAGGTTTGACCAGATAAACCCTCCTTCTAAGCAATTGACCTACAACTAGGGTTTCACTTTTCTCAAGGAAAATTGAGTTTATAATGCCTCAAGTGGATTCCATGGTTTCTCATATGTCTCTAAGTTCACATGCCTAATGTCAAGCCTTGCATCATAAGTTTGCTCAGTCAATTGCTCAGATGACTGAAAATCAACTACATTTGATAAAAAGTCAACTATGGTCGACATACAATCAAACTTCAAGATTTTTGGTCAAAATCAGGACATTGAAGTCACATTCATCATTTTATCAAGGGTTGATCATGATTCATTAAGAAAACTCTCAATTCACCAAAAGTCAAAAGTTACTAAATTAGGGTTTTCTTAAGGAGAAGTCAATTGAACTTTGAACAAGCATAACTTTAACATGCTTCATCATATTTTTCTCAACCAGAGCTCCATTTGAAGGAAATTAAATTCTCTACAACTTTGTCTCTCTTAGATCAAGTACAAAAAATGCTTCATTTGAGAGATATGGGCGAAAACATTAAAGGTCATTTCAAAAGTCAACACAAGACACTTTTTGTCAAAGCAATTTACATTAAAAAAAATCTTTAAATGAAAAAATGATCAAAATTGAGATTGTAGGGGATATCTTAAGCTTTTCAAAAAGTCCAAGATCACCTTCATATGATAAAAATTGAGAGAGTTATGATTGATACAAGTTGGGCAATTTTGAGAAAATGCATGAAACCCAAATTGATCAAACTTGAATCTTTGGGCTAATGGGCTTATCTTTCAAGGTCTAAACGTGTTCTTAACCTCATAATGAACCTCTAAACCTATTCATACACCCTTTTAATTTTTTATTTTATTTATTTTGATTTTATTCATTTAAATTCAAATTAAATTAAATAAATATTAAAGGGAGGTGCAATGATTAAAAGGATTAAGATTTGATTTATTTTGGGGCCCCAAGATCAAGAAGAAACCGTGTGGAGTTTATTTTCAAAAAAAATCTTAATGTTTTGTCTTATTCAAATTCTATTTTTAAACAAAAATCAAAGATTTGTTTTGCAAGGTATCCAAGCTCATTCCTTTAACCTAATTGTCTCCTATAAATTTCCTTTATCTTAAGACAAGAAAAACCATGAAACCCTTGCAAGAAAACACTCAAACTTCAAAATTTTGTCAAACTAGGGAAAACTTAAAACCTTATTTATAGCCATCCTCAAGGCCAAACAATCACCTAAATCAACTCCAGGGACATTATAGAGTAAGTATTGATCACTCTTGATGATCAGAGAAGCCTGAAACATGCATCCATGCATCACAAATTTCCATATTTACATGAAATTCGTATTTTATTTTTTCTGATGTTTTGATGTGAACTAACATTGCTAATGTGTTCCGGAGGTGTATTAGTAAAGGTCTAAGCCATCGCATGGGTCCCATAATGCCAAGATAGGGATTGTTTTTCTTGAATCGATTTTCCATATTTGCTTCGTATTTCTTGATACAGGGAGAATTAGCAAAAACCAAGGCCACCATTGAATTTGCAAGGGTCAAATTAGGGGGTAGGGTCCCTTTGGATCACTGACACATTCTATTTTGCAGGTTGAAGAAAACAAGTCGCTGGAGAAGACGGCCAGAGCTAGGGCTCTGGCGCCTCTCTGGTCTAACCAATTTTGTTTATTTTATATTTATTTATTCCTGTCATAATATCGGATGTAACAGCCACCCCAGTGGTAAGGAAGCGCGTGTTAAGGAATTGGTCTATGAAGGTGTGGGTTTGATCCCTGTCTTTTGCTCTTTTTTATATTTTCTCATTTATCATGCATGTTTACAATATAATATCCAGTGCCTGTTTCCTATCACCAACTAGCACTTGGCCTGGTGGCAAGCTATGCAATTGTGAGGCTTGAGGGTGTGGGATCAACACCCACCTCATGCGTTTTCCTTCTTTATTTTTGTTTTCTTTGATTTTTCTTCCCCTAACCCTAATTCCTCTTTAATTAACCTAAAAATAAACCCTTTTTCAAAAACCCTAATTAATTAGGTTTAGGTTTTTTTAATTAACCTTTAATATTTTTTTAATTAATTAATTAATTAGTTAGCTATTATTTTTAATACTAAAATTAATTACAATTTTTTAGGTTTTTGTATTAATTATCATCATAAAAAAAAATTTCACAAAAAAACCTAACAAACTTTCAAACTGTTTTTTCTACTTTTTTCCTTATTTCTTTTTCTGTCATTTGTATTTACATCTTCCTAGATCAATTGTAGAGGACGCTTCCGCGAATGTAAATAGCTTATGTTTATTTTTCTCGCGTTTTTTCTTATTATGTATCTACTTCCGGGATGTAATAGTTGTAGGTTTTATTTCTCGCTTTTCATTCTTATGTAATTGCCCCGAAGCCTTGTAATAGCTTAGGTTTACATTTCGCATTTTACATTCCGTATTATATTTTTATGCAATTACTAGTAATTAGGGTTTGTATGGAAATAATAAAATCAACCCATAGCAAAACCCTAATATTCAAGAAAAAAATAATTGAATCCAACACATTTTGCACACTTGCACCTCTAGGGTAACCTCTCTTCGTTACCTTTCGGAATAATGATCATGTCCCTCGAAAGTACGGATGCTTTAGCAAAAGACCCTCGATACAAAACATCATAGTCCCACGATGATCCTTCGATGTTGCCTACGAAAAATGATCTAGTCCCTTTGATACAATTGCTAAAGTATCCTTACATGTTGCCTTCGATGACCATACGATGGCCCTTCGCTTGTCCCTTCACATCCAATAGATAGGGCTACCTACTAACTAATGGTATGAATAGCACTATCTCTAAAGGAGAAGGAAAATAATAAGAACGACCTTGAGTGGGTAAGAAACTTTTAATCGCTTGCTCACAAACTTTTCTAAAAAAACATTTCTCACATCACATTTTCAAACACTTTGTATACATTCTCGAGGACCGATCAAAAATTATTACAAAGTTAGCCGTACTTGGACTTTTTCAAAAAAATATTTTCAAATCACACACTAAAAGCAAATTTCAAAAGTGAGCTAAGAGACTAAGAGCCCGTAGATAACTATAGATGAAAATGGTACTAATACCTTCCCTTTCTCATAAACTCCCCTCAACTGAGAATCTATCGAGGTCTTTCCTGTTCTTTTCACCCTTTCCTTATTGGATAAAAGAAAAGTCGATGGAAACTCTTGTTATCCACAACATTTGTGATAAAACGCTAAACAAGTAAGTTCTCCCACCATATTACAATGAGTAACCGGTTACCGCTCAAAAAAATAATGTTTTTGGCTGTTTTGAGGGGTGTAACCGGTTACCGCTATTAGAGTAACCCGTTATCGCTGAGTTGACAACATTTTGAAATTGTTTAAAAATTCATAACTTGAGTTATAGACGTCCGATTTGAGTTCCATTTGAAGTGCTAGAAAGATAATGTGATGAACTTTGGAAGTAATTTATTTGTCACATGGTGATGTTGGATAAGAGGCGAAGTTTGTTGTTGATCTCGTTCTTGGTACCAGACTTGTTCCTATGGCACCATATAGGATGTCAGTTCAAATTTGAGAGAATTGGAGAAGTTATTAGAAGATGTGCGGAGAAATAGATTTGTAAAATCGAGTGTATCATTTTAGGAGCTTTGATGTTATTAGTTAAGGAGAAAGAAAGTAGTATGAAATTGTATGTGGATTACTCTAGTATTATTTTAAATAATTATATACATCCAATTGTCAATCATTTACATATCCCTTCTAAACACAACTGAATATTTATAATTATTTAAAATAATACTAGAGTAATACAACAAAAAGGCGTCACATTTTATTCGTGAAATAATCATATGTGTCAGTCTTACTCCGTAACATAGGTTTTCAAAATTAATCATGACATATGAATTATCAATGTTTCACATACTTGCAGTGGAATTATAGTTCAAACAAGTTTCATTAAAAACACTTCATAGTGCCCCATGATTCATGGTTTACAATTCAACATAATTTAAACTCCATGGAAACAATTTAAATGTCATAACCAAACAAGGACACAATAGTTTTCAAAACAAAGCGTTCCCGTCCTGATGTTATATATCAGAGCAAGACCTTTTAGACTAAACGAAAATAAATCACACTCCAAACCTATGCTTCCAAGCCTTTAAGGGCTACTCTTGATTACCTGCATGTTACCGACGTAGAGGCAACATTCAAGCAGAAAGGATGAGTTTATCACAATCATTACATAAGATTTAAGTAATAGATATAGCAGAGTAATCCAAAAGTATCACAATAATAAATTCGTCTATATCATCTTCCAAGTTCAACAACACAACACAATGACACCAAAATCAAGAACCATGGAATTCCACATAAGATGTAGCGCAAGGACAAGACTTATGCATGTGGTACCAAATCACTTGATGAACACTGGGCCATCACCCTCCAAAGACCCCAATCATAGGATCGATTCCCTCTTCGAACCTGAGCAAAATCATAGACATCCCAAATCCACACAATGGGATTGAGACCAAATCACTGGACCAACGTCATAACTCATCAAAACAGACCAAAGTTGTCCAATGAATGCATGATGCGCAACCATAACATAAACGACCATAACAAGTCATACGCATCATCATTCATGTATCAATTGACATCATACATAAAACATCATCATATATACTCATATAATCAAAATATCATCATAACATCATTATATCATCATAGTAAAAGCATATCATCATAATCAAACGAGTCATCATTGCGATTCAACACGGGAAACCTATTCCTATACTAACTTAGGTCTTGTAAAAATATTCCTAAGTCTCCATTTTATCATACCAAATTAAGGTATACTTTGTTAGCTACACACTGCTTCAAACGACACATCAATCGGACTCCTGAAACTCAAGTTATGGAATTTTAAAGAAAATTTGATAGCCATTCAATTCTTCTGCTCGACGCCACCCTAGAGTAGCCCGGTTCTGCATCAATTTTGCATCGACGTTGCATCTCCCGACACTGTGTTACAGACAACACTTCTCCTCCTGCGATTTCAACCATTGGATGCCTTATGGAACTCCGGATTCGATTCCGTAAAAAGTCCCAATTTCAGAATTCTAAATCCTATGATTATACAACATACATAACATCCTATAACAAATATTCAAAGGTACTAGCATCACACATTCATCAAGGACAAATTCATTCATTCATTCAACATATGGTTTTTCCCTAATTTCATCAATCTTCATCCCAAAATCATCACACAAAGCTATCTTACAATTATCTAGACCTTAGATCAAACATAATAATCAGATAAAAACCTTTACCTTTTTTTTCTTCGAGTGATTGATTCTATTCTTTGTGCCTCTTACAGTGATCTTCTCGAACTTCTATGCCCTAGCCTCTTCTCTTGCTCTTCTCCCAATATCTCAATCGTACAGAATGTATCTATGATATGGTGGCAGAACTGACTGTTTATATACTGGTTTGCGTTTTTTGTTCGCAAATGTCGCGGTAAGCAAGAGTCGCCACCGACTTTTATTTTATCCAACAAAGGAAAGGGTGAAAAGAACAGAAAAAGACCTTTTTTCGATATTTTCTGTGTAAGGGGGGGTAGATTATGGAAAGGGAAGGTATTAGCACCCTTTCCATCTGTGGTTTTCCACGAGCTCTTAGGCACTTTCTCATTTTTGAAAACTGTTTGTGTGTTTGTGTGTTTTGAAATTTTTTGTTTGCTTTACGGTAACTCTTGTATTAGTCCTCAAGAGTGTGATAAAGCATTTTTGAAAGTAGTTTTTGAAAGTGTGTAAGTGTAAAATAAGATTTGAGCAAGTACTTAAGAGTCATCTACCTACTCGAAAAAAGGAAGTTCTTTTTCTATTTTCCTTTAGATAGTGCTATCCTATTATTAGCGAGTAGGTATCCCTATCGTTAGATGTTGAGGGACAATCGAAAGGGACGTTAAGGTCATCGAAGGCAACATGTATGGATATCTTAGCGTTCGAAGGGACTGTCATCATATAGGCAATGTCGAGGGACAAGATCATCTACCGAAAGGAAACTCGAGGGACGTTTAGGAACCATGATCTTTTATGATGAATTTTATACCGAGGGTCTTTGCAAAGATATCCCTACGTTCGAGGGACGTGACCATTTCCGAGGCAACTGAGTGAGGAATACCCTAAGGGTGCAAGTGTGAGAAGTGTGTTTTTTCAGTTTATTATCTTGAAGTTAGTGATTTACGATTAATTTTCTTTAATCTTGTCATGCACTCCTACTTGCTAGCAATTATATACAAGCATATAAAAATATGAAAAGCGAGAAATAAAGGTTCCTACGCTATTACAGGCTTTGGTGTAGATACATAATAATGGGAGAAAATTAAAGTATGGAATTAAAAATGCGCGAATTTATGTCCTAAACTATTACAACCGTAAGCAGTTACAATATAATAAAAGATGCGAGAATAAGATAAACGCGCGAGAAAATGAAAGAAGCGTCTAACAACCTAAAAAATGTCTAAGTAAAAAAACTTATTTGTTTGATTTTTTGTTTTAATTAAGAAAAATAATTAAATTAAACATCCTAAAGTCTATTTTAAAAAATAAAAATTAATTAAGAAAAATAGTCTAAGTTTTTGTTTTTTTTATTATGAAAAGAAAATAATTAAATCTAATTAAATCCTAAATTCTACTTCATTTTTAATTAAAGAAAATAGTTAAAATATTTATCTAAATTATTTACAAAATTAGTTTAATTAAAAAATACTAATATAATATTTTTGGTTATTTTTTTCTTCTGATTTTTATAGTTAATTAAATAACAGAAAGTAAAAAAAAAGTGGGGTTAAGAAATAAACAGGGGGGTGCTGATCTGAAAATGCTAGGCCCAATGGATAGCCCAGGTTGGCTATGGATCTTGTGCGTCCAAGCTGAAGTGGTGCATGGTGGTCTGTACATTAGAGGTGCTAGATCTGGATCAAGCGTTGATCTAATGGCTCAGATTGGTGGTCCATGATACACTTTTGGCCATGTGTACCGCTGGATCTTGTATGGAATATAAAAAAATGGAAAGTGTTGGACCTGGGATTCGAACCCAGGTCCCTTCCTTCACAAGTGCGCTGCTTCACCATTTGAGCTACATGATCATTCGTTAATCCAAACAACAAAATAACATTATATACAAAAACTGTTCAGAAGTATTCAAAAAAATAAAAACGCGCGCTGGATTTGAATGAGCCAGTAGGGGTCTGTCACGCATTCATCTCCTACCTCCCTCCATCGGCTTAGGTAGAAATACCTATAGTGACATATTTTTGTCCGTCACTACAACCTTTGCACCCTGAAATAAACCAAATACACAATAAAAATTATGTGTAAGGCCATGAATAGACTGGCCTCACTCTCCTGAGCATGATGGTGTCAGTGGTCAAGCCTAATTTTGCCTAACCATGGAACCCCCAATTCTAAGGTCCAAACCCTAGATATGTAACGCTTGATTCCTACGTTAAAAAGCCAATTCAAACATACAAACAACTTGCAAACACGAATATAGTCAGTAATTCCTGGTTAAAACATGTTTATATTACATAAATCAAAGAAAGTAAGTTTTAAAAAAACGCAACCCTTGAGCTACTGTATTGGGCGTTTTATTCTGCTTCAGGGCCTGGTAACGATTGGAAGAGTTTCATGGGACTTCCAAGAAGGTTTTTGAGCCTTTTCTTGGGACTAAAAATAGCTAGAATGTGCAATTCGGGTTTGACAATTTTGAGTTTTTGTGCAAAATGGGCAGGGGTTCCTTAAGTTCTGTGTTCGTCCCTTTTGCTTGCCAATGTGTTATTCTTACAGTATGGAAGGAGGAGACAATATAACATGGAAAGAATCAAGCCACAATGCTATGTTTTCATGTCAAAATCCAACCAATTTAAAAGCTTCCATATTTGCAAATCTTGCCCTTTCCATGCATGAATGAACCTGGACATTCTTTGTACGAATTTGTGGGCCTGAAATTGAAACAAAACAAGAGCCCAATGGTCATGATCCAATCATTTGCTATTTTATATGATTTATCTTGTATTTATGTGAATAAAAACAAAATAAATATGAATAAAATAGCTAAAAAATGAAAAGAAATTCAAGAGTGAAATTAGAGGTCCTTTTTAAGCTTAGAAAGATTTTTGAGGCCTAAGAAAACAAGCCATTGCTTCAAAAGTTCAAATTTTCTCAATGCACCATTCTTGAAATTTTCAAACTTTTCCCAACTTGGGTAAGCCATAACTTGCTCAATTTTTATCTCATGACGATGATCTTGTACTTCTTGGAAATACCAAGATGTCTACTTTAATCCTTCTTTTTATCAATTTTGCATTTGAAGATGTTATCTTGATGTAAAAGGTCTTGGAAAAAAGTGGCTTTTGTTGACTTTCTAAAAATGACCGGTAATGTATGAACTTGTATCTTTCAAATGGTGCATTTCGTGAACTTGAGGGATGAAGAGAAGTTGTAAGGCATTGGATTCTCTTCAAAATGAGCTTTGTTTGAAAAATTTCTGACAAAGTATGAGAAAGTTATGTTTGGTCAAAGTTTGGTTGACTTTTCCTATAGAAACCCTAATTTGCCATTTTTGACTTTTGATGAGTTAGGAGCATTTCTTTGGGAATCATGATAAACCTTTTATAAAATGATGGGTATCACTTCAAAATGTTGACGTTGACCAAAAATCTTGAAGTTTGACTGTACATGGGCCACAATTGACTTTTGACCTAGCACAATTGATTTTCCAATACTTGAGCAACTGACTGAGCAAAATTGTTGAGCAAGGCATGAAACTTTGCATGGATGATCTTGAGGACATATTAGGACCATGGAACGCATTTGAGACCTTTGGAGCTCAACCATCTTGATGAAAATTGAAACCCTAGTTGGGGGTTCATTGCCTTAGGAGGAGAATTGTCTGGTCAATTCTTGGTCAACCTTAAGCAATTGAGAACCTATAGGAGTATATCTTGTGTGAAAATGGGGGACAAATTTTGGGGTACAATAGTATTGTATAACTCTCCCTTTTTCTCTGTTATCACAAAGGACCCCTAATATATTCCTCAATAGACCCTACTTAGCCAACCACAATTTACCATCATGTCCTCACACTTTATTCTAATTACAAACACACCACTCTAATTAAAATAACCATTTAAATAATTATTCCTATTATTATATTCTCAATAATAATCCAATTAATTACTAACTAATTATTTAATTATTCTAATACTCCTATTCACAATAATTCACATCATGTTGCTCCATGTCGTAAAGAACAAAATACCAACACCTATCATACACAATCATATAAAACATCACCATGCGTCCTTAATTCACAAATACATCTAATAATTCATTAAATAAGAAATTCTAAAATTTAGGGTGTTACAACTCTCCCTCAAAGAATTTTCGGCCTCGAAAATTACCTGAGGAAAATAGAGTCGGATATGACTCTCTCATCCGATCCTCACGCTCCCATGTCAAACTTTCACCGGCTGGTCCACCCCATAACACCTTCACTAAGGCAATATCCTCACCTCGTAATTTCTTCACTTCATGACCTTCTATTCACAATGGTAATTCTTCAACAATCAGGTTATCTCTCACATGTACATCATCCATATGAATAACATGTGAATAAATCAGAATGTACCTTCTCAATAGAGATAAATGAAACATATCATGAAGATTCGCAAGTGACAATGGTAAAGTAATCCGATAGGCTAGCTCACCTATCTTCTCAGATATATGATATGGACCAATGAAATGCAGCATAAGCTTCCTTGATTTCAAAGCTCTACCAACACCTGCTACAAGAGTAACTCTCAAAAACACATGATCATTTTTATGAAACTCCAAGGCCTTCATTCTCTTATCATGATAGCTTTTCTGACGACTCTGAGAACCCTTCATGCTCTCTTGGATCATCTTAATCTTCTTAGTTATTGAAACAACCAACTGAAAATCATGAAACAATGAAGTCGACATCAAATGTCTTTTATCCCATGTGAAGGGAAAGGTAAACATCAAGAAAACCTGAAAAGGGAGAAGTCACGGTCTTGCGACCGAGAGATCGAGTAAGGGAGTCTGTTATGTGAGGGGAAGGTATTAGAACCCCACACGCTCGTAGTACTCTATGGTATCCACTCTTGTTATCTATATTATGAGTGTGTTAAATCTATGCTTACTGTTTACTACTGCTAAAGGGAGAATGCATGCAAAATAAAGGATAAAATAATGTAGGAAAAATAATGTTGTACTCGCTTTGGCCTTACCTCAATGCCTACGTATCCTTTTTGAGGCATCAGAGCTACCGTAGTTCGTCTAATATTTTTTGTTTGTTTTATATTTTTTATGAAAAATGTTAATTCTTCCTTCTGCCGTAGCTCGACCTTTGGAGACTCATGCGTTAGTACAAAAGTAAATTAATCACGTCCTTACTGAAGATGGTTTCGAGTTATGCCCTCGAGGAAAGATGCTACATTTGATTGGTTTGTATTTTGTTGGGGATAATGGCTAGTTGACCTCAAGAGAGAGATATTAGCAACTTTTCCACTTATCCATGAAAGGGGTCTTTGAGACATTAACCATACCTAGGCCTGAGATGGAAGAACAATAAGATCGAGATGAGACCCGCTTATCATCTCTCTTACTCAACAAATGTATGATTCTCATCAGTAATTTTAAAGTGTTTTGAAGTTTCAAAGGAAAAAGAAGTTTTTGTTTTAATGGAAATTCAAAAGGGGAAAGAAAAGTCAAAGGAAGACTAGCCTATTTCTAAACCTAATGTTATTATGCATCAGGGACCTAAAGTTGGAATTTTGAGGAAATTCTACCTAATGTTGGCATGCTTGGATTTAAAAGCCTAATGTCTAATTTTAGTTCAATTAAATCAAAGATTAAATTTGAACCAAAATCTCCTAAGGAATCATGAAAGAATATACAAATAAGTTAAATTAGGTAGCGAGTATTAAAGTATTTCATACAATCCATACCAAAAATCCCAAACAAAATACATGACATAAAATGAGTAAAACTAGTGATTAAAACTGACTAAAAAGTTAGCAAAAGGGAAAATAAATTCATAATTAATTTCTAAAATTTCTGATAATATTTTTACCATTTTTATCATGTATTTTTGTTATAAAAAATCATGAAAGAAAGAATTAAAAAATAAGTATAAAAAGAAAATAAGAGAATCAGGGGGTGCTAACTGGAATCTGATTGTGTGATGCAGAAGCAAGTGAATAAGCCCAAATTGAACCCAGTCCAATGATAGTTATTTGTGCACAACCTTTGTGCCATGCCAAAAATGCTATGGGCCTATGGGTGCATTTCGGTCCAAGCAACATGACACCAAGACCAACATTCAGCCCATTTTCCAGTCCACCATCCTCTATTCAGCTCATAAAAAAGACAAGTAATAGTTAAAAATTAATAAAACTTAAAGTTGAAATGGGTTAGGGTTATTATGAGTGACGATTAAACTTCTTATGCACAAAATTATTTATCCTCCTCTTTGAACGGTGATCCCGGCCTCACTCTTGAACGGCGATCTCAACCTCTACTTCCAGTTGCGTCTTCATCTCTTCTTCTTCTTCTTCTTCTGATTCCCATTTTTGTTGTTGTGAATCTTGATGTTGCATGATGTTGATTATTGTTGTTGAGAGGTGAAGATGTCCGTTGAGGCGTGTTGACGATAAAAACAAGATGAGGATCGATTTGCAGAGAGAAGGGTGTGAATCCGAGGGAAGCAACAACGATGAAGATTGTGAGAACTTATCGACAAATGAAGTTTCAAGGTTGATGCCTATTGATGTTGTGATGAAGGTATGGGATAAAGATTGAAGATAAAGATGAGGATTAGGGCCAAGCCTTGATTCACAACTGAAGATGGTGATGATACAGAGAAAAAACTTCAAGACAGAATTTTGTGGTAAGTGTCTTTTATGAGTTTTTCTATGACTACCCCCCCCCCCCCCCTTTGTATCATTCTACTTTGTATCAATGTTGTTGTTGTGTGATGTTGCAGAAGATGAAGATAATTATTGTACGAGGTTGTGGCAAGATTGTTGTAGGAGATTGAAGAAAAAAAGAAGATTGAATGAAGATTGCAGCGGGAAATGATGGTGGTTGCAGGTGGTGGAATGAGGTGAAGATTTATTTTTGAAAGGTTTAGAAATGGTTATGGAGTGAGCATTGAAGTGATAGTTTTCTTACAGTTTTTTCTGGTGAGTTTCCTCTCCCTCCTTTTTCTTATCTCTTATACAAATTGTTGAGGGTTTTGATAAAATAGCTAGAAGGTTAGTTAGAGGGTTGTTGGCTTTCTGTTAATTCTGTTTTTGACGGTTAAGAGAGGGGTTATGGAATAGCGGATAGTTGTAGATTCTGTTATTCTGTGAGGTTTGTTATTTTTTTAGGACAATTTGGTTGAATTCTGTTGTGACAATTAATATGAGCTGGCAGATTGTTCTCTTGTAGGTAAATGAATCAGCACCATGAGACACAAGCTCGATCAATCATGAGCAATGTTGGATGTATAATTTTGAAGATGCCTACCGGATGAGGTTAAAGCAATGGTGCAGCGTTGCTCATATGAGTCCGGTTTGTTAGAATACTGACAGCTCATGTAAGCATTATTCAGGTATGATATGAAATTCACTAATGATTGCTTAAGCTCTCTACTCTGTTGAGTCCTTTCTCTTCTTGAAAATAAAACCCGAAGGTTTCTATAATAGCCATGTATTCTCATAGATTCTTTCACTGTTTTTATTTAGATATTGGACAGGAACGGGAGTAATGCTTCACCATCTTGCTGGCTGCCCGTAGTTGTAAATCTGAACCAATATGATATAGATTTTACTGACATACAACCTTCCCGTCTGAAGCGAGACATTATTGTTGGCAATCCATGCAGCGATTTCAGAGACGGAATCCTTCATCTATTTCACTATTAAGCAGGTAATGTATTCCATTTACATTCAATCATACCTCTTAGAACCTGCAAAAGAACTCAATATTCTACGTTGATGCCTTTGAGCAAGGTTTTGAGTTGAACTGGCTGGGATGTTTAGACATGTTATAGCCCTTTTTTTTGTTCTTGCAGGACTGCATGTTATTGTTTAGAGTTTTCTGTTTGAATGGTTTGGAGCTGAAGAAGTAGCTTACAATATGGAATCAGGCACAAAATAACGAAGTCCATTAATAGTTGACCATAATTTAGACCTGTTTTTGAATTGTATTAGGACAGATTTTCTGGATTATTCTCCTTTTTGGACAGACTTGGTGTAATTTTTTTGTTGGACAAACTTAGTGTAATTGTTTTCCTTTTTTTGGACGGACTCGGTGTATTTGAAATAAGGAATTGGTTCAATGTATTGCGAGTTGAGTCGTTTTTTATTTGAAAAATTGACAAGGTTCAAGGATTAGCAAAGTAATTGATAAAATGTCTTGAATGTATGTGATTGTATAGCATTTTGGACCTGAGGATTTTGTACTCGAACTCGGACAAATGAGTATTCGTAAATGATGGTGAAATGATATTTGTATTTGAAAAGAATTGTAAACTTGAACCTATGAATGAATAAAAATTCTGAACTCGGATTGAATGAACTTTGAACTTGATTGTAACTTGATTTGCAAGTTAATTCATCTTTCATTTTTAATAACAAATATGATACGGTAGGAGAACCGACTGTTATACTGGTTTTGCGTTTGTGTTTGCAAAAGTTGCGGTAAACAAGAGTCGCCACCGACTTTTCTTTTATCCAATAAAGGAAAGGGTGAAAAGAACAGAAAAAGACCTTTCGAGATTTTTTTCTGAGTAAGGGGGGTAGATTATGGAAAGGGAAGGTGTTAGCACCCCTTCCATTCGTAGTTTTCTACGGGATCTTAGATGCTTAGCTCATATTGAAATACCTTGTGCTTTTGTGTGTTTTGAAAAGTATTTTTGAAAGTTCCTTATTGCGGCGACTTGCTTTATTATAACTCTTGTATCAGTCCTCAAGAGTGTTGAGAAAACGTCTTTTTGAAAATGTTTTGAAATGTTTTTGTATAAGTGCAAAAGTTTGTTTTTGAGCATAGCATCTAGGAACTATCTACTTATACTCAAAATATCATTCTTTTTCTCCTTTCCTTTAGAAAAGGCTAGCCTACTATTAGTGAGTAGGTAGCCATAGTCGTTTGGATGTATGAGAGACATTCGCGGGTCATCGTACAATCATAGAGGCAACATATAGAGATGCTTTAGCAGTTTTGTTTAAGGGACTAGATCAGTTACCGAAAGGCAACACTATAGGGTCATCGAGGGACTATGATATTTTGATTCAAGGGTCTTTGCTAAAGTGTCCCTACTTTCGAGGGACATGACTGTTTTATTTTCCGAAGGAAACCAAAATAGGAGTACCCTAGAGGTGTATATGTGTAAGTGTGTTGTATTCAATTATTTTTTGTCTTATGTTAGGTTTGCTAGCGTTTGATTATTATGTTCTTGCCATACAATCCTATTAGTCATGCATCTAGACAGTTAATAGTTTGCAGTAATTAAAAGTGCGCAAAGATAAATCCTAAATTATTAAAAGGCTTCAGGGAGGGGGATTAATTACATGTCCAAAATGGAGAATAAAGCAGAAAAAGTAAAAGTCCTAGTTATTCTATTACATCCAGTAGGAAGTTACAATAGTATGAAAAATAGAATGCGAAAGATAATAACGCGCGTGAATTGAAAGGGCGTCTAAAAATCCTAAGGAAAATGATATCTTTTTGTTTGTTTTTATTTATAAAAGAAAATAAAACTTAAGTCTATTTAATTTAAATTTAAAGAAAAGATTAAAATAATTAATTTATTTATTTAGAAAATTAACTTAATTAAAAAAAAATACTAACCTAATGTTTTTTTTTTGTGATTTTTTGATTTAAAGTTAATTTAACTAATAAAGTCAATAAAGTAATGAACAAAAGCAAAATGAAAATACGAAGGGTCATCCTTCGATCCCGGGGGAAATGTGGCCTTTTGATCCAGGGAAGGATGGATTTCGATCTAATGAAGGATGTTATCCTTCGATCCAATGAAGGATGTTACCCTTTGATCCAGGGAAAGATGTGACTTTTGATCCAGCAAAGGATATTGTTGAAAGTGTCTGATGGATTGCCTGTGGAAGTTATTGAATATGCAAGAAAAGTGTTAGAAACAATAAAAGATTTTTTTTATTAATAACCAAGTATTAAAATAATATTTCGCAAATAACCGCGTTTCGGAAAAAAATACGCAAATAACCATGTTTCAGATGACTCCCCAAAGGAGGAGCCATCTGAAATGGCGCATGCACCTATATTTTTAAAGGAGGCGCCATCTCACTTGGCGCCTATGTGCTTAGGGCATGCCCTAAGCCAGGTGAGATGGCGCCTAGGTGTATTTTTAGGGCAAAAAAATATTTTTTTTTCTGGTGCGTTGCGTGTTGGACAGAGATCAACAAAATGGACTTTTTATTAAAAAAAATAATAATTACATCCAACTGTATTACATTAAAATAACAGTAAAAAAATAGATTAAAAATACTGGAAAAAAAAAGATACATCAGTGATCCCCCGAAACCCGGTAATGACCCCTTGTTCCGCATCCCCGTCCTCGCCTTTCTCGTGCTGGGTGTCGTCGCGTTTCCTGCTGCGGAAAGGTCGATGGCCCAGCGAAGTCAATGCGGTCTGAATCCATAAAGTCAGTCAGATCTCCATATCTAGAAGATCCGCTCTGGTACAGTCGGTTACCCATACCCTCAAAGTTTGGTCGTGTTGGCGGTGGGTGGGGTTCCATGGTTGGTCTGTAGCATTGGTCGTCTGAGTACGGGGGGTAGAAAGGAAATGGATCTTGGGGTGTTTGGTATTGAGGATGTTGGGTTGTTTGGTGATATTGTGGGTGATGGTAGGTTGGGTCGGCTTGTTCATAATCTTCCGACATTCCCATATCAGGGCTAAGGCTGGATGTTGAGGGCGCCATATTGGGATATGTGGAAGACTGAAATTGTGTGTGGGGTATGCGGGTGTGCTGGTATTGGGATTGGTATTGTGGCTGGGTTTGAGGCATATCGGGGTATTGGTAGTTTGGTGGTGATTGTGGTTGGTTGTGCGGCATTTGATTGTAGTTGTGTTGTGGTGGGGAATATGGTTGGGTGTTTGTGGGTCTGTTTGTTGGTGGGAGGTTGATGGGTTTTGGGTTTGTTGATGGGGAATCGAGGGTTGTGCCCATTGTGTGCGTGGTTCAACCAAGTACCTTGGATGAGACACGTGCATTTCTGGGTTACTAACCGACCTGTACCAAGACAAATATTGATCCGTGTGTCGCATATTACCTTGAGTAAGGAAAACCAGGAATTGCAAGACGTAGCGGTGACGCCTCTGCCACATCTTACACCATTCCGGAGCGAAGTCTTTCCAGTTGGTAAGACCCCACTGGGCGTCGACCCTTTTAAGATGCCATGGGGACAAACAAGTTGGATCACTTGGTATCTCTTGATGCATTCCGAACTGCATCTTCACACGGTCGCTGTGGTGCATCTCCATAATGTTGAACCGAATGATTGCAGTCTTCGCGGTCCAAGTTGCTGCATCCTCCGGGTTTGGAACATGTCCCAAACCCAAATATGGTCTCCAGACGAACTGCGATAAAATGTAAATTAGGTTAATGCAAAAGTAATGTATAAATAATGTAGTTGAACAAAAGTTAAAAGCTACGACGTACGTCATCCGGGCCTAAGTGATCCAACAGGTTGTGGTAGAGTGCGACATTGAAGCTTGGATTCTTGCCGTAATCCATACCCCTCACGCAGTACCTAAAGGAAATGAGAAACATTTTATTCTTAGCATATATTTTGGGAAGAGCAGAATAGTTATAAATGCTATAACTTGATGACTTACTTTGTTGCGTACGGGAAACCGAAGGTGTTGTTGTTGATGGGGTTTAAGGACTCCATCCTCCACCAACCCCAGGCTTGTAGTAAAAAAGTGCACCCATAAAATGTACATTTTTCCTTGACTGCGTTTTTGCACAAGGAACTGTATAGGCGGGCTAAAACTGCAGAACCCCAACTATATTTTCTTGTTTTTTCAAAATTTGTTAGTAAATGTAAGTACATAAAATTTACACTATTTCCCGTACTTTCGGGAAATAAAAATGTACCAAAAAGTATCATAAGATAAGTTCTGGCTTTTACTACCCTGTCATTCTCTGAGGAATTTTCATTTAATTCCAAACTTGCATAATGACATTTCAGCTCAGTGAGTAGTATTCCCTGCCCTCTTGCACCACCACCTTCAACCATATCCCTGCCCAACAGTTCTTCACATTGAGAGTTGGGTTGTTGAACCGACCCGTTCACGGCCTTACCATCGACAGGGAGACCTAGTATCATGTACACATCCTCTAGCATGATGGTACATTCACCTATTGGTAGGTGAAATGTATGGGTCTCCGGTCTCCACCTTTCCAACATTGCAAGAATGAACTTCGAGTCAATGGTGCAGTTGGAGATCTTTATGACATGTCCAAAACCTGCGTATTCCAGATATGGGACGATAAATGGGTCGGGAGCCAGGTAGTTGTGCGAACGGATTCTGAATCTTTTTGTGTCCTGAGTTTATAATGTAATAGGTGTAAGATTAATTAAGATGAACAACGCGTTATTTGAAGTATGAAAAATGTATAACCAAAAAAGAAACTTACAAATGCAACAATGTTTTCCCTTGTGCCTCTGTGAGTATCGCCCATTGTTAGAAGAGCCATTGTTTAAAATGCTTGAGAGTATGAAAGACTTAGGAAGAGATAGAGAGTATGATATACTTATGAAATATTTCATAGCAGAGAGTGAGACTTGTGTGGGTGTGAGAGATGTATGATATGGTATGTATTTATAGGAAAATAAGTTTGATATAGTGGTTGTTTGTGCTTGCATGCCTGCGAAGTGTCACATTTGCATGCTTAGGGGGTTACACATATGCATGCATGCATGTACAAAAAATGAAAGGTGTCACTCTTGCAGGCTAGGTGGCAGCCCATGCATGTATCACGATTGGACAATAAGGGAGGCGCCATTGGACTTGGCGAAAGAGTACAAAAATGAATGGTGTCGCCACCCCAATTGGCAAATAAGAGGTGTCCTTTGTTACAGCCTAGGCTCAGGCTACGTGACAGCCTTTGGGATTCCTTTCATTATTGCATGTAAGCCCATTGGAGTTGATGGGAGGAGTCTTACAAAATACATGTATATGTGCAGAATAGGGCCAGGCTAGGTGGCAGCCTAGGGGGTTACATAAGCCAATGCATGTATCACGATTGGACGGTAAGGGAGGCGCCATTGGACTTGGCGAAAGGGTACAAAAATGAATGGTGTCGCCACCCCAATTAGCGAATAAGAGGTGTCCTTTGTTATAGCCTAGGCTCAGGCTATGTGACAGCCTTTGGGATTCCTTTCATTATTGCATGTAAGCCCATTGGAGTTGATGGGAGGAGTCTTACAAAATACATGTATATGTGCAGAATAGGGCCAGGCTAGGTGGAAGCCTAGGGGGTTACATAAGCCCATGCATGTATCACGATTGGACAGTAAGGGAGGCGCCATTGGACTTGGCGAAAGAGTACAAAAATGAATGGTGTCGCCACCCCAATTGGCGAATAAGAGGTGTCCTTTGTTACAGCCTAGGCTCAGGCTACGTGACAGCCTTTGGGATTCCTTTCATTATTGCATGTAAGCCCATTGGAGTTGATGGGAGAAGTCTTACAAAATACATGTATATGTGTAGAATAGGGCCAGGCTAGGTGGCAGCCTAGGGGGTTACATAAGCCCATCCATGTATTACGATTGGACAGTAAGGGAGGCGCCATTGTACTTGGCGAAAGAGTACAAAAATGAATGGTGTTGCCACCCCAATTGGCGAATAAGAGGTGTCTTTTGTTACAGCCTAGGCTCAGGCTACGTGACAGCCTTTGGGATTCCTTTCATTATTGCATGTAAGCCTATTGGAGTTGATGGGAGGAGTCTTACAAAATACATGTATATGTGCAGAATAGGGCCAGGCTAGGTGGCAGCCTATGGGGTTTAATTATTGCATGTAATATTATTGGCAGCCTTGGGGGGTTGCATCCTTACTTAATTGAAATTTTTAGCCTTACGTTTATCATAACATTGATTCACATAATCTGTCAAACATTCCAACCTTCGAATCACTCATCAAATTCAAACATTCCAACCTTCAAACATTACAACATTCATACCTTCATACAATCAATAAACCTCAAACATTCCAACCTTCAAACCTTAAAACAATTCTACGCAATGGCCTCTTCACCACAATTTGTCGTCAAAGCACATTTCAACGATGAGACATACATTTGTCCCACAACTGGGTTTTTGTTTAGAGACACAAACAACATTCGATTTCTCTTAAACGGGAAAGCCAATTTCTCGTACTTCAAAAAAAGATTGGAGGCCAAACTTGAATGATGCCCGGTGTCGCAGATATTTTATCAGAATCTAGTTTTCTTTGGAAACAACCAAGTAATTTTTTATAAGGTTGAAGTTCAAGATGACGAGGATCTCCAGAATATGATTTCCAGCCATATCTATTCTGGATACGACTCTATTGAGTTGTACGTTTTGCTTCAAGAGCCTCAGGTGACACAGGAGGTTGATCCTTTGGAGAATGAACAAGATGAGGTAGATGTAGTTGATGATGAAGAAGAAGATAACGAGTTAGAGTTTGATGAAATGGTGAACGATGATTCTGACGATGATGGCATCCCTAGTATTCATACAGACAAAATCTACACACCAACTCCGCACATGACAAACTTCAACATGGGAGGAGATGAACCTTCTACTGACTTATTTTTCAATCCGTATATGCAGTCAGATGAAAATTTAAAAGAGAAGGACAAGTTTCGTAACAGAGAGGAATGCATCAGGGCCATTAAAAAATTTCACATGCTTAACTCGGTTGATTTTAAGGTGGATCGTGTCAACCCGGAAAGGTACAAGATCAAGTGTGTCCACCCTGACTGTATGTTCAAGCTGACCGCATCATACAGATTAAGGGTTGACTGCTGGGTCATAGGTTCCATGACTACCCACACTTGTGTAAGTTCCACTCAATCATAGGACCACCGAAAACTCAACTATGATCTAAGATGTCAAGAAATCCTACCCCTGGTCAGCAATGACCCATATTTGAAGGTGAAAACAATCATCTCCCACATCACCACGGTTTTTAACTACATTCCGTCTTACCGTAAGGCGTGGTTAGCAAAGACTAAGGCGATTGAAAGGGTGTACGGAAACTGGGAGGAGTCATACCGAGAACTTCCCCGCTACCTGAATGCACTCAAGACGTATTCTCCAGGTAGTGTTTATGTTCTGGAAACATTGCCAGCGTACGCCCAAGATGGTAGTCTACTGCATGGCAACATAATATCCAGTCGCATGTTTTGGGCATTTCAACCATGCATCTCAGGGTTTGCATCATGCAAACCAATTTTACAAATTGATGGGACTTGGTTGTATGGGAAGTACAAAGGCACGCTATTGATGGCAGTTGCACAAGATGGCAACAACAACATTTTCCCCGTTGCGTTTGCCCTTGTCGAGGGGGAGACCGGTGGTGCTTGGAGCTTTTTCCTGAAAAATCTTTGGACACACGTGGCTCCTCAACCAGATCTCTGTTTGATCTCGGACAGACATGCCTCCATTGAAAGTGCCTACAATAATCCAGCAAATGGTTGGCATGACCCTCCTTCTACGCATGTCTACTGCGTTAGGCATATCGTCCAGAATTTCTCGAGGGAGGTAAAGGAAAAAACATTGAGGAAAGCGATTATGAATGCGGGATATGCATTGACACAACCCACATTCAAATATTACCGCAACGAGATCCGTTTGTCTAATCCGGAAGCCGGTAGGTGGATCGACAATATTCCGGTGGAAAAATGGACTAGGTCATACGACAATGGCCAAAGATGGGGGCATATGACAACGAATCTTATTGAATCAATGAATGGGGTATTCAAGGGCATACGAAACCTCCCAATCACTGCCTTGGTAAAATCTACGTATTTTAGGATGGCTGCGTTATTTGCAAAAAGAGGTGAAATGTGGAATGCGGTGTTACAATCTGGACAACTATGGAGTGAAAGCTGCATGAAATACATTAAGGCTGAAATTGATAAAGCCAACACTCACATGGTTATACGGTTTGACTGACACAGCCACAACTTCATTGTGAAAGAGAAAATCGACCACAATGAAGGCCTGCCAAGACAAGAATACAGGGTCATTTTACCTTCTCAGTGGTGCGATTGTGGCAGGTTTCAAGCATTTCGTATGCCTTTCTCTCATGTCATTGCCGCTTGTGCTCATACCAATCAAGACGCGCTTCAACTACTGTCAAACGTTTACAAATCTGAAATGTTGCTCACTGTTTACAACAACAACTTTCCTTTGGTGGCAAAACCAGATTATTGGCCTGAATACAACGGCGATATAGTTTGGCACAACGACCAAATGCCAAGGAACAAGAAGGGTCGTCCCAAAAGTAAGCGCATCACAACAGAAATGGGCGATCTTGACAGGTTGGAAAGAAAGTGTGGTTTATGCCGTCAGGTCGGACATAATCGCAAAAACTGTCCGAATCGGGCGTCTAGCTCGACCACATAAATATTGTAATACATAAAATCTTTTCATAATTATGTTGTAAACATTTGGGTTTTCCGTTAACAAATTTTGCTATATTTAATAAAACGCGTACAACAATAATTAACGATATTCCATCTAGGAAATTACAACTGTTAACACAATTTCATCTGACCCATGCATCATCAACATTACATCACTGTCTGTTTTGACTTCCTCCAACCACACATTAGGTCTTCCAGTCGCATGTGAGGTTGTTGTTCGTTTTCGTTGGATCCTTCAAATTTTTCCCCCTCCGCAATGTCTCCATCTAGCCACCGCATCAACTCCCGCTTCAAACGCTCCATGGAGTGAATGTGCCAGAATTTCATTTTCATCGCAGGTTTCGTGGCGGAGAAGATAACGTAACCATCTCTGCTAAAAATCATAGGCGACGTCATGACGCAAATAACAGAGTACAAAATAAAAATACAGTGCGAGAAAGTGTGAGAAATTTCGGAGAAACGGACGAATTATTTATAAAACAGCATTTTTCCCTAGTTTTGCCCTAGGAGCCAAGTGAGATGGCGCCTCCTCTCACTTTTAAGGAGCATGCGCCATCTCACTTGGCTAAAAGCCAAGGGAGGCGCCAAGTGAGATGGCGCCTAGGGCAAAACCCTAGGTGGAGGCGCCAAGTGAGATGGCTCCTCCTTTGGGGAGTCATCTGAAACATGGTTATTTGCGTAATTTTTTTTGAAACCCGGTTATTTGTGAAATATTATTTTAATACATGGTTATTAATAAAAAAAATTCACAATAAAATCCTGACCTGGGTGTTGAACCTAGGTCCTTCAATCTTGTGCATGTTGGTTTGTTTAGGCTAGATCTACAGCACATGCATTAGAGATAAAAAAACAAATGCGGACCTGGGTGTCGAACCTAGGCCCTTAGCTATGAATACAAATTGAATGACCTAAAAGTGTCAATCTGTCATGCAACAATCACAATTAAATTACACATGAGATGAGTTTATGGTCCAATGTTTGTTACCAATGGGATGCTTTGTTTTGGATGGAGATGGCTTGTAAAGTATGCTACGATTTTGGAAGCTTTGGTATATTTCTTGCAGTCTTCGTGTGGCTCGTATGCGGCAATGTATGTGTACCTGGAGGAAAGGTTTTCTCCTGGCTGATGCGTGTATAGGCCAAAAATTTTCTATGGGCGGGTAGCCTGCAGCTTCGGTTGGTAATAAGTATTGTGCGTGATGCAATGTCTGTCTAGTGGTGTGAGTGTGGCAAGAGTGTTACTTTTTTTATGGTTTTTTCTCCGCCCTGACAATGTATCCTTAGGACTGTATTTATATGGATGTGATATGCATGGAAATGGAAAGGGACAACCGTTAACTAGGCTTTGAAGGCAAAATCAGACACCTTAAAATATTTCCATTTTTAAGGGATTCCTACCCTTTTGAGTCTTGGGATGAACCTGGACATGTTTGGCTCCTTCGAATGTCCTCAAGCCTTGCTCTTCGATTGAGTCTGAGTTTCCTCCTTCGAATGGCTCCAAGCCTTATCATTGGGGCTTCTTCGATTGAGCCCCTATTTGTCTTAGTAGCTTGATCTGAAACTAGCCCAAACGAAAACTCTTTTTTGTCTAGTTGAAACTTCTCTTGATACCTCCTTCGAATGCAATTGTGCAGGAGGCTTGGGCTTAGCAACATATTGGCTTTTGGTCAGCAAACCTCTTGGACCAATAATCATCATAAAACAAACTTATTTCCAATGATTATGTGTCTTCTTCGAATGGAACACAGGTATATCCTTTGAATGGCCCTTTTGCATTCTTCGAATGGGCTACCAATGTGTGCTCATAATATGGAAATACTATGCTTGTCAAACAAAGGCGGGCATGAAAAGGAAATCTTTGCTTGGTGAATCAAAGGCTAGTTGAAGATGAAGCCTTTGACTTGTGCGCTGAAGGAAAGCATCTTGAACCAATACTCATCAAAAGGAAAAACAAGCTTGTTTCCCACAATTATGTATCCTTCGAATGGACTACATGTATGTCCTTCAAAGGAACCATTGTGGTGTCCTTCAAATGGACCTTACTAGGTGCCGAAATGTGCAGTCAAAGCTAGCATGAGGGAAGCCAACTGCTTAATGAATCGAAGCACTTTTGAAAGGAAGCCATTGCTTTATGGGAGCTAGCATGAAGGGAAACCATTGCCTTGTGCATGGGAGGAAAGCCCAGAGGAAGTCATTTTCTTGTGGGTCGAAAGCAAACACAGAGGCAAGTTGAAGGGACTTTGGACTTATGGATCCAAGGCAAGTCTGAGGCAGCCTTTTGTCTTGTGAGTCAAAGACCAGTGAAAGGGGCATTTTGCATTGTAGATCAAAGGCAAGCTGATGGGACTTTACCTTGTGAATCCAAGGCAAGCATGAGGAAGCTTTTTCCTAGTAGACCAAAGGCAAGCATGAAGAGGCGTACTTGTGCTCATGGAAAGCTGAAGGGGTCTTTTGCCCAGTGGACGCTTTGTTAATTAAGCTTGATCGAAGGAGACTTAGCGCCCAATCGAAACTTGTATGTAGGAATCCACTGCTGGTGAATCGAAGCAAACTTGAATAGGGTTCTTGCCTTGTGCACTGAAGGCACACACAAAGGGAGTATTTTCCTAGTGCACTGAAGGCACGCATAGAGGGCACCGCTGGAATGGTACTTGTGGGCCAAAGCTTGCTCGAAGGATGCCAAATACCAAATCGAAGCTTACTAATCAAAGCATGATCGAAGAGTGCCAAACTCCTCATCGAAGTACCTTGTTCATATTCCAATCGAAAGACACTTGATTATATTCAAAAAAATTATATTTTCTCTAAGCAAGTGTTTGTAACCACCCTTGTAAGAGACAATCTTGGAAAACATGAGAGGGAAAATTTTGGGGTACAACAGCTGCCACTATTCAATCTTCTTGAAATTGAAGATTTAGATTGGCTTGTTTTCCTTTCGTGATCTGAAGGTGGAAGATGATTGAACACTAGAGTGCCCAGAAATTTGCACTCGCATGATGTGATGATTGACTTTGTAGGGAATGGGCTTAAAGATGCCATTTGGAAAATATGACTGGGAGTTGTCAGAGATGGGATTAACGATGACATCCAAAGTAGGTGCTAACTTCATAAGAGGTCCCTTTGTGGGGAATTCTTATTCCTGTTGTCTGAGGAGGAGTCCACTGAGGAAGGTTGATTTCTCTTGTTCTCTTGCTTGCGGAAAACTCTGTTGGGAATAAAGTCTATGAACTTCAGTTGTCCATGGCTCTACTGAGGAGTTATCTTCGGACTGGAGAGATGAAAGTTTGTTATTTTCTGGTTGAACTATAGGATTCACAGTAACTTGCTGGGGAGGATGAATTTATGTGCTATCTGGAAATGTATTAGAAGGAACCTGTGTAGGGATGCTTCAGGATGAGTCCATGTTAGACCGCATCTAGAAATCGAGAAGGAATTCGTGTAAGATTGTTTCATGATGAGCCCGTGTTAGACTGCATTTGGAGAGTTAAGAAGGAACCCGTGTAAGAGAGTTTAGACTGCATTTGTTTCAGTTATTAATCTAAAACCAGTCATTCGCAGATAGTTGTCCTATCCTGTTTCAGGTATTAATATGGAACTTTCTCTTTTTGGTTGTTGAGATAGTTGTCCTGGCTGGTTTCAGGTATTAGTCTCTGACCTTAGAAAGAAAGATAGTTTTCCTGGCTTGTTACAGGTATTAATCTTCAATCTTCTCATGTAGATAGTTTTCCTGGCTTGTTACAGGTATTAATCTACAATCAGTCATTCACAGATGGTTGTCCTGGCTTGCTACATGTATTAATCTTGAACTTGTTTTTTTGTCGGTCGTTGAGATAGTTGTCCTGCTGGTTTCCGGCATTAATCTGTGACATGTTGTATTTATTGGTAAACCCGTCTTGCTCCGGGAGTTCATACCACTTGGTCGTATAGATAGCTTCCCCGTCTGGCATCGGACATTAATCTATGACCTGCTTTATAAATTGATAGTGTTTCTATGTCTGCTAATTTAACTTGAAAAGGTAAAACCAGTTTCGTGCGATATCATGATGTATGAATTGCATGATGCTCTCAAAATAAATGAGATTGTGATATATGCATTTGTGTTGCATATATTACGATGCTTGTAGGAATGATGTATGAGTGTTATGTATGAACGCATTATCTGTTCTGTTGCAGTGTTGTTGAATTAGGGAAAATAAATCTATGATTGTATCTGGGGGTGAAGAATGCAAGTCTTCAAATTTTGTTGAATTTCTAGGAGATGATCTTTTGTTGTTAGAGAAATAAACTCTTTTGGAGAAGGAAAACTCCGTGAACCGCTTGGGGATTGTCAGAGTGAATCTATGTCGTGATTGTATCTGAATCGTTTCTAGAGGAGAATCTGGAATAAGTGTCAGGATGATATTCGTCTCTGGATCTTACCCGAACCGTTTCTAGAAGAGAATCTAGAGTAAGTTTCAAGATAACATCCGTCTCTGGATCGTACTTGAACCGTTTCTAGAGGAGAATGTGGAATAAGTGCCAAGATGACATCCGTCTCAGGATCGTAACTGAACTATTTCTAGAGGAGAATCTGGAGTAAGTGTAAAGATGACATTTGTCACTAGATCGTACCTGAACCGTTTCTATAGGAGAATCTGGAATAAGTGTCCGGATGGCATCTGTCTCTAGATCGTACATGAACCGTTTCTAGATGAGAATCTGGAATAAGTGTCCAGATGACATTCGTCTCTAGATCGTACCTGAACCGTTTCTAGAGGAGAATCTGGAATAAGTGTCAGGATGACATCCGTCTCTGGATCGTACCTGAACCGTTTCTAGAGGAGAATTTGGAATGAATGTCAGGATGACATCCATCTCTGGATCGTACCTAAACCGTTTCTAGAGGAGAATCAGAAATAAGTGCCAATATGATATCCGTCTCTAGATTTTACCTAAACCGTTTCTAGAGGAGAATTTGGAATAAGTGTCAGGATGACATCCGTCTCAGGATCGTACTTGAACTATTTCTAGAGGAGAATCTGGAGTAAGTGTCAAGATAACACCCGTCTCAAGATCATACATGAATCGTTTCTAGAGGAGAATCTGGAATAAGTGTCAGGATGACATCCGTCTCTAGATCGTACATGAACCGTTTCTAGATGAGAATCTGGAATAAGTGTTCGGATGACATCCGTCTCTAGATCGTACCTGAACCGTTTCTAGAGGAGAATCTAGAATAAGTGTCAGGATGACATCCGTCTCTAGATGGTACCTAAACCGTTTCTAGAGGAGAATTTGGAATAAGTGTCAGGATGACATCCGTCTCAAGAGCGTACCTGAATTGTTTCTAGAGGAGAATCAGGAGTAAGTGTCAAGATGACATCCGTCTCTAGAGTACATGAACTGTTTCTAGAGGAGAATATGGAATAAGTGTCAGGATGGCATCCGTCCTTAGATCGTACATGAATCGTTTCTAGATTAGAATCTAAAATACGTGTTCGGATGACATCCATCTCTAGATCGTACCTGAACCGTTTCTAGAGGAGAATCTGGAATAAGTGTCAGGATGACATCCGTCTATAGATCGTACCTAAACTGTTTCTAGAGGAGAATCTGGAATAAATGTCAGGATGACATCCGTCTCTGGATCATACCTGAACCGTTTCTAGAGGAGAATATGGAATGAGTGTCAGGATGACATCCATCTCTGGATCTTACCTAAACTGTTTCTAGAGGAGAATCTGAAATAAGTGTCAGGATGACATCCGTCTCTAGATGGTACCTGAACCATTTCTAGAGGAGAATCTAGAACAAGTGTCAGGATGACACCTGTCTCTGGATCATACTAGAACACCTTCTAGAGGAGAATCTGGAACAAGTGTCAGGATGACATCTGTCTCTGGATCATACTTGAACCGTTTCTAGAGGTGAATCTGGAATAAGTGTCTGGATGACATCCGTCTCTAGATCATACCTGAACCGTTTCTAGAGGAGAATCTATAATAATTGTCTGGATGACATCCGTCTCTAGATCGTACCTAAACTGTTTCTAGGGGAGAATCTGGAGTAGGTGTAAGGATGACATCCGTCTCTGGATCGTACCTGAACTGTTTCTAGAGGAGAATTTGGAATAAGTGTTAAGATGACAACCGTCTCTGGATCGCACCTGAACCGTTTCTAGAGGAGAATATGGAATTAGTGTCAGGATGACATCTATCTATAAATCGTACCTGAACCGTTTCTATAGGGGAATCTAAAATAAGTTTCAGAATGACATCTGTCTCTAGATGGTACCTGAACCGTTTCTAGAGGAGAATCTGGAATAAGTGTCAGGATGACATCTGTCTCTGGATCATACTTGAACCATTTCCAGAGGAGAATCTGAAACAAGTGCCAGGATGACATCCATCTCTTGATTGTACTTGAACCGTTTCTAGAGGAAAATCTGGAATGAGTGTCAGGATGACACCCGTCTCTGGATCGTACCTGAACCGTTTCTAGAGGAGAATCTAGAATAATTGTCAGGATGACATCCGTCTCTAGATCGTACCTGAGTCGTTTCTATCGGAGAATCTGGAGTAGGTGTCAGGATGACATCCATCTCTGGATCGTACCTGAACTGTTTCTAGAGGAGAATCTGGAATAAGTGTCAGGATGACATCCATCTATGGATCGTACCTGAACAATTTCTAGAGGAGAATCTGGAATAAATGTCAGGATGACATCCGTCTCTGGATCGTACCTGAATCGTTTCTAGAGGAGAATATGGAATAAGTGTCAAGATGACATCCGTCTCTGGATCGTACCTGAACCGTTTCTACAGGAAAATCTAGAATAATTGTCAGGATGACATCCGTCTCTAGATCGTACTTGAACGGTTTATAGAGGAGAATCTGTAGTAGGTGTCAGGATGACATCCATCTCTGGATCGTACCTGAACCGTTTCTAGAGGAGAATCTGGAATAAGTGTCAGGATGACATCCGTCTCTAGATCATACCTGAACCATTTCTAGAGAAGAATTTGGAATAAGTGTCAGGATGACATCCGTCTCTGGATCGTACCCGAACCGTTTCTAGAAGAGAATCTAGAATAAGTGTCAGGATAACATTCGAATCTGGATCATACCTGAATCGTTTCTAGAGGAGAATCTGGAATAAGTGTCAGCATGACATCCGTCTCTGGATCGTACTTGAACCATTTCTAAAGGATAATTTGAAATGAGTGTTAGGATGACATCCGTCTCTGGATTGTACCTGAACCGTTTCTAGAGGAGAATCTGGAATAAGTGTCAGGATGACATCCGTCTCTTGATCGTACCTGAACCGTTTCTAGAGGAGAATTTGGAATAAGTGTCAGGATGACATCCGTCTCTGGATCGTACCTGAACCATTTCTAGAGGAGAATCTAGAATAAGTGTTAGGATGACATCCGTCTCTGGATCCTACCTGAACCGTTTCTAGAGGAGAATCTAGAATAAGTGTCAGGATGACATCCGTCTCCGGATCGTACCTGAACCGTTTCTAGAAGAGAGTCTGCTTTATTTAGAATGTTTCCGCAGGGAATTCCTGTTTTTTTGTTTTGAGAAGAAATCTGTTGGGGAACATTGATCTTGCTTGATTGTACATGCTCTTTTAATGGAAATCATACTTGATTTCCCAAATGATGGACACCTTCCCCGACTATTCAAGACTTTATGATAGATTTCTTGGAATTTTGACTTGACTCCCCCAAATGTGTTAGGCACCATGTCATGCCCCCTGATTATGGAAGGCCTGTTACTTGAATTATTATTTTTTCATCTGAGGTGATTCTGTCCATTGAGAGGAATTCCGTTCATTGAATATTCGTCTTCGAATTTCTTTACGGTTGAACACATAGTCATATGCAAGCGATGGTATTTTATAAATGAAAAGCTTATGTCTGTCTTGATGTTTTTTAAAATTCATTTTTTGTAAAACAAACAAATTTTATAGGAGTGTGATATCAACTCAAGATTTAATAGCAAACCTTACAGGAGTCAGGATACCTTTTGTAATAATATGCTTTCGAACTAACCCATGCTTCAGTTAGGACTTTTAAGGGTTATAGCGTGGCCTGGTTCACGGTTTAAGAAAAAAAGGATAAAGGTTCGAAATTTATTTGTGCCCAACCCGTTCTTCATGATGTTCTTCAGTCCTAAACTCAGTTAATTGTGCGTTTAGATCCCAATTGAGTCTGAAATCTTTGCTCTGATACTTGGTGATAATATTGAACATTTGTTTAAGAAGATAGTCATTTTTGTAACCTTTTCTTTTTTGTTGAGTATTTGTAGGACCTCTTTTTCTTATTTAGTTATCCCTATCTTTTTCCTGAACTATTTCCTTTGCGATTGCAGTCAGCGGGATACCCCAATTTTTCTTAAGTCTCCTTCATAGGTTTTTGACTTAATGGGGTTTTACTTTTAGAGATAATGACTGCCTGTCTTGATGATTATGTGGAACCATCGCCATCTTTTGGAGATCACCTTCCACACTATTTGTCGTGTATAAAGGTAGAGCTTGCGACTGAGTGCATATCTGAATTAACTAAGAAAACTATCCTGCCCCAGGTTATGATTAAGGGTTTTAATTTGTGTGAAAATAAAAACGCCTACTTCTTAGGCTCAAAGGGGTTTACTAGGGGTTATCTTCCTTATAACTCCACTGTTTAGGATTTGAAACAACGCATGTACATCGTCAACGGGGTCTGTTCAAAAGCATACTATAGAGATCATGGTCTTATTTTTGTCATCCCCCCTCTAAAGGCTTACAACTTTTAATCGAGAGTTGAATATCACAAAAAGGAAGTAAGGAACATTTGTAATGCATTAATGGGAAAAAAAAGTTTGACATGGCAATATTGTTTAAACAAGAAAAGGAAATTACAATTGAAAAATCACAAATGAACTAGATGCTCTCAATGATTTGGCCTAGGAGCAGTGCTCACATGGTGAGTCTCTGGAGGGTCAAATTCAATCTCCTTAGCGTCAATCATATCCTGAACTTTGTTTTTCAGAGCTCAGCAGCTATTCGTATCATGTCCAGGACTATTACAATGGTATGCACACCTTTCGTTGGGGTGGTATCTAGGAGAAGAAGTATTGGGATTCTGTAAAGGAGGCTTTAACATAATCAATCCTTCCTTTAACATGTGTTGTAATGCTTGAGCTAGTGACATGTTGATTTTGGTGAATTGTCTCTTAGGCGTGACCTCTTTACGTTGATTCCCTTGTTGATTTCGTTGCACAAGCGTAGGATTAGAGACCAATACTTCCCCCACAGATGGGTTATGGTTACCTCTAACACGTCCCTCCTAGCCATATACAACATTAGCTTCCTTCTTGCCACCGAATAGATTCTTCTCAGCATTAGAAGGTGCATCCATTGGAATCTTCCCACTCTTAATACCACTTTCGACTCTTTCACCTATCAGTATCAGCTCAGTGAACCCAACCGAAGAACTTCTGATCAAGTGGTTGAAGAATGAACCAACTTTGCAATTGTGTACGGGTTGGAGTGAGGTCAGCATTATAATGGTAATGCCTGTAGAAAGCAGTAGGCAGGTCTTCCCACGTCGGTTCCTTCTAACTGGTAGAACCACTCCAGTTGAGTGCCGACCAAACTTTCTTGGAAGAAATGGACCCATAACTTCTGATCAGTGGTGTGAGGCTGGATCTTTCTGACGTATGATCTCAAGTAAAGTTTAGGACAAGAGACCCCGTCATATTTTTAAAATGTGGGAACCTTGAATTTTGGTGGGATGACCACTCCAGAAACCATCCCTAAAGTCCAAACCAGGTATCTATTGAATCTCCATAGAATTGAGACGATCCTCCAGCTGTTTGTATTTATCATCAGCAGGAGGATATTGTTCCTAAGAGTATTTAGCCTCTTCTTCACCAGTCTCTGGGTTGTTATCTTCTTCATGATTATCCCCCTCATTTGATGGAGTTGTGAGATCTATAGCTCGCTTGACCGGTCCTCTAAGTCTTCTTCCCATATTCAAGACGCCGACCGATTTCTTTTCCTTCTTCTTCTTCTCTTTGATGACGAGAGCTTTTAGTTCTTCCTTCCCCTTAGCCAGAGCCAAGAACATTTGTTGGAACTGAGCGTTTTGAGTTTGAATATCCTTTACTGTTTATTCAAGAGCCATTTCTTTTGCTAAAATAAACAGCGAAAAGATAAGAAACCTGTCTTAAGAATACCTGCTATGCAATGACATGTATGATATGCCTATGAGATGCTTTCAAGGATCTCTTGGGGTAAACACAATAAGATGTTAGGAGTTGACTTCAACTTTGATTGAAGAACTTTGTATCGTTGAATGTCTTCCTACGAGAATCAAGCTCACCATATCAAGTGGGTCATAGCCCCTGACTCAAGTTATCGTCTTTTGATCTTTTGACGGCATTGGCTAGAGGAAAATAAATCCCCTTGCTAGACGTCTATCATGCATCACAGACCCTTGAGATCCTTAAAATGGTTAAGGAAATGTTATGGTATGATGTTATGATGTGTATGCTATGCATCGCAAAAATGTAGGGTGATGAAGCCAAGTATGTCTTGTGGGAAAACCAGTTTATTGGATAATGACTACAAACAGATCCTGCAAGGAGCACCAATAAAGCCCTGCAATGATTTCAAGTTGTTTAGGTAATGAAAGCAAACAAGTCATACAAGTAGCCTTAGGTTTAGGATTACATGAATTCCATAGGTAAGTACCCTCTTAAAGTTTAGTTCGTTCAACCTGTCCTATTAATTGTAACCGGGTTGTAAGGGATCTCAATATCATTGATCTTTCTTAACCTGGCATTGTTTCAGCGCAAGCCTCTTTATTAGCGACTGTAATATCCCGGAAGTCAGATCTCAATGAGTGTAGTATCGAGTATCAACATACTCCGGACTGCACCAGATCCGGCTATCTCACTACTTCCTAATGGACAAGTTGTTTAATTAAAGGTTCTAAGGTCAGTTGGTGCTTCGTGACACCACACAACGGCCCCATATACTCCTTGACTACTCAAGGGCTACCGATACCAACAAATGTTTCACACCAACATTGATATCATTTCAACCGTGTCGGTAAACCCTGCACAATCCCCACGATCTATTGCTACTTACCTAAAAGGATCCCCAGATCCGGGTGTAGGATCTTTACAAGTAACCCTACTTTTTTTTAAACTTCCCCAGCAGAGTCGCCAGTTCTGTGATACGGTGGGAGAACCGACTGTTATACTGGTTTTGGATTTGTGTTCGTAAATTTTGCGGTAAGCAAGAGTCGCCACTGACTTTTCTTTTATCTAACAAAGGAAAGGGTGAAAAGAACATAAAAAGGCCTTTCAAGATTTTTTTTGAGTAAGGGGGTAGATTATGGAAAGGGAAGGTGTTATCACCCCTTCCATCCATAGTTTTCTACGGGCTCTTAGATGCTTAGCTCATATTGAAATTCCTCGTGCTTTTGTGTGTTTTGAAAAGTATTTTTGAAAATTTCTTAGTGCGGCGACTTTCTTTATGATAACTTTTGTATCAGTCCTCAAAAGTGTTGTTAAAGCGTCTTTTTGAAAATGTTTTGAAATGTTTTTGGGAAAGTGAAAAAGTTTGCTTTTGCCATTAGCATCTAGTAACTATCTACTTATACTCGAAAGGTCGTTCTTTTTCTCCTTTCCTTTAGACAACGCTAGCCTACTATTAGTGAGTAGGTAGCCATAGTCGTTTGGATGTATGAGGGACATTCGCGGGTCATCGTACAGTCATAGAGGTAACATATAGAGACGTTTTAGCAATTTTGTTTAAGGGACTAGATCATTTACCGAAAGGCAACACTGTAGGGTCATCGAGGGACTATGATCTTTTGATTCAAGGGTCTTTGCTAAAGCATCCCTACTTTTGAGGGACATGACTGTTTTATTTTCCGAAGTCAACCTAAGTGGGAGTACCCTAGAGGTGTATATGTGCAAGTGTGTTGTATTTAGTTTTTTTTCTTCTTATGTTAGGTTTGCTAGCGTTTGATTATTATGTTCTTGCCATACAATCCTATTAGTCATGCATCTAGACAGTTAACAATTTGCAATAATTGAAAGTGTGAAAAGATAAATCCTAAATTATTACAAGGCTTCAGGTAGGGGGATTAATTACATGTCCAAAATGGGGAATAAAGCAAAAAAAGTAAAAGTCCTAGTTATTCTATTACATCCAGTAGGCAGTTACAATAGTATGAAAAATAGAATGCGAAAGATAATAATACGCACGAATTGAAAGGGCGTCTAAAAATCCCAAGGAAAAGGAAATATTTTTGTTTGTTTTTATTTATAAAAGAAAATAAAACTTAAGTCTATTTAATTTTAATTTAAAGAAAAGGTTAAAATGATTAATTAATTAATTTACAAAATTAACTTAATTAAAAAAATACTAATGTAATGTTTTTTTGTGATTTTTTATATTTAAAGTTAATTTAAATAATAAAGTCAATAAAGAATTGAACAAAAGCAAAATGAAAATACGAAGGGTCATCCTTCAATCCAGAGGGAAATGTGGCCTTTCGATCCAGGGAAAATGGCTTTCGATCCATTGAATGATGTTATCCTTTAATCCAATGAAGGATGTTACCCTTCGATCCAGGGAAAGATGTGACTTTTGGTCCAACAAAGAATATTGTTGAAAGTGTCTGATGGATTGCTTGTGGAAGGTACTAAATCTGCAAGAAAAGTGTTAGCAACAATAAAAGCATGACCTGGGTGTCAAACCCAGGTCCTTCGATCCTATGCACGTTTGTTTGTTTAGGCTAGATCTGTAGCATATGCATTAGAGATAAAAAAACAAATACGGACATGAGTGTCGAACCCGGGCCCTTTGCTCTGAATACAAATCGAATGACCTAAAAGTGTTAATCTGTCATGCAAAAATCAAAATTAAATTACACATGAGATGAATTTAAGGTCGAAGGTTTGTTACTAATGGGATGCTTTATTTTGGATGGAGATGGCTTGTAAAGTATGCTTCGATTTTGGCAGCTTTGGTATATTTCTTGCAGTCTTCGTGTGGCTTATATGGGGCAATGTGTGTGTACCCGGAGGCAAGATTTTCGCCTGGCTGATGCGTGTATAGGAAAAAAAAAGTTCTGTGGACGGGAAGCCTGCAACTTTAATTGGTAATAATTATGGTGCATGATGCAACGTTTGACTGGTGGTGTGAGTGTGACAAGAATGTTTCTTTTTTTTAAGGTTTTTTCTCCGCCATGACAATGTATCCTTAGGCCTGTATTTATAGGGATGTAATATGCATGGAAATGGCAAGGGACAACCATTAACTAGGCTTTGAAGGAAAAATCAGACACATTAAAATATTGCCATTTTTAAGGGATTCCTACCCTTTTGAGTCTTGGGATGAACTTGGACATGTTTGGTGTTAGAACATAGTTTAATTCTACAACCCTCGTAAGAGTTTTGATGATAACAAGCAAAAAGAACAAACATGCACTCTGAAATTATGTTCTATTTTGTATAGAAGTTCTGAAGGGAAGTGGATCAGAAGTTAAGCTACAAAGGTGTTCGTGTTGTGTACGTAGACTGATATCAGAATGTTTTGATAAATGAAGATCAGAACTTGCGCTAAATATAAAGACATCTTAACTCTGAACGGAAGTCTAACGCTGCAAATAGGACCTCATGATTTTGACCTTCCATGTTCTGAAGCAAAGAAGCAAGCAAATTCCTTATGTTCTGAAGCGTTACTATTCCATCAAATCTATATCAATTGCAACTACTACAAACAGACAAGGATCTTCATATTAAGGAAAGTGCATTAACTGCCAATTATCATGTTTCCATTTGCACAAGATTGTTGCGTCTATTTAAACAAGCATCAAGGTTAAATCATTCACGATTTACAACACTGCTAATAAACAATCTCAAAACGCTGCAACTGCATATTCATACTATTCTCTAAAATTGTGTAATACATCACAAGTTTGTGATACCATTTTTGTAACAAAAAACATCCTGTACACAAATTAATTCTTACTTTTGTTAGTGAAATTCCTTGAGATAAACTGGGTTGTGGTTGTACTCAAGAAGACTTTGGCAGTTGTCAAAGTAGATTTGTAATCAGTTTGATTAGTGAATTAAGACTTCGTTGGAGAGATGCAAAATCACCTTGGCGGGTGGACTGGATTAGTTTGAGATCAAGCGAACCAGGATAAAATCATCGTGTCATTTGCATTTGATTTTAAAGTTTCAATTCACCCCCCCCCCTTCTTGTGTTTTTCACTTCTTGAATTGGCATCAGAGCGCCTGGTTCTGAGTTCATACACTTAATCGTGTCGGTACAAGATCCAATCTAAGAAACACACTATGGTGGGACCAAGTCAGAACATCAACAATGACTATCATGATGATAAAGACAGAATCAGCGACAAACCTCCAGTCTTTGATGGGAGAACTTTGACTACTGGAAAGACATAATTGAAAGCTTCTTTCTGGCTCATGATGCTGATTTATAGGATATGGTAATTGATGGATACATGCATCCTGTGGATGAAAGTAGTCAGAAGATTGATAGAAAAAGAATGTCTGATAATCAAAAGCGTGACTTCAGAAATCATCACAAGGCCAGAATGATTCTCCTGAGTGCCATCTCATATTCATAGTATGAGAAGATCACTGTGATGCGGTGGGAGAACTGACTTGAGGTTTTGCGTTTGTGTACGCAAATGTTGCTGTTAGCTATAGTCGCCACCGACTTTTCTTTTATCCAAAAGGAAAGGTAAAAAAGCACAGGAAAGACCTTTGAGATGTTTTCTTGAGTTCGGGGGGTAGATTATTAAAAGGGAAGGTGCTAGCACCCTTTTCATCCATGGTTTTCCATGGGCTCTTAGTTACTTGTTTAGATCACTTGCTTTGTTTTGTTTGAAATGGTGTTTGGTGTGATTTTGAAAGTATTTTGTAAAAGAGGCCATTGTTTAGGCAATCTTTGTAATGATTCTCGTTTGTAAGAATGTATACAAAGATGTTTATCTTTTTGAAAATGTTTTCAATGTTTTGTAAGATGTTTTTAAATGTGTGTGTGTTTGTTTTTGAAAATAGCAAGGATTGTTTTGAAATGGAGCAAGTAACTAGAAGCTATCTACCTACTCAAATGTCTTTCTTGTGCATTTTTCATTCCTTTGATATTGTTGACTTACCATTGATTTGGTAAGCAACCCTATCTTTGGATGTAAATGGGACAGGCGTGGGTCATCGTATAACCATGATAGCAATGTTGCCAAGTATCTTAGCATTTTTGAGGGACCAAGATCATTTTGTTTTAGGCAACCTTTGAATAGCGTCATCGAGGGACTATGATCTTATACTTGTTTTGTTTTGCCAAGATACTTCGCGTGCGTAACATGGTCATTTTAATTTAGGAAACCAAGTGGGAGGAACCCTAAGCGTGCTTGTGTGCAATATGTGTTATTTTTCATGCTTTTGTCTTGCATTTAGGTTTTTTCTTTTTTGCTTTGTTTTTGTTCTTGTCATGCAAACCCTAACTACTAAGCATAGTATATAAAGCAATAAATTGCGTAAACTAAACTAAGGTATTACAACAATTATTATGGGAGGGGGGGTACAAGTTTTGAATGGGGATTTTGCACAAATATAAACCTAAATATATTATTACAACCAAATCGAATATGCGCAAATTTAAATAAATAAAGTACAAATATTTAAAATGCAATGCAATATGTTTATGTAAAAAGATGTTTTATATCTTGTTTTTGTGTAGAAAATATATTTAACTTAAACCCTAAAAATTATAAGGAAAAAATATACTAATTCTTTTTGAAAGGGGTAAACCCTAGTTTTTTAATTAAAAGAAAATAAATATTCTATATTTACTATTTTATATATTTTTTGTATAAGAAAATAATAAATAATATTATATATAAATATTAAAAATTAAATATATACAAAAATAAGTATTTTATGAGTATAAAATGTATGATAAAAATATTAAGTATTTTTTAATTATATTTATAAGTTTTTTAAGAAAATAAGTTCTATTTATCAAAATAAACCATTTTTCATGTAAGAAAATAATTAAAAAAAATAAAGTAAAAGTGTGAAAATAAATAAATCATTTTTTGGTATTTTTTATCATTAAGAAAAATAAATGAAAGTAATAAATATAAAAATATGAAAAAAAATATAACAAATTAGCCAGAGGGGTGCAAATAACAAGCCAGGGGGTGTGAATAGCAAAAACAAAAAGGCCCAAGGCGCCAAAAGCCCAGAACTTCATCCCTGTCCTCTAGCCAGCTTCCTTGCGCGCGTTTCATGTCCAAATCTGTATCTCTCTTATGCTTGCACAAAAACAAAAACTCATAACATGAAACATGTGGCATTTGAGCTCACAATTCCAACCATATAAATTATGTAACCTAACTCTTAAAGATCAGAGAGAATTTTTGAATCCCTAATTCGTGACCTAACTTTTTCAGCATTTTCAATCTTCAAATTCTCTTAGCACAAGTAATATAAATGAAAAGTAATGATATGTACAGCTTTGTCATGATAAGGGCTACATTTTTTCTTCACAAATCGTGGCTTGAAGTTTCCTATTCAGAGAGATATAGTTTAAGAAATTACCTCCTTCAACTGGATTTGTGTAGGACAATGTAGGGACTTTAATGGAGGCCTGGTGATTGTTTAAGCTTCCTTGAACTCCCCTGAACCTATTCCAATGCTTAGCTTGCTCTGAGGATGGTTGAAACTCTCTGGACAAGTCAAGCTGCAAGCTTCCAAAGTGAAAATGGTGGATGCTGAAACAGGGGTCACAGAACCAGGGTAATGGCTTGGATTGCTTTGGTAGGATGTTTATGAGATGCTTGAAGTGTTTAAACACAAAACGCACGAGCCAAATGAGAGTTGGTTGTGCTTTTGCAGAATCTGAGTTTTTGGACATCTTTTGTGGAGTTTTTGAATTTCAGAGTGTTTCAAGTAAAAACCAAGCGTGCCATGTGTTGTACCCCAAAATTTTCCCTCCCATTCTCTCAACATTTTTCTCATCACAAGGCCCTTGGAGCTCAAGATCCAATTAGGGTTTCCTCTGCAAGACTTCTCCTAACACTGTTGACCCAAATTAGGGTTTGTGTTTGCACAAAGATATTTTGACCTGAAATGCCTAAGATGACTTTCATGCTTCATGTTGGACTCCCAAGTTTATCCATACCAAGTTTCAAGTCTTGATTCCAAATTTTGCCCAGTCAATTGGACAATTGACCTAGAAATCAGCTATATTGGGGAAAAAGTCAACTGTGGCCAATTGACAGTCAAATCTCATGAAAATTGACCCACGTCAACATTATGAACTCATATGGACCATTTGATCAAGTTTGGATCACAATTCCACAAGAAATTTGATCAGATCACCAAAAGGGCAAAATGGTCATTTTTAGGGTTTTGACTGCACAAAGGCAATTTTTGACTGTTTGACCTAGCCAATGGCAAACCAAGCTCACATATGGACTCAAGGACCCCATGGAATTGTCTTGACATACTCAACAAGTTCAAAAGATCCCAAATGCACAAGATTGACAGTTGAATTTCCCAGTCAATTGATCAATTTTGACTGTATACTGAAAAGTCAAACTTTAACTTTTTGGTCAAAATCAAGTGTCAAGATTCATTTTTCATCAAAACATGTCAGATCATGAAACTTGTTCATCAAGAAATCAAGAATTGAAAATTAGGGTTTGAAATGAGGATTTTTCATAACTTAGAATTTTTCTAAGTTATAAAAAACCCTAATTTTTTCCTAACTTTGCCCCACTTTCTCACCAAGATTCATTTGGATTCAAGGAAAAGTCAAAACATGAAAGTTGTAATCCATTGTAAAATCTACAACTTTTATTCACAAAGTTTTCCCAAAAGAAGCTTGTAGCTCAAGTTACAATTTTTGGAACAAGGGTACCAAACCATTCTTAACTTAGAGAAATTTTGAACCATTTTAGGCAGGATTTTTGCCTAACTTCAAGACCATTTTTCACATGCTTCCACTTGGAATTTCAATTTGAATTTCAAAGATGGATTGTAGTACACATTGCAAGATTTCCAAAATGTCCAAGAACTCATCAAACAACCTCATGGTTAGGGAGAATCGAATTTGGCAAGTTGGGAAAAACTCACTTTTGATTTGGCCAATTTACATGTTCATACACTTAAGCAATTTTGAACTCAGCTTGCATTCCTTGATTACAGGTCCTATATCCCTTTTGCACTCAATAATTTAATGCTAACTCATTGTGCCAAGACCTTATTTTGTGTGTTCAAGCATTGTATGCAAAACTAAGCCATAAATAGAAAAAGCAAATTAGCCATTCTTGAAAAGTTGAACTTTATGTCAAATGCAAATCCAAGCAAGTACAGGGCAAATCCTTTTGGCACAAGTTTATGAACAAAACACACTGATCAAGGGGAAAGGTTGCAGCATAGATTGGGGGCCTGCATCAGTCTAGAACACAACTTGGACATTTGTTGCTTAAAGTTGAAGAAAGCTAGCATAACAACTAACAACTCTCATCTCAGCAAAAACCAGCTTAGGCAAACTTGTCAAACACATTCCAAAAAATCACCTTGACCTAAAACACGAGCTAAACACCTTCCAAACCTCAAAACACCATAGAACTGCCCAAAACAGGGCACCTGCTGCAGATTGAGTTCCATAACTCAATCCATTCGTGCATTCTTGCCAAAACCACTTCAAACACATCCTACATCATCCCTTGAAACTGTTCCAAGCCCAAAACAAGACCTGTAACATCCCTAGCTAACATCACCATTTTCATTTTTCTGGTTTTGCAATTGAAGTACCATAGCACAATTCTCTTGGTTTCCAGGCAAACTAAAGGTTGGAATACCATCCTGAGACATCAAGGAAGCTATACAAATCATTACCTTGCCTTGTACTCATCTCCATTGCCAGACAGGATTCCAACTGAACAGGTAAGTTCATGAACTTGTATCTCTCTATCCAGGCATTGTTAGGTTTAGATTTGTGAAGAAAATATGTCACATTCATAGCCCTGAACATGCCCATGTAAGTAGTTTTCATTTATGTTATGTGTGCTATGAGAATTTGATGTCTGAACATGGAACAAAAACTAGGTCAAGAATTGGGGGAGAAGAAATTCTCTCTCATTTCTGAGAGTTAGATTGATTTGTTTATATGTCTAGAATCGTGGTTTCAAGCTCTACAGGTTTCATGTTGGAAGATTTGGCAAAAGATCAAGGAATCTGGAGATAGCAAACGCGTGTTTTTTTGAACAGAAATGCTGGAGGTTGAAGATGACAGGGTCTTTGGGCTGGGCCTGTTTCACTTTTCTTATTTGCACCCTATGTTTGCTTTTGAACCCCCCTGGCCCATTGTGCTTATTTGAGACATTTTCTTGATTTTTATTTTTATTTCTGACTTATTTATTTTTTCTAATAATATTAAAAATATAAAAAATATTTTTTAAACCATTTTTGAATTTATTAGGCATTTATTTGTTTAAAATAATGTTTGTACATAAATAAATACCTAGATATACTTTTATTTAAAAAATACTAAAAAATAATGTAAACACATTTATTTTCTAATTTTTATTTTATTTTATCTTCTGAAAATATTTTGTATAAAATATATCTTTTTTTTAATAAGTATTAAATAGTTTATTTTTGTATATAATATATATTTAGTAAATAATACAAATACATATATGTATATTAGTTTATTTAGGTTAAAAATACAAAATATATACATTTTTATTTTTATTAAAATTTAACATTAAAAATACCTTTTTGACAAATATACTTCATTTTTATTTTATTTTTGTACATAATTAATAAACATTGTATATATTAAATAATAAATACATTTTATTTATAAAATTAGGGTTTTGCCCTAAATACATAAAATACCAAATTTTATTTTGCTTACTTAATACATGAAAAATACCTTTTTACATACATATAAAAAAGAAAACCTTTTTGCATTTTGCATATTTATTTTATTTAAATATTGTGTAGTTAATACCTTTTATTTAGTAAAATTAGGGTTTTTGCCCTAAACCTGAAAATATTCAAAAATTAATTTTCTTTTAATTATTTTTTATTTGTGAATAAAATATACACTTACACAAAAAATACTTTCACATACACATTGTTCTTTTCTTATACATCTATACATTTATATTTATCGCAATTCAATTTGGTTGTAAATTATTGGACACTACATTCCTAAAGTCTCATCCCCATTTGAACATTTGTACCCCCATTCCCATATATTGTGTTGTAATAACTTAGGAACTTTATTTTCCGCACTTTAAAGCTTTCTAATTATGCCATGTTAGAATTAGGGTTTGTATGAAAATCAATTAACCAAAAATAGTTTGACCTAATTTCAAGATAATCAAGCATGAAAATGGACAACACTAATCACACTTGCACCCCTAGGGTATTCCACTTGTTGCCTTCAATAATGGGCCATATTGCATGTTAGGTCTCTTTGGGCAAAACAAACACAATTCAAATGATCATAGTCCCTCGATGACGCTTTCAAAGTTGCCTAAAAAATGATCAAGTCCCTCCAAGAGAAATTGCCCAAAGATACTTGGCACCATTGCAATTATGGTCTAAACGATGACCCGCGCCCGTCCCTTTCACATCCTAACACAAGATTGTCCACCAAATACAATGGTGGAACAAAATTGTTAAAAGGGTTAAAGCATAGCAAAGATCTTTGAGAAATATAGGGTAGATAGCTCTTGGTTACTTGCCAACTTGCAAAACAAAACACTTGCCTATTTTTTTTTCAAACCACACATCACTACACTTTCAAAATAAACTTTCAAAAACATTGAAAACCTTTTCAAAAGACATACACCTTTGTGTACATCCCAACATGGATCATTACAAAGGTTGCCACCACATTAGCTTTCTTTTCAAAACATTTTCAAACCCACACACACAAAGCACCATTTCAAACAATTGAAAATCAAGCCAAGTTGATCTAAGCAAGTAACTAAGAGCCCATGGATAACCATGGATAGAAAGGGTGCTAATACCTTCCCTTTCTATAATCTACTCCCCGAACCCAAGAAAACATCTCAAAGGTTTTTTCTGTGCTTTTTAACCTTTCCTTAGGATAAAATAAAAAGTCGGTGGCGACTCTTGCTCAACCGAAACATTTGCGAATACAAACGCAAAACCTCAAGTCAGTTCTCCCACCGTATCACAGAACTGGCGACTCTGCTGGGGAAAATCTTAAAAGTGGAGTAACCTTAGGGCTTAGATCACCCTTGTTTTCAATTGTTTGCCTTGTTTGCTTTTATATTTGTGGGCTTTGCATCGGAGTTTCATAGATCCTAACCCGGATCTGGGGAATACCTTTTTAGGTAGCATAATCTGTGAGGGACCTGTCCGGCGTAGACCGACATGGGTGAAGCAGTGGCTACATTGGTGTGGCACCTTATTCTGTACTGATATTCCTTGTGTTGCAACGAGGAGAATATGGGTCTTCTAAGGAGTCATTAAGCACCAACCGACCTTAGAACCCTAAATTGACCAAACTTGGCCATAGAACAGTAGCAGTATGCTACACTCATTGAGGCTAAACTCTCGCGACGGTTCTGGCCGCAAGAAAAGATTGCGATGCTGGAGTTATGACCGATTGAGGGTAGTCAATGATTTGAGATCCTCTAGAACCCGGTTACTTTTGATAGGACAGGTTTTAACCAACGAAACTAAAAGAGGGTAATACCTAAACTTCATGCTGGCCTGAAACCTAAGGGTTGTCTTGTGTGACTTGTGTGCCTTATCATGCTTGCCTTTGTGAATGTTTGTGGTGTACTTCATCATAGCATCATACCGTCATACCATTACATGCATCCTGTATAAAGACTAACCCATTTCAAAGACAAAAAAAGCTTCATCTTTGCTCTGTTTTGTAGGACATCATGATGCCCGTGCGTAGGAATACTATCCGGCTCAACTTTGTTCAACCACCAACTTTGCTCAAGGATTTGGTTGGTAGGTGTGATTGGTGGATCTGGAACTGACTGTTTTAAAGCTGGTTCGCGAAATGTCGCGGAAGCAAGAGTCGCCACCGTCTTTTATTTTCTCCAAATGGAAAGGACAAAAGCACAGAAAAATTCCTTAAAGAGATTGCTCTCGGTTCGGGAGGTAGGTTATAGAAAGGGAAGGTGTTAGCACCCTTTCTATCCATGGTTATCCATGGGCTCTTAGATACTTGCTCATTGTGTTTTCAAAAATGTTTGTTTGCTTTTCAATGTGGGTTAACAAAGTTTCTTTGAAAAAATTTCAGTTCGACTCGTACGTCAGAGTGTTTGAAAAATTTGCTTTGAAAGCTTTTGAAAAGTGTTGGTGTGAAAAGTCTTTGAATTTTGTTTTGAAGAGAGCAAGTATCCATGAGTCGTCTACCTACCCTAAGGAATTCGTCTGTGTAAATGTCCTTTAAAGTAGTGTCATCCCACCATTGAGAGGTAGGTAGCACCACCGTTGGAGGTATTCGGGTCAATTCGAGGTTCGGGACATGGTGATCACCAGAGCAATGGGAAGATACCTTAGAAGCTACCCTCATGCCAGGTTCCCGGATCATGAGGACTTACTAAGACATCCTCTACTCGACGATCACCTTTCGAAGGGCAAGGCAACAGTGAGGCGTACCCTAGGGGTGGTGTGTGATTTGTGTGTCGTTTTCATTTGCATTTATCTTGTCATGTTCATTGTGATCTACGCTTGATTTTATTTAAGGCCATACATTCTTTCATGCTTTTTAACAGTTAAAAGTTTTGCGGGAAAAGTAAATCTAAGCTATTACAAATGGCGCGGGTCCACATCGCCAAAATTAAACCGGACCCGATTTGACGGAAAAATAAAGAAAATAAATGAAATAAAAGTGCGAGAAGTTCAAGTTACACGGCTTTGGGAGAGATACATAATGAATTAAGCGAAATAAAATAAATGTGCGAATTAAATAAATTAAAAATATGGGCGTTGGACCCTTTTGCAAAATTAACAAGGAATAAAAATTAAAATTAAAGGAAAATGTTTTTTGGTGTTTTGTGTTTTTTAAGATTTAATGGAAAAAAGAATTATTTAAAATTAAAATAAGATGTAAACCCTAATTCTAATGTTTTTTAGATTTATTATGAAAAATATTAAATTAAGATCTAAATGAAACCTAAGTTAATTTACATGCATTTTTAATTATGAAAATAAAATGAGTAATATTATTATAAAAAAGGAAAAATTAAAAGGAAAAAATTATCAATTAAACCTAAATTCTATGTTTTTGGATTTTTAGTTATTAAAAAGAATTAAAATTAAAACCTATTTAATACTAAATTTATTTACATGCTAATTTATTCACAAGAAAAATATTAAAATAAAAATTATTTATTATATTTTATCTTTTCTGATTTTTAAGCCTTTTTTGTATTTTGTAAAATAATTAATCAAATTAAAAATAATAAAGAAAATAAGATAACAATTAAAAAAATAAGAAAGACAAAAAATAGGAAATTGCAAACCAGTGGGGGGTTCAGTCCCAATTGTGAGGTGTGATCCAAGAAGCTGGCCCAATAAGCTTGCAATTCGTTGACCTTTCCATGCATTATGTGGCTTGTTGACTGGGGGTGCAGCGTGTTCGTTGAATCCTGGCCTTTGATTTGAATGTGCTAGACGCGTGGGTGGTTTGATATGATGAGCGTATGGTGATCCACAATGTTGTGCCTGCATAGGAACTAATATGGAAAAATAATATTGAAAGTTACACAGACCTGGGACTCGAACCCAGGTCTTGGACGTTATTGCCTTCAACGTTTGCCAGCTGAGCTATGAAACATATGTTAACATATTATAATAAACAAATAACAAAAAGAAAAATGAAAGCATTAGTGGTTGGAGCGCGCGAAATTTAAAAACAACGAATCATGCTTTGCCACGAGGTCTTCTTCCTCGTTTCCCCTGAAACTAAAAACATTGAGCCACGGTTTTCAGAGTGTGGTCTTAGAGGGTTTTAGGGAAAATAGCGAATAGCGCTACAGGGCTTATAAATTGTTCGCGACAAGTGTTCCTTCTTCGTCTCTCTGCACTGAGTTGGATGGTCATGGTTTGGAGGCTTAATTTTACCTCGTTACCAAAGCCCTAAATTGACAAACCTGTAAACCCTAGAAATCGCGCATGGTAAAATCTCATACACAGCACGATAATCAAATCAAACATAAGGGTTAGCTTTAAAACATCACAAGGAACAAGAATCCATAATTAGAATGTCATGAGGATGCCTAGAATCGAAAATACGATTGTCACTTTTTTGCTGTACAGGGAGGGTTCTATATACCAATTCCTGGAGTTTAAGTTGATGTTTTAGATTGCAATGTGATCAGGAGGACTTGAGGAAGCTATTGGAAAAACTTGTATGCCTTGAATCGCCCTCTATCAATGAATTCAGCTTTGAGTTTTATGGAGAATTTTTCAAGTTTCTATGGAGCTTTTCTGCGCAGCTTTTAGTGTCTTGTGATTAGGGTTAGACTCAGTACTTATGAGGGAAGGGAATTAAGTCATTAGCTGGCCTTGATCCATGCCCATGAGAGAATTAGTCTTAGGTCTTTCACCATTAACAAACTTTCCCTTTTTTAAGCAAAACCAAGACTTGGTGTACAACATAACCCTAGCATGAGTTTGTGAGCTGGCACATGATATATGGAAGCTATTCAAATTCAAATGACACTATTCCATTGATTTTTAAATTTTATTTGAATTATTAAAGATTTAAAATGAATTAAATTAATAAAAATTAAATAAAATAGAAAAATCAATGTTTGATCTTGAAATTAATCATGGGACACGTGTGTGGCATGACAAGGCTGAATCAAGTGGAAGAAAGTGGGCCCTTTTGTCAAAAATTGAAGTTTCAAGGATAGTTGACTTTTGCCATTTCACAAAAATTTCCCAACTTCTCCAATGCATAACTTGCTCAATTGTTAAGCTTTTATCATGTTCTTGGACATTTTGGAAAGGTCTTTGAGTCCTTTAACCAATGCCTTTGGTCCCATGTCATTTTGATTTCCCAATCTCAAGTTATGGCCTTTGACTTAAAGTCCCTTTTTGTTGACTTTTGAAAATGACCTATAATGTTGAAATTGATAACTTTTTGTGAGAGCATTTCTTGGACTTGAAGTATGAAGATGAGTTGTAGGAAATGTCTTTCTCTTCAAAATGAGCTTTGGATGGAATTTTTCTGATAATCCATGTGAAAGGTATGCCCTGTTTAATTTCAGTTGACTTTTTCAGCTGTCCAAATAAGGAAACTTTTGCATCTTGATGATTTTCTGAGCCAAATTTTGAGAATCATGATCAAGCATTGATCAAATGATGTTTGTGGCTTCAAAATGATATGTTGACCAAAAATTTGAACTTTTGACTGTCAAATGACCATTTTGCCCCTACAGTTGTCTGTAGTGCAATTTAGGGTTTTGACTGTGCAATTTTGAGCTGAATGCCTTGAAACTTGATATGATGATGCTTGACCATGTTTGTAAGCATATGAGACTTGATTGGGCCTTTGAACACTTCCTTTTCTTGATCAGACTCAAAACCCTAATTTTGACTGTTTGGGAGGCCCTTGCACTGTGCAACCCTTAGGGAATTTTGTGACTTGGCTTGGCAATTTCTTGAAGAATATGGGAGGGCAAATTTTGGGGTACAACAGTTGCCCCTGTTCAATCTTCTTAGACTTGAGGATGCAGATTGGCGGACGTGCCTTTCGTAATCCGAGGGTAGAAGATGATTGGACACTAGAGTGCCCAGAAATTTGCGCTCACATATTGGCAGTGATGGTGGAATGGGCTTATAGATGCCATCTGGATGTTTGATTGCGTAAGAGATTCCTTGGCGAGAACCTGTATACCTGCAAAACAGAAAATGAGTACCTGACACGTTGCAGGAGCTGATTTTTAGATGCCTGGTATAGATGTGTCCTGACTGGTTACAGGAGCTGAGTCTGGAGCTTCAAACGGTGATGAAAGAACCAGGGATGGTTACTACCTTAGCATGAATGGTAAGAGAACCTTGGGCGACTTTAACTTCAACAACACTCGTTGATAAAAATCTTGGGTGTCTTCTACTGGGATAAGAATCAGGGAGATCTTAGGGTCGATCTGACTGAACCAGAGAAGGCCTTTGACTGGATAAGCATCAGGAAAATCTTAGGGTCGATTTAAATGAACCGGACAAGGTCTTGAAATATCTTCAACTGGATAAGCATCAGGGAGATCTTAGGGTCGATATGACTGAACCAGAGAAGGCCTTTGACTAGATAAGCATCAGGAAAATCTTAGGGTCGATTTAACTGAACCGGACAAGGTCTTGAAATATCTTCAACTGGATAAGCATCAGGGAGATCTTAGGGTCGATCTGACTGAACCAGAGAAGGCCTTTGACTGGATAAGCATCAGGAAAATCTTAGGGTCGATTTAACTGAACCGGACAAGGTCTTGAAATATCTTCAACTGGATAAGCATCAGGAAAATCTTAGGGTCGATCTGACTGAACCAGAGAAGGCCTTTGACTGGGTAAGCATCAGGAAAATCTTAGGGTCGATTTAACTGAACCAGGCTAGGTCTTGAAATATCATTGAGAATTTCAACTGCATCTTTCCTGAAAGGTAAAGGTCAGTCGTATGCAATGCATGATATGGATCAAGCAATGATGTTCTCAACATAAATGAGATTTGTATGATACACTGCGTTATGCATGCTATAATGATGTATGTGATGTTTTATGTATGTTTTTGTCTAGGAAAGTGAATCCTTGACGGGTGCCGGGAAGTCGTATCCTGGGCTGATGCTGAGGAATAGATTTTGCTTCCGCTGGGGATGATAACTGCAAGAATACCGGTAGGAGAAGATGACTCCTTTGCGGAATAAGCTTGGTAAATGGAGGATTCTGCGGGGAGAAAAGATACTCTAGCGACCATGCTGGGAAGCAATACTCTGTGGGAAGAGGGATGCCTTGCTGAGTGTTGATAATAATTTGCTGAAGATGTCCTGTTGTTGGAAGTGTGAATAGACTTCGCTGGGGATAGGAAAGAACTACGTTGACGACGACCTTTCCGTGGCTTTTGGCTGAGGATAACCCAGTTATATCCTATTGAGGAAATAACTCTTTGAATAAAGCCGGGCGACGCGTTCGTGTTCTGCGAAGGATAAGCTTCCAGAATTTACTGGGGATAAGCTTACTGCCTGGGGATAAGCTTTATGTTTGGGGATATGAATTCCAACTTTCATGGGGAAACTGGATTGGACTCTCCTGGGGGGAGTTTTGATATGCGAGGAAGTGATTCCTTTGAATGTTGGTGTTATACCCCAAAATTTTCCCTCCCATATTCCTCAAGAAATTGCCAAGCCAAGCTACAAAATTCCCCAAGGGTTGTGCAGTGCAACAGTCTCCCATACAGTCAAAATTAGGGTTTTGAGTCTGATCAAGAAAAGGAAGTGTTCAAAGGCCCAATCAAGTCTCATATGCTTACAAACATGGTCAAGCATCCTCATATCAAGTTTCAAGGCATTCAGCTCAAAATTGCACAGTCAAAACCCTAAATTGCACTACAGTCAACTGTAGGGGGCAAAATGGTCATTTGACAGTCAAAAGTTCAAATTTTTGGTCAACATATCATTTTGAAGCCACAAACATCATTTGATCAATGCTTGATCATGATTCTCAAAATTTGGCTCAGAAAATTATCAAGATGCAAAAGTTGCTATATTTGGACAGCTGAAAAAGTCAACTGAAATTGACCAGGGCATAACTTTCACATGGATTATAAGAAAAATTCCATCCAAAGCTCATTTTGAAGAGAAAGACATTTCCTACAACTAATCTTCATACTTCAAGTCCAAGAAATGCTCTCACAAAAAGTTATCAATTTCAACATTATAGGTCATTTTTCAAAAGTCAACAAAAAGGGACTTTAAGTCAAAGGCCATAACTTGAGATTGGTAAATCAAAATGACATGGGACCAAAGGAATTGGTTAAAGGACTCAAAGACCTTTCCAAAATGTCCAGGAACATGTGAAAAGCTTAAACATTGAGCAAGTTATGCCTTGTAGAAGTTGGGAAATTTTTGTGAAATGGCAAAAGTCAACTATCCTTGAAACTCCAATTTTTGACAAAAGGGCCCACTTTCTTCCACTTGATTCATCCTTGTCATGCCACACACGTGTCCCATGATTAATTTCAAGACCAAATATTGATTTTTCTATTTTATTTAATTTTTGATAATTTAATTCATTTTAAATCTTTGAAAATTCAAATAAAATTCAAAAACCAATGGAATAGTGTCATGTGAATTTGGACAACTTCCATATATCATGGGCCAACTCAAAAACTCAGGCTAGGGTTAAATTGCACACTAAGTCTTGGTCTTGGCTTAAAAGAAGGAAAATTGGTTAATGGTGAAAACCCTAGGACTAGTTCTTTCATGAGCATGAATCTAGGTCAGTTAGCAAGCCAATTCTCTTCCATCATAGGCACCAAGTCAAACCCTAACCAGAACACACCATATGCTGCGCTGAAAAGCCTATTGAAAACTTGAAAATTTAGCCATATAACAAAAATCTGAAATCAAGGTTCTAGGTGGTTTTAAGTCCTAAGATTGATTCCAATAGCTTCCTGGACCATTTCTGAACACATCCCAACTCCAAACATCTTTCAAAACTCCAGGAATTGGTAGGGAGAACTCAAACCGTGTCACATAACTTTTGAAATTGCATATCACAATTCATACGTCCTTTTGCATTTTTATTGATGAATCCTTGTTCCTTACAAAGTTTCTAAGCTATCCATTGTGTTTAATTGCATTTTTGGTGATCATACGCGAATCTACCATGTTCGTTCCTTAGGGTTTTGCAGGGTACAAAATTGGGGCTTTTGAAACCAGGTAAAATCAGCCCTTAAGACCACCATGGCTGTATTCAGTGAGCCTAGACGAACAAGGACCACTCATCGCGCCTAATTTCTAAACCACACAGGCCTAATCGCTATTTTTTCAAAAGCTGCCTAATGAAACGCGTAAGAAACCGTTGCCTATTTGTTTTATGTTACAGGGACGGGGAGGAAGAAGAAGGCGTGTCAAGCAATGATTAGTCCATTTAAATTTTCGCGCTGGAAATCCATTCACCAACGCTTTTGCTTTATGTTATTTGCATATTAATTAATAACCAAAATGCGCTGAGTGCCCCAGTGGTGAGGTTAGTGGGTGTTGACCTTCATGACCTGGGTTCAAGTCCCAGGTCTACACAATTTCCACGTTATTTTTCTATTCAAGTTCCTGTGCAGGTTTCTCATTAAGGCGCACCATGTTCCGCCATCACCCAAACGTCCACGTATCCCCTGAAGATGGAATCAATGGCATGGATCTGAAGAACACGTAAACTCCAGTCAACGTGCTGGCACCCAAACTGAAAAGTCAAACAAGATCCAAAGGCTTGCTGGGCCAACATTCCAGGCCTGTACCTCCAATCTGGGGCTACACCCCACCCTGGTTTGCCTTCATTTATTTATTTTATTTCTTGTTTTAATTATTATTTTCATTTTAATTGTTGTTTAAATTAATTAATTGTTTTTTTTACAAAATATAAAAACTTAATTAAAAATCAGAAAAGACCAAAAAAATAATAAATATTTATATTATAATTATTTTCATAAATAAATGCTATATAAATTATTTAGTTTAATTAGGTTTTTAACTTTAATTCTCTTTCATAATAAAAATCCAAAAATATTAGAATTAGGTTAATTGATAAGTTTTATATCTTTTTAATTTTTCCTTTTTTATCATAATACTATTATTTATTTATTTTCATATTTACATTGTACATAAATATAATTTAGATTTAAATTAGGTTAAAACTCAATCTTTTTCACAATAAACTTAAAAAACATTAGAACTAGGGTTTAGCATTTTATTTTTAATTTCAATAAATTCTTTTTTTTCTTTTAAATCTTAAAAACACAAAAAATACCAAAAACATTTAATACTTTCATTTTAATTCTTCATTAATTTTAATTTATTGCAAAAGGGTCCAACGCCCGTGTTCATAATATATTTAATTTGCGCATTTATTTTATGTCATTTATTATAATTATGTACATGTCCCAAAGCCTTGTAACTTTCTTTCTCGCACTTTTATTTTATTGCTTCTTTACTTTCAGTCAAATCGGGTTCGGTTTATTTTGGCGATGTGGACCCGCGCCATTTGTAATAGTTTAGATTTATTTTCTCGCAAATATATAACTGTTAATAAATATGCATGAAAGAATGTATGGACTTAAAAATAAAAATCAAGCGTAGATCACAACAGACATGACAAGACAAAATAATTGAAACATGACACACGAACCGCACACACCACCCCTAGGGTACGCCTCACTGTTGCCTTTCGAAAGGTGGTCGTCGAGTAGAAGACGTCTTAGTAAGTCCTCATGATCCGGGAACCTGGCATGAGGGTAGCTTCTAAGGTGTCTTCCCATTGCTCCGGTGATCACCATGTCCCTTAAAACTCGAATTGACCCGAACACCTCCAACGGTGGTGCTACCTACCTCTCAATGGTGGGATGGCACTACTTTAAAGGACATTTACACAGACGAATTCCTTAGGGTAGGTAGACGACTCATAGATGCTTGCTCTCTTCAAAACAAAAATTCAAAGACTTTTCACACCAACGCTTTTCAAAAGCTTTCAAAGCAAATTTTTCAAACACTCTGACGTACGAGTCGAACTGAAATTTTTCAAAGAAACTTTGTTAACCCACATTAAAAAGCAAACAAACATTTTTGAAAACACAATGAGCAAGTATCTAAGAGCCCATGGATAACCATGGATAGAAAGGGTGCTAACACCTTCCCTTTCTATAACCTACCTCCCGAACCGAGAGCAATCTCTTTAAGGAATTTTTCTGTGCTTTTGTCCTTTCCATTTGGAGAAAATAAAAGACGGTGGCGACTCTTGCTTCCGCGACATTTCGCGAACCAGCGTTAAACAGTCAGTTCCAGATCCACCGATCACAGAACTGGCGACTCTGCTGGGGAATTAAACTTAAAGTGAGGTATACCTTAGGGCTAGGTCATAACTATGTTTTCAATTGTTTTCCTTGTGTGCTTTAAATTGTGGGTTGCTTGGGAGTTCTATAGATCCTAAAACCGGATCTGGGGGATACCTTTCTTAGAAAGTAGCAACAAGGCTGTGAGGGAACTGTGTGGGGTATACCGACATGGTTGAAACAGTCTGCTACATTGATGTGGCACTTTGGTGTGTACCGGTAACCCTTGAGTTCAGTCAAGGAGAGTACGGGGCCTCCGCGTGGTGTCATGAAGCATCAACAGACCTTAGGAACCTTAATTGAACCATCTTGGCCTCTTTAGGGTAGTGAGATAACTGACTTTGGTGCAGTCCGAGGTTGGTTGATACTCGATACTACACTCAATTGAGGGTTGCTTTCCTGGAATATTTCGGTCGCCAGTTCAGTGGCTAAATCGAAACGATGAACAATGAAAGCAATCCCGTGATATTGGGAACCTTAGAACCCGGTTACTTTGATTAGGACAGGTTGAACTCACCAACTTCAAGAGGGTACTACCCAGACTCCATACTGGCCTTAAACCTTAAGGGCTTGTCTTGTGTGCTTTGTGTGCCTTACATGTTTGTCTTTGTAAATATCTGTGGTGTGTTTAATCATAGCATCATGACATCATCCAGCATCATATGCATTAACTAACCATTTCAGGGGTTCGAATTTTCATCTTTGTTCTTGTTTTGTAGGACATGGAAACTGTTCGTAGAAAGACAATTCAAATCAGTCTTGTAAGGATCCCTCCTCAGCTTAAGGAGTTTATATCCAGGATTCCCGAGAACTCTTCATTCAGTGAAAGGCATGGAAGCCTCATCAGCTTGGTCAACACCAACATTGAGGAAGATATGATAAAGGTCTTGTTCCAATTCTTTGACCCTCTGCATCACTATTTCACCTTCTTGGACTATCAGTTGGTACCTACATTGGAGGAGTTCTCCCGACTCCTGAAGATCCCTATCCTTGATCAGCTACCCTTCAACGGTACAGAAAAGGAACCTAAGCTTGAAGAGATTGCTAAAGCCTTGCACCTACAGTCATCTGACCTCAAGGGACATTGGGAAGTCAGAAGTGGTATTAAAGGGTTCTTAGCCAGGTTTCTGTTTGAAAAGGCCTATGAATGTTGGAACTCCCTTGACTTGCAAGCTTTTGAAGAGGTTGTGGCCCTCCTTGTTTATGGTTTGGTGTTGTTCCCTAACCCAGATCAGCTCATTGATATCAGTGCTGTCCAGATCTTTATGTCCAGGAATCCTATACCTACGTTGCTGGGGGACCTCCTTCACTCATGTTACACTCGAACCATGAGAAAAAGAGGTGTCCTTATGTGTTGCACTCCTCTCCTGGGAAAGTGGTTTATTTCGCACCTTCCACAATCAGTCCTGAAGAACGAGCGGGGTTTGAGATGGTCACAACGGTTGATGACTCTTACACATGCAGATATACATTGGTGCCCTAGGTCCAGAGAAGATGTCACTATCATTGATCGTTGCGGGGAGTATCCCAATGTTCCTTTACTTGGAATCAGAGGGGGTATTACTTATAGTCCATGCCTGGCTTGGAGACAATTTGGTTATGCTCGGAGGGATGGTCCTCATGACATGTTGATACCTGACATAGTTTTTGACTTCGACAACGATACTCACGGACTTCGCCAGAGATTTATCAGAGCCTGGAGGATGCCTAGTAGGATAGACAGCAAGACACTGGGGCACAGGAACTCCATCCCTTTGGAGCCTTACCTCAAGTGGGTACGAGCCCGCTCTCAGAAATTAGTAATGCCTTATCCTCACATGCTTCCAGTAATCAAAGAGCCTGCCTTGGAAGGAGAGGTGTCTCATGTTATTCAGCACCCTGATATGCCCACATCCTGGGAAGAGATGCAGAAGAGCTGGATCCAGCTTAAGGAAGAGCGGAATTCTCTTGAGACTAGTTTGCATGCCAGTGAAAGGAAGGTCTTGGAGCTCACCCGCCTGTTGCACGAAGAAAGGAACCTCAACACTTACATAGCTCCAAAGAAGATGCGCAACATATTTTGGGATTGATTTGATCTTTTTATACTTTTGCCCATGAGGCTTTGATGTATTAAATAATGATTTTCTTAATAATAACGTGTGTTCCTTTTGGTCTACAACAAATTTGAATTTTCGAACTCTTGAATGCATTGCATAAACACATATCATTCATCATGTGCATCATAGGTACTCTTCTTTTCAGGTTGTTTACTGTTCTTCGCTGTTTATTTCAGCATCATGAATCCTGAATCATCAACCGAGGCATCTATCAAGGCTCTTCAGGCACAGAACGTCCAATTTCAGGCGCAGAACGCCCAATTTCAGGAGCTGATCAAGGGCTTGGCTCAGGGTCAACAAGAGTTGAAGACCATGCTTCTGAAGAAGACTAAGAAGAAGAGGAGGACTGTGCTATTTAACACTGGGCGCAGACTTGGGAACACTTTGGTTGAAGCTGAAAGGACTCCTCCATCTGTGACGGAAGGTAGTCACCAAGAAAGGGAGGTCCCTACTCCTGTGGGCTCTGATACTGAAACAGACTTCAACGACGAACAGTACCCTCCTGCTGAAGACCGGTACAAACAGCTGGAAGACAGATTAAAGGCTATGGAAGTTCAGCGGGTGCCTGGATTGGATTTCGGAGACTTGGGGTTATCTACTGGGGTGGTGATCCCCCACAAGTTCAAAACACCTGCCTTCGTGAAGTATGATGGGGCTTCTTGTCCCAAGATGCACCTCCGTTCTTATGTAAGGAAGATCCAGCCTTACACAGCAGACAAGAACCTTTGGATCCACTTCTTCCAGGAGAGTCTTTCAGGGACTCACCTCGATTGGTTCTATCAGCTGGATGGAATCAGCATTCATAACTGGGAGGATCTGGCCACTGCTTTTTACAAGCAGTATCAGTATAATGCCGACCTCGCTCCTACGCGTACCCAGCTCTAGGGTATGTCGCTAGGGTCGGGTGAAGGTTTTAAGGAGTACGCCCAGAAATGGAGAGACCTGGCTGGCAGGGTGCAGCCACCATTGACGGATCGGGAGCTGGTAGATATGTTCTTGGGGACCCTATCTGGTCCATTTTTCAATCATCTCATTGGTAATTCCTCTGTTGGGTTTACTGATCTGATCCTGACTGGTGAAAGGATCGAGGCCGGTATAAAATCGGGGAAGATACAGAAAGTTGCCTCCTCCAGTACTGAGAAGAAACCCTTCAAAAAGGAGGCTAGTGCTGTATATAGCTCCCGGAGAACAGAGCGACCTAAACACCGCCAATCTGTCAGTGCGGTAATGATTGCCAAACCTGCTGCCGCTCCTCGGCCAACTAATCCTCAAAAGTTTGAAAGACCCCGGAGAGAATATACCCGGTTAAGCATGACCTTATCACAGATCCTGCCACAGTTGCTATCCACCAATTTAGTGACTGTCAGGGAGGCTCCAAAGTTTCCCAATACTGCATCCCCCAAGTTCAATCCAAATGCTCGCTGTGCTTATCACTCTGATAGCCCGGGGCATAACACAGATGACTGTTGGGCCCTAAAGAATAAGGTTCAAGACCTCATTGATGCAAAGGAAATACAGTTTGAGGCGCCCGAGAGGCCGAATGTTGTAACTGCTCCCATGCCCCAGCATGGAGTGAATGCTGTTGAGGAGGATTTGTATGTAGCTTCGGTGGATGATGTTGCTACTCCGTTGCTGATGGTCAAGAGGAATCTGTTGCTAGCCGGTTTATTTCCGGGATGTAGCGAAAGTTGCCCTCTATGTGTTGCTTCCCCTGCTGGTTGTTCTCTGTTGAAGTCAGGCATCCAAAACCTGATAGATAGTAGAGAGATTTTGTTCAGAAAGACTGTTGTTCCTGCTGCTCCTGTTGAAGAAGTGTCGATCGTTACCATCTTCAACAACCATTCCAAGGCTCCTCCAAAGAAGCCTATACAAATTTTGTCAGTTCACAAGAGTGCTCCCATCACCATTACTGTTCCGGGGCCTATACCCTACAAATCTGATAAGGCTGTCCCATGGCACTATGGGGCGGATGTTTATGTTCTGGGTGTGAAACAAGAGTGCAACATTGATACTGGTGTCTCCAACATCACCGGGCCTGCTAAGGTCACTCGTAGTGGAAGACTGTTCTCGCCAGACATTGCTCCTCCGGCAATTCATAGGCCTTTGATCTTCAGACCTGCCAGAGTGCCTGTTTCTCCCCCTGACCAAGTATCCACCCCTGCTACTGAGTCATCTGATACTCGGGGCAAGGGAATTGCTGCTGATATGCCTGCCAGGACGGAGGCACCAAAGACCATTGTTGAGGCTTCCAAGCAGGAAATGGAAGAAATCCTCAAGATAATAAAGAAAAGTGATTTCAACGTTGTAGAACAGCTGGGGAACACCCCCTCTAAAATCTCCATGTTGTCACTGCTGCTGTGTTCAGAGGCCCATGCAAAGGCTCTGATTGCTTTCTTAAAGACAGCCCACGTACCCCAAGAGACGTCTGCTGACCAGTTCACCGACTGTGTGGCCAACCTAACTGCTGATAATGGACTGGGTTTCTCTGATGCCGATCTGACAGCAAAGGGGAAGAACCATAATGATGCCCTGCATGTCTCCATTGAATGCAGGGGCACTACTCTTGCTCATGTGCTGGTTGACACAGGTTCTTCATTAAACGTGCTGCCCAAGAAGGCTCTGGATAGGCTGGATTGTGAGGGTCTAGAGCTCAAACCAACTCACATTGTTGTCCGGGCCTTTGACGGGTCCAAAAGAACGGTACATGGTGAGGTGGACATCCCAATCAGGGTTGGGTCACAGGTATTTGATTCAAAATTCTATGTGATGGACATCCATCCGTCCTATTCTTGTTTGCTGGGTCGCCCATGGATCCACAAGGCTGGAGCTGTGACCTCCACATTGCATCAGAAGCTCAAGTACCCGGTCAGGGGGAAGATCGTAACAGTGCAAGGGGAAGAGGAGTACATGGTCAGCCACCTCAACTCCTTCAGATATGTAGAAATGGATGGGGAGTTCATTGAAACCCCCTTTCAACATTTTGAGGAAGTGCCACAAACCCTGGCAGCAGCAGAAGCAGATGAAGAGGTTTCTCCTATGAAGATGGCCTCCTTAAAGGACGCCCGGGCTGTGATCGAAAAAGGTGAATGTGCAAACTGGGGCAAGCTCCCTGATCTTACTCCTAAGACTAACAAGTTTGGGCTGGGTTTCACCACAGAAGCTCAGAAAGCGGTGCGCAAGGCAAGAATTGGAAGACCTCCGGTGCTCATCACTCACTCAGAAGTGAATGCTATTGGAGAGGAAGATGAAATAGAAGAGTCAGAGTTCGATAGCTGGATCTACCCGACGGCCGACGGTGGATTGACCAATTGGACTGCTAAAGATTTTACACCCATAACTTTTGTTCCTCAGTAATGAATTTCTTTGTTTTTGATTTGTAATAAACAATAATTTGAAACTATATGGCCCGGTGTCTTACCCGGGGCACCGTGGTTTTATTTATGAGGGCTTTTGTTTGTCACTATCATATATCATGAATAAAAGCATTGGACGTTTTTCACAATTCAAATTTTGCGCTCCTTTTCTTTCCTTTCTTTACATATTGCAAAACAGTTGTATTTACACACACACTCACTCATACAGGTTTCAATCCACTCGGGATCTCACTGGTAACGACTCTGCTACTGCCAGTTATGACTTCGAAAATCCGATCAACTTAGCCGAAGACGAAGGTGAAGATGATTGCGAAGTGCCTGGTGAACTTGCAAGATTGTTACAACAGGAAGAGAGGGAAATTCAACCCCATGAAGAACCAGTGGAAATAATAAACTTGGGTACTGAAGAAGACAAGAAAGAGGTGAAGATTGGTGCCAACCTAGAACTCAGCGTGAAGCAACGGTTGACTCAGATGCTGCATGACTATAAAGAAATCTTTGCCTGGTCCTACGAAGATATGCCCGGATTAGATACCGACATTGTGGTCCATCACTTACCAACTAAAGAAGATTGCCCTCCGGTTAAGCAAAAGGTCTGCCGTATGCGTCCAGAGATGTCTGAGAAGATTAAAGCCGAGGTTATGAAGCAGTTTGATGCCGGGTTTCTTGCAGTGACTTCTTACCCTCAGTGGGGTGCTAATGTGGTGCCGGTACCTAAGAAGGACGGCAAGGTCAGGATGTGTGTCGATTACAGGGATCTGAACAGGGCCAGCCCCAAGGATGACTTCCCTCTACCCCACATTGATGTCCTTGTTGATAATACCGCTCAGCATAAAGTGTTCTCTTTTATGGATGGCTTTTCAGGCTACAATCAGATCAAGATGGCTCCTGAAGACATGGAAAAGACTACGTTTGTTACTCAGTGGGGCACCTTCTGCTACAAAGTCATGCCTTTTGGACTAAAGAATGCTGGGGCAACCTACCAACGTGCCATGGTTGCTTTATTTCATGACATGATCCATCATGAGATAGAGGTGTATGTGGACGACATGATCGCTAGGTCCCAGACTGAGGAAGAGCACCTAGATCATCTGCAGAAACTGTTTGACCGTTTGAAACTGTACAAGCTGAGGTTGAACCCTAACAAGTGCACCTTCGGGGTAAGATCTGGGAAGTTGCTAGGCTTCGTGGTCAGTGATAAAGGCATTCAAGTGGACCCAGCTAAGGTCAAAGCTATTCAAGAGATGCCAGTTCCTAAGACAGAGAAGGAAGTCAGAGGCTTTCTAGGACGTCTGAATTACATTGCTCGGTTCATCTCACACTTAACTTCTACCTGTGAACCAATCTTCAAGCTGCTGAAGAAAGATCAGGTAGTACGTTTGAATGATGAATGTCAGGCTGCTTTTGACAGAATCAAAGAATATCTCCAAGAACCACCCATCCTTATGCCACCAGTTGAAGGGAGACCTTTGATACTTTACCTGACAGTGCTTGATAATGCAATGGGGTGTGTGCTGGGGCAGCATGACGAGTCTGGCCGAAAAGAGCATGCCATTTATTACCTTAGCAAAAAGTTTACCGACTGTGAGACCCGATACTCACTGCTTGAGAAAACTTGCTGCGCTTTGGTATGGGCTGCTCGCCGGCTGAGACAGTATATGCTGACTCACACTACCTTGTTGATCTCAAAAATGGATCCTATAAAGTACATATTCGAAAAGCCTGCTCTGTCCGGGAGAATTGCAAGATGGCAGATGATCTTGACGGAATACGACATTCAGTATACGACCCAAAAAGCCATCAAGGGAAGTGTATTGGCAGACCACTTAGCACATCAAGCTGTGGATGACTACCAATCAATGAACTTCGAGTTTCCAGATGAAAGCATTATGATAGTAACTGACTGTGAAATACCTGGGCCGGATGAAGGACCTGAACCAGGATCCCGATGGTCTATGCACTTTGACGGAGCCTCCAATGCTTTGGGAAATGGTATCGGCGCCATAATCGTATCTCCACAAGGTACTCATACTCCACTCACCGCCCGACTGTGTTTCAACTGTACCAACAACATGGCGGAGTATGAAGCGTGTATTATGGGTCTTCAAGCTGCGATCGACCTGAGGATCAAATTTCTGAGTGTCTTCGGAGATTTCGCTCTTGTGATCAATCAAGTCAAAGGAGAGTGGGATACGAAACACCCAAACTTGATTCCTTACAGAGAATGTGTGTTGGCCCTGATCCCCCACTTCACAGAGATAACATTTGAGCACTTTCCAAGAGAAGAGAATCAGTTGGCGGACGCGTTAGCTACAATGTCTTCAATGTTCAAGGTTAAATGGGATAATGAAGCTCCCCGGATCATCATCTGGAAATTGGACGAACCGGCATACTGTTGTGATCTCGAGACTGAATTGGTAACTGAGAAACCTTGGTACCACGAAGTGAAGAGATATCTGGAAGCTCAGGAATACCCTGAAGGTGCTTCTGTCAATGATAAGAAATTCCTGAGGAGGTTTGCAGCCAAGTTCTTTCTTAGCAACGGCATTTTGTACAAGCGAAACCAGGATTCAACCCTACTGCGTTGTGTAGATAAAACTGAAGCAGAAAGAATCATGGAAGAGCTACATGAAGGGACCTTTGGTACACACTCCAGTGGACATACCATGGCAAAGAAGATCCTACGGGCAGGGTATTACTGGTCCACCATGGAAGCTGATTGTTACCAACATTCTAGGACATGCCATAAATGCCAGATCTACGCAGACAAGGTGCATGTTCCTCCGGTTCCCCTGAATGTTCTGACTGCGCCTTGGCCATTTGCAATGTGGGGCATAGACATGATCGGTGAGATTAAACCTACGGCATCTAATGGACATCGCTTCATCCTAGTGGCAATTGATTATTTTACGAAGTGGGTTGAGGCAGCCTCCTATGCTACGGTAACCAAGACCGTTGTGGCACGGTTCATTCGGGACAATCTGATCTGTCGGTACGGTGTCCCTGAGCGGATTATTACAGATAACGGTACCAATCTGAACAATAAGATGATCGCTGAGCTCTGCGAACAGTTCAAGATACAGCACCACAATTCCTCTCCTTACAGACCGAAGATGAATGGGGCTGTAGAAGCAGCTAATAAAAACATCAAGAAGATCGTGCAGAAGATGACAGTAACGTATAAAGATTGGCACGAGATGTTACCGTTCGCTCTGCATGGGTATCGTACTTCAGCTAGGACGTCAACCGGGGCAACTCCTTTCTCTCTGGTTTATGGCATGGAGGCAGTCTTGCCGATCGAAGTACAAATTCCTTCTCTCCGGATAATGAAGGATGCAAATCTGAATGAAGATGATTGGATCCAGACACGACTTGATCAGCTCAACCTTATTGACGAAAAGAGACTTGCTGCTATCTGCCATGGTCAGACGTATCAGAAACGAATGATCAGGGCATTTAACAAAAAGGTCAGACCACAGGAATATCAAGTCGGGGATCTGGTGATCAAGCGAATCATCCTTCCTCAGAGTGATCCAAGGGGCAAATGGACCCCTACGTACGAAGGGCCATTTGTGGTTAAGCATGTGTTCTCAGGAGGAGCAATGATATTAACCAACATGGATGGTGACGACCTTCCTCACCCCGTCAATGCAGACATAGTTAAAAAATACTACGCATGAAAAAAGACCCGCTAGGCTGACATGTCTAGGCAAAAATTAGGGCTTCCCGTCGAACCAAAAGGGTTCGGGCAAAATGAAGGGATGAAAATGGAAAATCTGTACACCCGGCAAGTCGAAAACCTGAAAAGGCGGCTTGGGCAAAAGTGGGTATCCCGGTGGACTGAAAACCCGAAAGGGCAGTCCAGGCAAAAGTTAGGGATAAAAACGTAATACTATGTCTCATCAGATCACTTTGCATCCAGAATCCGGTAGCTACATCAAGTTCAGACGGCATCGATCAGTCAGCTTCACCCTCAACCAAGGTCATCAAGTGATGAGACACACGGAGTATAAAGGCAATAGCAGAGTTGAAACCCAGTGGATCATTCATCTGTCACACAGCTGTTTTATTTTCTTTTGTACAAAACTTGTAATAAACTCTTTTGCTCGGCGACATTTCTCTTACTAGGATGTCAGCCTCTTGTACACAAAGCGCCTATTTTCAGGCTATTCAAAATCAATACAAATATACTTTTCAGTTAAAATGTGCCTTTTGTTTTTTCCTTTTCTGTTTTGTTTTGCGAAGAACGTCCAAGGTTCAATTTGTGATATATGCATTGACAATAATTTGCTAGCTCATAAATATTTGCATACGAAACAAAGAATTAATTACAGGGGACATTAGAAACAGGGGCAATAAGGAGTTGTCTAGGCAATCTAATTGTTCTATCCTCCAAGGTACCAAAGTAGGTTCGGCTAAAGAACCTAACCAGGCATCTTAAATTCCCCAGAGAGTGAGACAGCAAGTCAGTGCATTCTTCCCCAAACAAAGTTAACAAGTCTCAAGGAAATTGGGTATCCTCCAATAGATCCCAATATTCCCCAGCAGCATATATTCTTAACAAGCATCCCCGGCAGTCTTGGTCTAAAGATGGTTCCCCGGCGGCATACATCAACATTCAAGGGAATCACTTCCCCAGCATATCAAAACTTCCCCAGGAGAGTCCCATCCAAGTTCCCCAGGAAAGATGGAATTCATCTCCCCAAGCAGTAAGCTTATCCCCAGTAAATTCTGGAAGCTTATTTTTCACAGAACACGAACGCATCGTCTGGCTTGATTTAAAGAGTTATTTCCTCAACAGGATATAACTGGGTTATCCTCAGCCAAAAGCCAAGGAAAGGTCGTCGTCAACGTAGTTCTTTCCTATCCCCAGCGAAGTCCATCAATACTTCCAACATAACAACGGTATCCTCAGCAAGTTATCAACAACGCAGCAAGGCATCCCTCTTCCCACAGAGTATTGCTTCTCAGCATGGTCACTAGAGTATCTTTTCTCCCCGCAGAATCCGTCATTTGCCAAGTTCATTTCCCAACGGAGTTATCTTCTCCTACCGGTATACTTGCAACTATCATCCCCAGCGGAAGCAAAATCTATTCTTCGACACCAGCCCGGGATACGACTTCCCGGCACCCGTCAAGGATTTACTTTCCTAGACGAAAACATACATAAAACATCACATACATCATTATAGCATGCATAACGCACTGCATCATACAAATCTCATTTATGTTGAGAACATCATTGCTTGATCCATATCATGCATTGCATATGACTGACTTTTACCTTTCAGGAAAGATCCAGTTAAGTTCTCAAGCTACATTTCAAGACCTAGACCGGTTCAGTTAAATCGTCCCAAGATTTTCCTGATGCTTATCCAGTCAAAGGCCTTCTCTGGTTCAGTCAGATCGACCCTAAGATCTCCCTGATGCTTATCCAGTTGAAAACATTTCAAGACCTAGACCGGTTCGGTTAAATCGTCCCAAGATTTTCCCGATGCTTATCCAGTCAAAGGCCTTCTCTGGTTCAGTCAGATCGACCCTAAGATCTCCCTGATGCTTATCCAATTGAAGACATTTCAAGACCTAGACCGGTTCAGTTAAATCGTCCCAAGATTTTCCTGATGCTTATCCAGTCAAAGGCCTTCTCTGGTTCAGTTAGATCGACCCTAAGATCTCCCTGATGCTTATCCAGTTGAAGACATTTCAAGACCTAGGCTGGTTCAGTCAGATCGACCCTAAGATCTCCCTGATTCTTATCCCAGTAGAAGACACCCCAGATCTTTTCTCAACGAGCGTCGTGGAAGTTAAAGTTACCAAGATTTTTCTCAACAAGCGTCGTTGAAGTTAAAGTCACCCAAGATGTTTTTCTCAACAAGCGTTGTTGAAGTTAAAGTCACCTAAGGCTCTCTTACCATTCATGCTAAGGAAGTAATCATCCCTGGTTCTTTCATCGCCGTTGGAAGCTCCAGACTCAGCTCCTGTAACCAGTCAGGACACATCTATACCAGGCATCTAAACATCAACTCCTGCAACGTGTCAGGTACTCATTTTCTGTTTTGCAGGTATGCAGGTTCTCGCCAAGGAATCTCCTACGCAATCAAACATCCAGATGGCATCTATAAGCCCATTCCACCATCATTGCTAACATGTGAGCGCAAATTTCCGGGCACTCTAGTGTCCAATCATCTTTTACCCTCGGATTACGAAAGGCACGTCAGCCAATCTGCATCCTCAGGTCTAAGAAGATTGAACAGGGGCAACTGTTATACCCCAAAATTTGCCCTCCCATATTCCTCAAGAAATTGCCAAGCCAAGCTACAAAATTCCCCAAGGGTTGTGCAGTGCAACAGTCTCCCATACAGTCAAAATTAGGGTTTTGAGTCTGATCAAGAAAAGGAAGTGTTCAAAGGCCCAATCAAGTCTCATATGCTTACAAACATGGTCAAGCATCCTCATATCAAGTTTCAAGGCATTCAGCTCAAAATTGCACAGTCAAAACCCTAAATTGCACTACAGTCAACTGTAGGGGGCAAAATGGTCATTTGACAGTCAAAAGTTCAAATTTTTGGTCAACATATCATTTTGAAGCCACAAAAATCATTTGATCAATGCTTGATCATGATTCTCAAAATTTGGCTCAGAAAATTATCAAGATGCAAAAGTTGCTATATTTGGACAGCTGAAAAAGTCAACTGAAATTGACCAGGGCATAACTTTCACATGGATTATCAGAAAAATTCCATCCAAAGCTCATTTTGAATAGAAAGACATTTCCTACAACTCATCTTCATACTTCAAGTCCAAGAAATGCTCTCACAAAAAGTTATCAATTTCAACATTATAGGTCATTTTTCAAAAGTCAACAAAAAGGGACTTTAAGTCAAAGGCCATAACTTGAGATTGGTAAATCAAAATGACATGGGACCAAAGGAATTGGTTAAAGGACTCAAAGACCTTTCCAAAATGTCCAAGAACATATGAAAAGCTTAAAAATTGAGCAAGTTATGCCTTGTAGAAGTTGGGAAATTTTTGTGAAATGGCAAAAGTCAACTATCCTTGAAACTCCAATTTTTGACAAAAGGGCCCACTTTCTTCCACTTGATTCATCCTTGTCATGCCACACACGTGTCCCATGATTAATTTCAAGACCAAATATTGATTTTTCTATTTTATTTAATTTTTGATAATTTAATTCATTTTAAATCTTTGAAAATTCAAATAAAATTCAAAAACCAATGGAATAGTGTCATGTGAATTTGGACAACTTCCATATATCATGGGCCAACTCAAAAACTCAGGCTAGGGTTAAATTGCACACTAAGTCTTGGTCTTGGCTTAAAAGAAGGAAAATTGGTTAATGGTGAAAACCCTAGGACTAGTTCTTTCATGAGCATGAATCTAGGTCAGTTAGCAAGCCAATTCTCTTCCATCATAGGCACCAAGTCAAACCCTAACCAGAACACACCATATGCTGCGCTGAAAAGCCTATTGAAAACTTGAAAATTTAGCCATATAACAAAAATCTGAAATCAAGGTTCTAGGTGGTTTTAAGTCCTAAGATTGATTCCAATAGCTTCCTGGACCATTTCTGAACACATCCCAACTCCAAACATCTTTCAAAACTCCAGGAATTGGTAGGGAGAACTCAAACCGTGTCACATAACTTTTGAAATTGCATATCACAATTCATACGTCCTTTTGCATTTTTATTGATGAATCCTTGTTCCTTACAAAGTTTCTAAGCTATCCATTGTGTTTAATTGCATTTTTGGTGATCATACGCGAATCTACCATGTTCGTTCCTTAGGGTTTTGCAGGGTACAAAATTGGGGCTTTTGAAACCAGGTAAAATCAGCCCTTAAGACCACCATGGCTGTATTCAGTGAGCCTAGACGAACAAGGACCACTCATCGCGCCTAATTTCTAAACCACACAGGCCTAATCGCTATTTTTTCAAAAGCTGCCTAATGAAACGCGTAAGAAACCGTTGCCTATTTGTTTTATGTTACAGGGACGGGGAGGAAGAAGAAGGCGTGTCAAGCAATGATTAGTCCATTTAAATTTTCGCGCTGGAAATCCATTCACCAACGCTTTTGCTTTATGTTATTTGCATATTAATTAATAACCAAAATGCGCTGAGTGCCCCAGTGGTGAGGTTAGTGGGTGTTGACCTTCATGACCTGGGTTCAAGTCCCAGGTCTACACAATTTCCATGTTATTTTTCTATTCAAGTTCCTGTGCAGGTTTCTCATTAAGGCGCACCATGTTCCGCCATCACCCAAACGTCCACGTATCCCCTGAAGATGGAATCAATGGCATGGATCTGAAGAACACGTAAACTCCAGTCAACGTGCTGGCACCCAAACTGAAAAGTCAAACAAGATCCAAAGGCTTGCTGGGCCAACATTCCAGGCCTGTACCTCCAATCTGGGGCTACACCCCACCCTGGTTTGCCTTCATTTATTTATTTTATTTCTTGTTTTAATTATTATTTTCATTTTAATTGTTGTTTAAATTAATTAATTGTTTTTTTTACAAAATATAAAAACTTAATTAAAAATCAGAAAAGACCAAAAAAATAATAAATATTTATATTATAATTATTTTCATAAATAAATGCTATATAAATTATTTAGTTTAATTAGGTTTTTAACTTTAATTCTCTTTCATAATAAAAATCCAAAAATATTAGAATTAGGTTAATTGATAAGTTTTATATCTTTTTAATTTTTCCTTTTTTATCATAATACTATTATTTATTTATTTTCATATTTACATTGTACATAAATATAATTTAGATTTAAATTAGGTTAAAACTCAATCTTTTTCACAATAAACTTAAAAAACATTAGAACTAGGGTTTAGCATTTTATTTTTAATTTCAATAAATTCTTTTTTTTCTTTTAAATCTTAAAAACACAAAAAATACCAAAAACATTTAATACTTTCATTTTAATTCTTCATTAATTTTAATTTATTGCAAAAGGGTCCAACGCCCGTGTTCATAATATATTTAATTTGCGCATTTATTTTATGTCATTTATTATAATTATGTACATGTCCCAAAGCCTTGTAACTTTCTTTCTCGCACTTTTATTTTATTGCTTCTTTACTTTCAGTCAAATCGGGTTCGGTTTATTTTGGCGATGTGGACCCGCGCCATTTGTAATAGTTTAGATTTATTTTCTCGCAAATATATAACTGTTAATAAATATGCATGAAAGAATGTATGGACTTAAAAATAAAAATCAAGCGTAGATCACAACAGACATGACAAGACAAAATAATTGAAACATGACACACGAACCGCACACACCACCCCTAGGGTACGCCTCACTGTTGCCTTTCGAAAGGTGGTCGTCGAGTAGAAGACGTCTTAGTAAGTCCTCATGATCCGGGAACCTGGCATGAGGGTAGCTTCTAAGGTGTCTTCCCATTGCTCCGGTGATCACCATGTCCCTTAAAACTCGAATTGACCCGAACACCTCCAACGGTGGTGCTACCTACCTCTCAATGGTGGGATGGCACTACTTTAAAGGACATTTACACAGACGAATTCCTTAGGGTAGGTAGACGACTCATAGATGCTTGCTCTCTTCAAAACAAAAATTCAAAGACTTTTCACACCAACGCTTTTCAAAAGCTTTCAAAGCAAATTTTTCAAACACTCTGACGTACGAGTCGAACTGAAATTTTTCAAAGAAACTTTGTTAACCCACATTAAAAAGCAAACAAACATTTTTGAAAACACAATGAGCAAGTATCTAAGAGCCCATGGATAACCATGGATAGAAAGGGTGCTAACACCTTCCCTTTCTATAACCTACCTCCCGAACCGAGAGCAATCTCTTTAAGGAATTTTTCTGTGCTTTTGTCCTTTCCATTTGGAGAAAATAAAAGACGGTGGCGACTCTTGCTTCCGCGACATTTCGCGAACCAGCGTTAAACAGTCAGTTCCAGATCCACCGATCACAGAACTGGCGACTCTGCTGGGGAATTAAACTTAAAGTGAGATCACAGAACACTTGGTACGTTTAACTGAAAATATATTTGTATTGATTTTTGAATGGCCTGCAAAATAGGCGTTTTGTATACAAGAGGCTGACGTCCTAATAAGAGGAATGTCGCCGAACAAGAGAGTTTATACAAATTTTGTACAAAAGAAAATAAAACAGCTGTGTGAAATGAATGATCCACTGGGTTTCAACTCTGCTATTGCCTTTATAACTCTGAGCGTCTCATCACTTGATGACCTTGGTTGAAGGTGAAGCTGACTGATCGATGCCGTCTGAACTTGATGTAGATACCGGATTCTGGATGCAAAGTGATCCAATGAGACATAGTATTACGCTTTATCCCTAATTTTTGCCTGGACCGCCCTTTCGGGTTTTCAGTCCACCGGGATATCCATTTTTGCCCAAGCCGCCCTTTCAGGTTTTCGACTTGCCGGGTGTACAGATTTTTTCCATTTTCATCCCTTCATTTTGCCCGAACCCTTTTGGTTCGACGGGAAGCCCTAATTTTTGCCTAGGCATGTCAGCCTAGCAGGTCTTTTTTCATGCGTAGTATTTTTTAACTATGTCTGCATTGGCGGGGTGAGGAAGGTCGTCACCATCCATGTTGGTCAATATCATGGCTCCTCCTGAGAACACATGCTTAACCACAAATGGCCCTTCGTACGTAGGGGTCCATTTGCCCCTTGGATCACTCTGAGGAAGGATGATTCGCTTGATTACCAGATCCCCGACTCGATATTCTTGTGGTCTGACCTTTTTGTTAAATGCCCTGATCATCCGTTTCTGATACGTCTGACCATGGCAGATAGCAGCAAGTCTCTTTTCGTCAATGAGGTTGAGTTGATCAAGTCGTGTCTGGATCCAATCATCTTCGTTCAGATTCGCATCCTTCATTATCCGGAGAGAGGGTATTTGCACTTCGATTGGCAAGACTGCCTCCATACCATAAAGCAGAGAGAAAGGAGTTGCCCCGGTTGACGTCCTGGCTGAGGTACGGTACCCATGTAGAGCGAACGGTAACATCTCGTGCCAATCTTTATAAGTCACTGTCATTTTCTGCACGATTTTCTTAATGTTCTTATTTGCTGCTTCTACAGCCCCATTCATCTTCGGTCTGTAAGGAGAAGAATTGTGGTGCTGTATTTTGAACTGTTCGCAAAGCTCAGCGATCATCTTATTGTTCAGATTGGTACCGTTGTCTGTAATAATTCTCTCAGGGACGCCGTACCGACAGATCAGGTTATGCCGAATGAACCGTGCTACAACAGTCTTGGTTACCGTAGCATAGGATGCTGCCTCAACCCACTTCGTGAAGTAATCAATTGCCACTAGGATGAAGCGATGTCCATTAGATGCCGTAGGTTTAATCTCGCTGATCATGTCCATGCCCCACATTGCAAACGGCCAAGGCGCAGTCAGAACATTCAGGGGGACCGGAGGAACATGCACCTTGTCTGCATAAATCTGGCACTTGTGGCATGTCCTGGAATGTTGGTAACAGTCAGCTTCCATTGTGGACCAATAGTATCCTGCCCGTAGGATTTTCTTAGCCATGGTGTGTCCGCTGGAGTGTGTACCAAAGGTCCCTTCATGTAGCTCTTCCATGATTCTTTCTGCTTCAGTCTTATCCACACAATGCAGTAAAGTTGAATCATGGTTTCGCTTGTACAAGATGCCGTTGCTAAGGAAGAATTTGGCTGCGAACCTTCTTAGGAACTTCTTATCATTGACAGAGGCATCTTCGGGGTATTCCTGAGTTTCCAAGTATCTCTTTACTTCATGGTACCAAGGCTTCTCAGTCACTAATTCAGTCTCGAGATCACAACAGTATGCCGGTTCATCCAGTTTCCAGATGATAATCCGGGGAGCCTCATTATCCCATTTGACCTTGAACATTGAAGACATTGTAGCTAACATGTCCGCCAACTGATTCTCTTCTCTTGGAAAGTGCTCAAATGTTATCTCTGTGAAGTGGGGGATCAGGGTCAACACACATTCTCTGTAAGGAATCAAGTTTGGATGTTTCGTATCCCACTCTCCTTTGATCTAATTGATCACAAGAGCGGAATCTCCGAAGACACTCAGAAATTTGATCCTCAGGTCGATCGCAGCTTGAAGACCCATGATACACGCCTCATACTCCGCCATGTTGTTGGTACAGTTGAAACACAGCCGGGCAGTGAGTGGAGTATGAGTACCTTGAGGTGATATAATTATGGCGCCGATACCGTTTCCCAAAGCATTGGAAGCTCCGTCAAAGTGCATAGACAATCGGGATCCTGGCTCAGGTCCTTCATCCGGTCCAGGTACTTCACAATCTGTTACAATCATGATGCTTTCATCCGGAAACTCGAAGTTCATGGACTGATAATCATCTACAGCTTGATGTGCTAAGTGGTCTGCCAATACGCTTCCCTTGATAGCTTTCTGGGTTGTGTACTGGATGTCGTATTCCGTCAAGATCATCTGCCATCTTGCAATTCTCCCAGACAGAGCAGGCTTTTCGAATATGTACTTTATAGGATCCATTTTTGAGATCAACAAGGTAGTGTGAGTCAGCATATACTGTCTTAGCCGGCGAGCAGCCCATACCAAAGCGCAGCAAGTTTTCTCAAGCAGTAAGTATCGGGTCTCACAGTCGGTAAACTTTTTGCTAAGGTAATAAATGGCATGCTCTTTTCGGCCAGACTCGTCATGCTGCCCCAGCACACACCCCATTGAGTTGTCGAGCACTGTCAGGTATAGTATCAGAGGTCTCCCTTCAACCGGTGGCATAAGGATAGGTGGTTCTTGGAGATACTCTTTGATTTTGTCAAAAGAGGTCTGACATTCATCGTCCCAACGTACTACCTGATCTTTCTTCAGCAGCTTGAAGATTGGCTCACAGGTAGCAGTCAGATGTGAGATGAATCGAGCAATGTAATTCAGGCGTCCTAAAAAGCCTCTGACTTCCTTCTCTGTCTTAGGAACTGGCATCTCTTGAATGGCTTTGACCTTAGCAGGGTCCACTTGAATTCCCTTGTCACTTACCACGAAGCCTAGCAACTTTCCAGATCTTACCCCGAAGGTGCACTTGTTCGGGTTCAACCTCAGCTTGTACAGTTTCAAACGGTCAAACAGTTTCTGCAGATGATCAAGGTGTTCTTCCTCAGTCTGGGACCTAGCGATCATGTCGTCAACATACACTTCTATCTCATGATGGATCATGTCATGAAATAAAGCAACCATGGCACGTTGGTAGGTTGCCCCAGCATTCTTTAGTCCAAAAGGCATGACTTTGTAGCAGAAGGTGCCCCACTGAGTAACAAATGTAGTCTTTTCCATGTCTTCAGGAGCCATCTTGATCTGATTGTAGCCTGAAAAACCATCCATAAAAGAGAACACTTTATGCTGAGCTGTATTATTAACAAGGACATCAATGTGAGGTAGAGGGAAGTCATCCTTGGGGCTGGCCCTGTTCAGATCCCTGTAATCGACACACATTCTGACCTTGCCGTCCTTCTTAGGTACCGGCACCACATTAGCAACCCACTGAGGGTAAGAAGTCACTGCAAGAAACCCGGCATCAAACTGCTTCATAACCTCGGCTTTAATCTTCTCAGACATCTCTGGACGCATACGGCGGACCTTTTGCTTAACCGGAGGGCAATCTTCTTTAGTTGGTAAGTGATGGACCACAATGTCGGTATCTAATCCGGGCATATCTTCGTAGGACCAGGCAAAGATCTCCATATAGTCATGCAGCATCTGAGTCAACCATTGCTTCACGCTGAGCTCTAGGTTGGCACCAATCTTTACCCCTTTCTTGTCTTCTTCAGTACCCAAGTTTATTATTTCCACTGGCTCTTCATGGGGTTGAATTGCCCTCTCTTCCTGTTGTAACAGTCTTGCAAGTTCACCAGGCACTTCGCAATCATCTTCACCTTCGTCTTCGGCTAAGTTGATCGGATTTTCGAAGTCATAACTGGCAGTAGCAGAGTCGTTACCAGTGAGATCCAGAGTGGATTGAAACCTGTATGAGTGAGTGTGTGTGTAAATACAGCTGTTTTGCAATATGTAAAGAAAGGAAAGAAAAGGAGCGCAAAATTTGAAATGTGAAAAACGTCCAATGCTTTTATTTATGATATATGACAGTGACAAACAAAAGCCCTCATAAACAAAACCACGGTGCCCCGGGTAAGACACCGGGTCATATAGTTTCAAATTATTGTTTATTACAAATCCAAAACAAAGAAGTTCATTACTGGGGAACAAAAGTTATGGGTGTAAAGTCTTTAGCAGTCCAATTGGTCAATCCACCGTCGGTCGTCGGGTAGATCCAGCTATCGAACTCTGACTCTTCCACTTCGTCTTCCTCTCCAATAGCATTCACTTCTGAGTGGGTGATGAGCACAGGAGGTCTTCCAATTCTCGCCTTGCGCACTGCTTTCTGAGCTTCTGTGGTGAAACCCAGCCCAAACTTGTTAGTCTTAGGAGTAAGATCAGGGAGCTTGCCCCAGTTTGCACATTCACCTCTTTCGATCACAGCCCGGGCGTCCTTTAAGGAGGCCATCTTCAAAGGAGAAACCTCTTCATCCACTGCTTCTGCTGCTGCCAAGGTTTGTGGCACTTCCTCAAAATGTTGAAAGGGGGTTTCAATGAACTCCCCATCCATTTCTACGTATCTGAAGGAGTTGAGGTGGCTGACCATGTACTCCTCTTCCCCTTGCACCGTTACGATCTTCCCCCTGACCGGGTACTTGAGCTTCTGATGCAACGTGGAGGTCACAGCTCCAGCCTTGTGGATCCACGGGCGACCCAGCAAACAAGAATAGGACGGATGGATGTCCATCACATAGAATTTTGAATCAAATACCTGTGACCCAACCCTGATTGGGATGTCCACCTCACCATGTACCATTCCTTTGGACCCGTCAAAGGCCCGGACAACAATGTTACTTGGTTTGAGCTCTAGACCCTCACAATCCAGCCTATCCAAAGCCTTCTTGGGCAGCACGTTTAATGAAGAACCTGTGTCAACCAGCACATGAGCAAGGGTAGTGCCCCTGCATTCAATGGAGACATGCAGGGCGTCATTATGGTTCTTCCCCTTTGCTGTCAGATCGGCATCAGAGAAACCCAGGCCATTATCAGCGGTTAGGTTGGCCACACAGTCGGTGAACTGGTCAGCAGACGTCTCTTGGGGTACGTGGGCTGTCTTTAAGAAAGCAATCAGAGCCTTGGCGTGGGCCTCTGAACACAGCAGCAGTGACAACATGGAGATTTTAGAGGGGGTGTGCCCCAGCTGTTCTACAACGTTGAAATCACTTTTCTTTATTATCTTGAGGATTTCTTCCATTTCCTGCCTGGAAGCCTCAACAATGGTCTTTGGTGCCTCCGTCCTGGCAGGCACATCAGCAGCAATCCCCTTGCCCCGAGTATCAGATGACTCGGTAGCAGGGGTGGATACCTGGTCAGGGGGAGAAACAGGCACCCTGGCAGGTGTGAAGACCAAAGGCCTATGAATTACCGGAGGAGCAATGTCTGGCGAGAACAGTCTTCCACTACGAGTGACCTTAGCAGGCCCAGTGATGTTGGAGACACCAGCATCAATGTTGAACTCTTGTTTCACACCCAGAACATAAACATCCGCCCCATAGTGCCATGGGACAGCCTTATCAGATTTGTAGGGGATAGGCCCCGGAACAGTAATGGTGATAGGAGCAATCTTGTGAACCGGCAAAATTTGGACAGGCTTCTTTGCAGGAGCCTTGGAAGGGTTGTTGAAGATGGTAACGATCGACACTTCTTCAACAGGAGCAGCAGGAACAACAGTCTTTCTGAACAAAATCTCTCTACTATCCATCAGGTTTTGGACGCCTGACTTCAGCAGAGAACAACCAGCAGGGAAAGCAACACATAGAGGGCAACCTTCGCTACATCCCGGAAATAAACCGGCTAGCAACAGGTTCCTCTTGATCGTCAGCAGTGGAGTAGCAACATCATCCACCGAAGCTACATACAAATCCTCCTCAACAGCATTCACTCCATGCTGGGGCATGGGAGCGGTTACAACATTCGGCCTCTCGGGCGCCTCAAACTGTATTTCCTTTGCATCAATGAGGTCTTGAACCTTATTCTTTAGGGCCCAACAGTCATCTGTGTTATGCCCCGGGCTATCAGAGTGGTAAGCACAGTGAGCATTTGGATTAAACTTGGGGGATGCAGTATTGGGAAACTTTGGAGCCTCCCTGACAGTCACTAAATTGGTGGATAGCAACTGTGGCAGGATCTGTGATAAGGTCATGCTTAGCCGGGTAAACTCTCTCCGGGGTCTTTCAAACTTTTGAAGATTAGTTGGCCGAGGAGCGGCAGCAGGTTTGGCAATCATTACCGCACTGACAGATTGGTGGCGTTCAGGTCGCTCTGGTCTCCGGGAGCTATATACAGCACTAGCCTCCTTTTTGAAGGGTTTCTTTTCAGCACTGGAGGAGGCAACCTTCTGTATCTTCCCCGATTTTATACCGGCCTCGATCCTTTCACCAGTCAGGATCAGATCAGTAAACCCAGCAGAGGAATTACCAATGAGATGATTGAAAAATGGACCAGATAGGGTCCCTAAAAACATATCTACCAGCTCCCGGTCCGTCAATGGTGGCTGCACCCTGCCAGCCAGGTCTCTCCATTTCTGGGCGTACTCCTTAAAACCTTCACCCGACCCTAGCGACATACCCTGGAGCTGGGTACGCGTAGGAGCGAGGTCGGAATTATATTGATATTGCTTGTAAAAAGCAGTGGCCAGATCCTCCCAGTTACGAATGCTGATTCCATCCAGCTGATAGAACCATTCGAGGTGAGTCCCTGAAAGACTCTCCTGGAAGAAGTGGATCCAAAGGTTCTTGTCTGCTGTGTAAGGCTGGATCTTCCTTACATAAGAACGGAGGTGCATCTTGGGACAGGAAGCCCCGTCATACTTCACAAAGGCAGGTGCCTTGAACTTGTGTGGGATCACCACCCCAGTAGATAACCCCAAGTCTCCGAAATCCAGTCCAGGCACCCGCTGAACTTCCATAGCCTTTAATCTGTCCTCTAGCTGCTTGTACCGGTCTTCAGCAGGAGGGTACTGTTCGTCGTTGAAGTCTGTTTCAGTATCAGAGCCCACAAGAGTAGGGACCTCCCTTTCTTGGTGACTACCTTCCCCCACAGATGGAGTAGTCCTTTCATCCTCAACCTGTAAGGTGTTCCCGAGTCTGCGTCCAGTGTTAAATAGCACAGTCCTCCTCTTCTTCTTAGTCTTCTTCAGAAGCATGGTCTTCAACTCTTGTTGACCCTGAGCCAAGCCCTTGATCAGCTCCTGAAATTGGGCGTTCTGCGCCTGAAGAGCCTTGATAGATGCCTCGGTTGATGATTCAGGGTTCATGATGCTGAAATAAACAGCGAAGAACAGTAAACAACCTGAAAAGAAGAGTACCTGTGATGCACATGATGAATGATATGTGTTTATGCAATGCATTCAAGAGTTCGAAAATTCAAATTTGTTGTAGACCAAAAGGAACACACGTTATTATTAAGAAAATCATTGTTTAATACATCAAAGCCTCATGGGCAAAAGTACAAAAAATCAAATCAATCCCAAAATATGCTGCGCATCCTCTTTGGAGCTATGTAAGTGTTGAGGTTCCTCTCCTCATGCAACAGGCGGGTGAGCTCCAAGACCTTCTTTTCACTGGCACGCAGACTAGTCTCAAGAGAATTCCGCTCTTCCTTAAGCTGGATCCAGCTCTTCTGCATCTCTTCCCATGATGTGGGCATATCAGGATGCTGAATAGTGTAGGACACTTCCCCTTCCAAGACAGGCTCTTTGATCACTGGGAGCATATGAGGATAAGGCATCACTAACTTCTGAGAGCGGGCTCGTACCCACTTGAGGTAAGGCTCCAAAGGGATGGAGTTCCTGTGCCCCAGTGTCTTGCTGTCTATCCTACTAGGCATCCTCCAGGCTCTGATAAATCTCTGGCGAAGTCCTTGAGTATCGTTGTCGAAGTCAAAAACTATGTCAGGAATTAACATGTCATGAGGACCATCCCTCCGAGCATAACCAAATTGTCTCCAAGCCAGGCATGGGCTATAAGTAATACCCCCTCTGATTCCAAGTAAAGGAACATTAGGATACTCCCCGCAACGATCAATGATAGTGACATCTTCTCTGGACCTAGGGCACCAATGTATATCTGCATGTGTAAGAGTCATCAATCGTTGTGACCATCTCAAACCCCGCTCATTCTTCAGGACTGATCGTGGAAGGTGCGAAATAAACCACCTTCCCAGGAGAGGAGTGCAACACATAAGGACACCTCTTTTTCTCATGGTTCGCGTGTAACATGAGTGAAGGATGTCCCCCAGCAACGTAGGTATAGGATTCCTGGACATAAAGATCTGGACAGCACTGATATCAATAAGCTGATCTGGGTTAGGAAACAACACCAAACCATAGACAAGGAGGGCTACCACTTCTTCGAAAGCTTGCAAGTCAAGGGAGTTCCAACATTCATGGGCCTTTTCAAACAGAAACCTGGCTAAGAACCCTTTGATACCACTTCTAACTTCCCAATGTCCCTTGAGGTCAGATGACTGTAGGTGCAAGGCTTTAGCAATCTCTTCAAGCTTAGGTTCCTTTTCTGTACCGTTGAAGGGTAGCTGATCAAGGATGGGGATCTTCAGGAGCCGGGAGAACTCCTCCAATGTAGGTACCAACTGATAGTCCAAGAAGGTGAAACGGTGATGCAGAGGGTCAAAGAATTGGAACAGGACCTTTATCATATCTTCCTCCATGTTGGTATTGACCAAGCTGATGAGGCTTCCATGCCTTTCACTGAATGAAGAGTTCTCGGGAATCCTGGATATAAGCTCCTTAAGCTGAGGAGGTACCCTTACAAGACTGATTTGAATTGTCTTTCTACGAACAGTTTCCATGTCCTACAAAACAAGAACAAAGATGAAAATTCGAACCCCTGAAATGGTTAGTTAATGCATATGATGCTGGATGATGTCATGATGCTATGATTAAACACACCACAGATATGTACAAAGACAAACATGTAAGGCACACAAGGCACACAAGACAAGCCCTTAAGGTTTAAGGCCAGCATGGGGTCTGGGTAGTACCCTCTTGAAGTTGGTGAGTTCAACCTGTCCTAATCAAAGTAACCGGGTTCTAAGGTTCCCAATATCACGGGATTGCTTTCATTGTTCATCGTTTCGATTTAGCCACTGAACTGGCGACCGAAATATTCCAGGAAAGCAACCCTCAATTGAGTGTAGTATCGAGTATCAACCAACCTCGGACTGCACCAAAGTCAGTTATCTCACTACCCTAAAGAGGCCAAGATGGTTCAATTAAGGTTCCTAAGGTCTGTTGATGCTTCATGACACCACATGGAGGCCCCGTACTCTCCTTGACTGAACTCAAGGGTTACCGGTACACACCAAAGTGCCACATCAACGTAGCAGACTGCTTCAACCATGTCGGTATACCCCGCACAGTTCCCTCACAGCCTTGTTGCTACTTTCTAAGAAGGTATCCCCAGATCCGGGTTAGGATCTATAGCACTCCCAAGCAACCCACAATAATAAAGCAAGCAAAGAAGACAATTGAAAACATAGTTATGACCTAGCCCTAAGGTATACCTCACTTTAAGTTTAAGTCCCCAGCAGAGTCGCCAGTTCTGTGATCGGTGGATCTGGAACTGACTGTTTTAAAGCTGGTTCGCGAAATGTCGCGGAAGCAAGAGTCGCCACCGTCTTTTATTTTCTCCAAATGGAAAGGACAAAAGCACAGAAAAATTCCTTAAAGAGATTGCTCTCGGTTCGGGAGGTAGGTTATAGAAAGGGAAGGTGTTAGCACCCTTTCTATCCATGGTTATCCATGGGCTCTTAGATACTTGCTCATTGTGTTTTCAAAAATGTTTGTTTGCTTTTCAATGTGGGTTAACAAAGTTTCTTTGAAAAAATTTCAGTTCGACTCGTACGTCAGAGTGTTTGAAAAATTTGCTTTGAAAGCTTTTGAAAAGTGTTGGTGTGAAAAGTCTTTGAATTTTGTTTTGAAGAGAGCAAGTATCCATGAGTCGTCTACCTACCCTAAGGAATTCGTCTGTGTAAATGTCCTTTAAAGTAGTGTCATCCCACCATTGAGAGGTAGGTAGCACCACCGTTGGAGGTATTCGGGTCAATTCGAGGTTCGGGACATGGTGATCACCAGAGCAATGGGAAGATACCTTAGAAGCTACCCTCATGCCAGGTTCCCGGATCATGAGGACTTACTAAGACATCCTCTACTCGACGATCACCTTTCGAAGGGCAAGGCAACAGTGAGGCGTACCCTAGGGGTGGTGTGTGATTTGTGTGTCGTTTTCATTTGCATTTATCTTGTCATGTTCATTGTGATCTACGCTTGATTTTATTTAAGGCCATACATTCTTTCATGCTTTTTAACAGTTAAAAGTTTTGCGGGAAAAGTAAATCTAAGCTATTACAAATGGCGCGGGTCCACATCGCCAAAATTAAACCGGACCCGATTTGACGGAAAAATAAAGAAAATAAATGAAATAAAAGTGCGAGAAGTTCAAGTTACACGGCTTTGGGAGAGATACATAATGAATTAAGCGAAATAAAATAAATGTGCGAATTAAATAAATTAAAAATATGGGCGTTGGACCCTTTTGCAAAATTAACAAGGAATAAAAATTAAAATTAAAGGAAAATGTTTTTTGGTGTTTTGTGTTTTTTAAGATTTAATGGAAAAAAGAATTATTTAAAATTAAAATAAGATGTAAACCCTAATTCTAATGTTTTTTAGATTTATTATGAAAAATATTAAATTAAGATCTAAATGAAACCTAAGTTAATTTACATGCATTTTTAATTATGAAAATAAAATGAGTAATATTATTATAAAAAAGGAAAAATTAAAAGGAAAAAATTATCAATTAAACCTAAATTCTATGTTTTTGGATTTTTAGTTATTAAAAAGAATTAAAATTAAAACCTATTTAATACTAAATTTATTTACATGCTAATTTATTCACAAGAAAAATATTAAAATAAAAATTATTTATTATATTTTGTCTTTTCTGATTTTTAAGCCTTTTTTGTATTTTGTAAAATAATTAATCAAATTAAAAATAATAAAGAAAGTAAGATAACAATTAAAAAAATAAGAAAGACAAAAAATAGGAAATTACAAACCAGTGGGGGGTTCAGTCCCAATTGTGAGGTGTGATCCAAGAAGCTGGCCCAATAAGCTTGCAATTCGTTGACCTTTCCATGCATTATGTGGCTTGTTGACTGGGGGTGCAGCGTGTTCGTTGAATCCTGGCCTTTGATTTGAATGTGCTAGACGCGTGGGTGGTTTGATATGATGAGCGTATGGTGATCCACAATGTTGTGCCTGCATAGGAACTAATATGGAAAAATAATATTGAAAGTTACACAGACCTGGGACTCGAACCCAGGTCTTGGACGTTATTGCCTTCAACGTTTGCCAGCTGAGCTATGAAACATATGTTAACATATTATAATAAACAAATAACAAAAAGAAAAATGAAAGCATTAGTGGTTGGAGCGCGCGAAATTTAAAAACAACGAATCATGCTTTGCCACGAGGTCTTCTTCCTCGTTTCCCCTGAAACTAAAAACATTGAGCCACGGTTTTCAGAGCATGGTCTTAGAGGGTTTTAGGGAAAATAGCGAATAGCGCTACAGGGCTTATAAATTGTTCGCGACAAGTGTTCCTTCTTCGTCTCTCTGCACTGAGTTGGATGGTCATGGTTTGGAGGCTTAATTTTACCTCGTTACCAAAGCCCTAAATTGACAAACCTGTAAACCCTAGAAATCGCGCATGGTAAAATCTCATACACAGCACGATAATCAAATCAAACATAAGGGTTAGCTTTAAAACATCACAAGGAACAAGAATCCATAATTAGAATGTCATGAGGATGCCTAGAATCGAAAATACGATTGTCACTTTTTTGCTGTACAGGGAGGGTTCTATATACCAATTCCTGGAGTTTAAGTTAATGTTTTAGATTGCAATGTGATCAGGAGGACTTGAGGAAGCTATTGGAAAAACTTTTATGCCTTGAATCGCCCTCTATCAATGAATTCAGCTTTGAGTTTTATGGAGAATTTTTCAAGTTTCTAGGGAGCTTTTCTGCGCAGCTTTTAGTGTCTTGTGATTAGGGTTAGACTCAGTACTTATGAGGAAAGGGAATTAAGTCATTAGCTGGCCTTGATCCATGCCCATGAGAGAATTAGTCTTAGGTCTTTCACCATTAACAAACTTTCCCTTTTTTAAGCAAAACCAAGACTTGGTGTACAACATAACCCTAGCATGAGTTTGTGAGCTGGCACATGATATATGGAAGCTATTCAAATTCAAATGACACTATTCCATTGATTTTTAAATTTTATTTGAATTATTAAAGATTTAAAATGAATTAAATTAATAAAAATTAAATAAAATAGAAAAATCAATGTTTGATCTTGAAATTAATCATGGGACACGTGTGTGGCATGACAAGGCTGAATCAAGTGGAAGAAAGTGGGCCCTTTTGTCAAAAATTGAAGTTTCAAGGATAGTTGACTTTTGCCATTTCACAAAAATTCCCCAACTTCTCCAATGCATAACTTGCTCAATTTTTAAGCTTTTCTCATGTTCTTGGACATTTTGGAAAGGTCTTTGAGTCCTTTAACCAATGCCTTTGGTCCCATGTCATTTTGATTTTCCAATCTCAAGTTATGGCCTTTGACTTAAAGTCCCTTTTTGTTGACTTTTGAAAATGACCTATAATGTTGAAATTGATAACTTTTTGTGAGAGCATTTCTTGGACTTGAAGTATGAAGATGAGTTGTAGGAAATGTCTTTCTCTTCAAAATGAGCTTTGGATGGAATTTTTCTGATAATCCATGTGAAAGTTATGCCCTGTTCAATTTCAGTTGACTTTTTCAGCTGTCCAAATAAGGAAACTTTTGCATCTTGATGATTTTCTGAGCCAAATTTTGAGAATCATGATCCAGCATTGATCAAATGATGTTTGTGGCTTCAAAATGATATGTTGACCAAAAATTTGAACTTTTGACTGTCAAATGACCATTTTGCCCCTACAGTTGACTGTAGTGCAATTTAGGGTTTTGACTGTGCAATTTTGAGCTGAATGCCTTGAAACTTGATATGATGATGCTGGACCATGTTTGTAAGCATATGAGACTTGATTGGGCCTTTGAACACTTCCTTTTCTTGATCAGACTCAAAACCCTAATTTTGACTGTTTGGGAGGCCCTTGCACTGTGCAACCCTTGGGGAATTTTGTGACTTGGCTTGGCAATTTCTTGAAGAATATGGGAGGGCAAATTTTGGGGTACAACAGTAGGATTCCAAAAACTACTTCCTTCATCAAGAGGCATGGTTCTCTCCTTGGTTTGATCACTTCAAAGTGGGACCAACAACTGATAAGTGTCCTGACCCAGTTTTATGATCCCCTGTATCATTGCTTTACCTTTCAAGACTTCCAGCTGGTTCTTACCCTGGAAGAATTCTCTGATTTGCTTGGTATTCCTGTTTTGGAGCAAACTCCATTCACTGGTTGGGAAAAGACCCCTAGGCCTGAAGAGGTTGCTGTAGTTCTCCCCTTGACCAAAGAAGAGGTATTGGCTAACTGGGAAACTAGAAGTGGAGTTAAGGGCTTTTTGGTCAAATTTCTGGTTGGCAAAGCTAATGATTTCTGGAATGACTTAGACTTCAAGGCGTACGAAGACATTCTGGCTCTTTTAATCTATGGTCTGGTACTGTTTCCAAATCCTGACACCTTTATCAGTATCTATGCCATAAGGATCTTCATGTCTCGGAATCCTGTACCCACTCTTTTGGGTGATATCCTGCAACAACTCTATGCTCGTACTGCCCGAAGACGGGGAACTCCATGGTGTTGTGCTCCTTTGCTAGTGAGGTGGTTTATTTCGCACCTTCCTAAGTTCGTGCTGATGAATGAAGAAGGAAAGGGTTGGGCTCATAGGTTAATGTCTCTCACTGATAATGACATCACTTGGACTCTCAGAGGTTTGGATGAGGTAGCTGTTATTGATCGTTGCGGAGAATACCCTAATGTTCCATTGATTGGTATCCAGGGAGGAATCTCTTATAATCCATGTTTAGCTCTCCGTCAGTTTGGAAGAGCCAGAAGAGTAGGGCCTCATGAGATGTTGGTTCCTCACTTCCATTTTGAATTTCAGGTAGACAGTGAAAAACTACGCCATGGATTCATTAAGGCTTGGGACAGAATTCACAAAGCTGACCCACATGAGTTGGGACCAAAGACCTCTCTACCAATGGAACCCTATTGCAGATGGGTCCGCATCCGTGCTCAGAAGTTAGGTATGCCATACGAAGCTGTCAGACCTATCATTCTTGAATCTCCTGATGAAGACGGGGTTCCTCCAACTGTCCTCCCTCCTCAGATACCCACTGATTTTGACACATTGAAGAGATCCTGGGTGCAGCTGAAGGAAGAACGGGATTTTTATCGAGAAAAGTTCAACGAACAGGAACGGAAGATCCAGAGGCTGACTAAGTAATTGGAGGAAGAGCGGGTTCTGAATGACTATATCCATACTGAGAAGAGGAGGCCATGGGAGCACTGATGGGCTTTGAATATTTCCTTTTACAGCTTTTATTTCCTTTTCAGTATTTTTCATTCCTGTAATGCCTAAGGGCAAGTTGTTGAACAATTTAAAATTTGAATCTAATGAAGTGTGTTTCCCTTTTGTCTACAAAGTTGAATCTCATTTGTCTTTGAAAACATAAAACATACGCATCTCATTGCATCATATGCATAACAGGTACCTTTTTCCACAGGTTGCTTAATCTTCTTCGCTGTTTATTTGAACAGTCATCATGAATCCTGAATCATCCAGTGAACAAGCTATCAAGGCCCTCCAGGCCCCGAGTGCCCAGTTTCAAGAGATGGTCATGAGCCTGGCTCAAGGTCAGCAAGAGTTGAAGGCTTTGCTCTTAAAGAAGAAGAAGAAGAAGGGGACTGCATTATTCAACACTGGACGCAGGTTTGGAAACACACTCCATAATGAGGCTGATCCAACTACTTCCTCTGCAGAGAAAGACAGTCCCTAAGGGGGAGGGGCTCCTAGTCCTGCAGTCTCTGACAACGAGACGGATTGCAATGACGAACAATACCCTCCTGCTGCCGACAGATACAAGCAATTAGAGGACCGCTTGAGTGCCATGGAGATTCAAAATGTACCGGGGCTGGATTTCGGAGATTTAGGGTTATCTTTTGGGGTGGTAATCCCGCACAAGTTCAAGGCGCCTGCCTTTGCCAAATACGACGGGGCTTCCTGTCCAAAGCTGCACCTCAGATCGTACGTAAGGAAGATCCAACCTTACACGGCAGACAAAAACCTTTGGATCCACTTCTTCCAGGATAGCCTTTCAGGGTCACAACTTGAGTGGTTTTATAAGCTAGATAGAACCAGTATCCGACATTGGGAAGATTTGGCTACCGCGTTTTATAGACAATATCAATACAATTATGACCTCGCTCCTACGCGTACCCAACTTCATGGTATGTCTCTGGGAACGGGCGAAGGGTTCAAAGAATACGCACAAAAATGGAGGGATTTGGCTGGCAGGGTGCAGCCTCCTTTGATTGATCGTGAACTAGTTGACATGTTTCTAGGGACCTTGTCTGGTCCATTCTTCAATCATTTGGTTGGTAATTCCTCCGTTGGGTTTACGGATTTGATCCTGACGGGTGAAAGGATAGAAGCTGGCATCAGGTCAGGAAAGATACAGAAGGCTGCCTCCGCAAGTACTGAGAAGAGGCCTTTCAAGAAGGAAGCTAGTGCAGTCTATGGTCCTAGAAGATAAGTCAAGCCAGAAAGCCGCCAAGCCGTCAATGCCTTGGTAATTTCAAAACCTGTTGCTGCTCCTCAGCAGTACAATCAACAAAGGGGTGAGAGGCCCAAAAGGCAATACACTCGGCTGGGTATGACCTTGTCACAAATCTTACCGCAACTGTTATCAACCAACTTGGTGACCATCAAAGAGGCTCCGAAGGTCGTGAATACCGCATCTCCTAAGTATAACCCAAATGCCCGTTGTGCTTATCATTCTGATAGCCCCGGGCATACTACTGATGATTGCTGGGCCCTGAGAAATAAAGTTCAAGACCTTATCGATGCGAAGGAAATTCAGTTTGAGGTGCCTGAGAGGCCAAATGTTGTAACTGCTCCTATGCCCCAGCATAGAGTAAATGCCGTCGAGGAAGATTTATATGCTGTTTCGGTGAATGATGTTACTACCCCTCTATTGACTGTTAAGAGGAACCTACTGCTAGCCGGTTTATTTCCGGGTTGTAGCAAGGGTTGCCTCCTCTGTGCTGTTATCCCTACCGGTTGTCCGCTGCTGAAATCAGGCATCCAAAGCTTGATGGATAGCAAAGAAATTTTGTTCAAGAAAACTGCAGTTCCGTTTGTTTCCGCTGAAGAAGTATTTGTCTTCACAATTTTCAACAATCCTACCAAGGCTCTCCCAAGGAAGCCAGTCAAAATTATGTCTGTTGCACCCATTACCATTACTGTTCCGGGGCCTCTCCCCTATGAATCTGACAAGGCTGACCCATGGCATTATGGAGCAGACGTGTATGTGCTTGGAGTGAAGCAGGAGTTCAACACCAGTACCAGTATCAGTAACATCACTGGTCCCGCCAAGATTACTCGCAGTGGCAGGCTCTTCTCGCCTGACATTGCACCACCAGTTATCCGAAAACCTCTTATCATCACACCCGCAAGTGTGCATGTTCCAAATCAAGTTCCTGTGTCTACTATTGCCGCCGAGTCCTCTGATACTCGGGGCAAAGAAGTTGCTACCGATTTGCCTGCCCGGACGGAGGCACCAAAAAAGACTGCTGTTGAAGCCTTCCAGCAAGAGATGGAGGAAATCCTTAAAATCATTAAAAAGAGTGACTTCAATGTCGTTGAACAGCTGGGGCATACCCCCTCCAAAATCTCTATGCTGTCATTGCTGCTGTGCTCAGAGGCCCACGCCAAGGCCCTGATTTCATTTCTAAAAAAGGCCCATGTGCCGCAAGAGACCTCTGCAGATCAATTCATTGACTGTGTGGCTAATTTGACCGCTGACAATGGTTTGGGCTTCTCGGATGCAGACCTGACCGACAAGGGAAAAAATCACAATGATGCCCTGCATGTTTCCATAGAATGCAGGGGCACTACTCTCGCACACATGTTGGTGGACACCGGTTCTTCCCTAAATGTGTTGCCCAAGAAGGCCTTAGATCGGTTGGATTGTGAGGGCCTGGAATTGAAACCTAGTAACATCATTGTTAGAGCCTTCGACGGTTCTAAGAGAATGGTGCATGGTGAGGTAAACATTCTTATTCGTGTGGGTTCCCAAGTATTTGACTCAACGTTCTACGTGATGGATATTCGTCCGTCTTATTCCTGTTTGCTGGGTCGACCTTGGATTCACAAGGCTGGGGCCGTAACATCCACTCTACACCAGAAGCTCAAATATCCTGTCAAAGGGAAGATTGTTACTGTGCAGGGAGAGGAGGAATATATGGTTAGTCACTTGAATTCATTCCGGTATATCGAGATGGACGGGGAGTTTATTGAAACCCCCTTTCAACATTTTGAGGAGGTACCTCCAACGTTGGCGTCAGCTGAGGCAGTGGTTGAAGAAGACTTTCATTTGAAGATGGCTTCCTTGAAGGATGCCCGGGATGTGATCGAGAAAGGAAAATGTGCAAATTGGGGTCAACTTCCTGACTTCACTCAAAAGAATGACAAGTTTGGGCTGGGCTTTACTGCAGAGGCTCAGAGGGATGTTCGCAAAGAAAGGATCAGAAAGGCTCCGGTGTTCATAACCAACCCAAGGGTGAATGCTATCGAGGAGGACATAGAGGAAGCAGAATTTGACAGTTGGATCTATCCAACAACCAGCAACGGACCAAGCAACTGGACGGCCAAATATTTTACACCTATTACATTTGTCACGCAGTAAGGAACTCTTTTGTTTTCAATTTGTAACAAACAATATGTTGAAACTTTTATTGGCTCGGTGTCCTACCCGGGGCACCGTGGCTCAATTTGTGAGGGCTTTTTGTATGACATTTCCATATATCATTAATCAAAACATTGGACGTTTGTTGCATTTCAAATCTTGTTCTCTTTTTCTTTGTGTTATATATTGCAAAACAACTATATTTACACACACTCACTTATACAGGTTTTAATCCACTCTGGATCTCACTGGTAACAGCTCTGCTACTGCCAGTTATGACTTCGAAAATCCGATCAACTTGGCCGAAGAAGAAGGTGAAGATGATTGCGAAGTGCCTAGTGAACTCGCAAGACTGCTACTCCAGGAAGAGAGGGCCATTCAGCCGCATGAAGAGCCGGTGGAAACAGTGAACCTAGGTACTGAGACAGATAGAAAAGAAGTCAAGATTGGTGTCAATCTAGAGCTCAGCGTGAAGCAACGATTGATCCAGATGCTGCATGATTACATGGAAATATTTGCTTGGTCTTACGAAGACATGCCTGGTTTGGATGCCGACATTGTGGTTCATCACCTGCCTACCAAGGAAGACTGCCCTCCGGTAAAGCAAAAGGTCTGCCGTATGCGTCCAGAGATGTCCGAAAAGATCAAAGCTGAGGTTATGAAGCAATTCGATGCCGGGTTTCTAGCAGTGACTTCTTATCCACAGTGGGTGGCTAACGTGGTTCCAGTGCCAAAGAAAGATGGTAAAGTCAGAATGTGTGTCGACTACAGGGATTTGAACAGGGCCAGCCCTAAAGATGATTTCCCTCTGCCTCATATCGATGTTCTGGTTGATAATACTGCTTAACACAAGGTGTTCTCCTTCATGGATGGTTTTTCAGGGTATAATCAGATTAAGATGGCTCCTGAAGATATGGAAAAGACTACCTTTGTTACTCAGTGGGGCACCTTCTGCTACAAGGTCATGCCATTCGGGTTGAAAAATGTTGGGGCAACCTACCAACTTGCCATGGTTGCTTTATTTCATGACATGATCCACCATGAGATTGAAGTGTACGTCGATGATATGATTGCAAGGTCCCAAACTGAGGAGGAACACCTTGACCATCTGCGGAAGCTGTTTGACCGTCTGAAGTTGTACAAGCTGAGGTTGAACCTAAACAAGTGCACCTTTGGGGTGAGGTCTGGAAAACTACTAGGTTTCATTGTAAGCGACAAGGGTATTCAAGTGGATCCTGCCAAGGTAAAAGCCATTCAAGAGATGCCAGTTCCTAAGACAGAGAAAGAAGTCTGAGGCTTTCTAGGACGACTGAATTATATTGCCCGATTCATCTCACATCTAACTGCTACCTGTGAGCCAATCTTCAAATTTCTGAGGAAAGATCAAGTAGTACGTTGGAACGATGAATGTCAGGCCGCTTTCGAAAAGATAAAGGAGTATCTCTAAGAACCACCCATTCTTATGCCACCAGTAGAAGGGAGACCTCTGATACTATACTTGACCATACTTGACAATTCAATGGGGTGTGTGCTGGGGCAGCATGACGAGTCTGGCCGAAAAGAGCACGCTATTTATTACCTGAGCAAAAAGTTTACCGACTGTGAGTCTCGGTACTCACTGCTCGAGAAAACTTGTTGCGCTCTGGTATGGGCTGCTCGCCGGCTGAGACAGTATATGCTGATTCACACTACTCTGTTGATTTCAAAAATGGATCCAATCAAGTACATATTCGAAAAGCCTGCTCTATCTGGGAGAATAGCAAGATAGCAAATGATCTTGACAGAATATGATATCCAATACACAACTCAAAAAGCCATCAAGGGAAGTGTATTGGCAGATCATTTGGCACACCAACCTGTGGACGATTACCAATCTTTGAACTTTGAATTTCCAGACGAAGATATCATGGTAGTAACTGATTGTGAAGTACCTGGACCGGATGAAGGACCTGAGGAAGGATCCCGATGGTCTATGCACTTTGACGGCGCCTCCAACGCTTTGGGTAATGGTATCGGCGCTGTGATCATATCCCCAAAAGGCACTCATACTCCACTCACCGCCCGACTGTGTTTCAACTGCACCAACAACATGGCAGAATATGAGGCATGCATCATGGGTCTTCAAGCTGCGATTGACTTAAGGATCAAGTTTCTGAGTGTCTTCGGAGATTCCTCTCTCGTGATCAATCAGATCAAAGGGGAGTGGGATACGAAACACCCAAATCTTATTCCTTACAAGGAGTATGTGTTGACTTTACTTCCCCACTTTAAAGAGATAACCTTTGAGCACTTCCCAAGAGAGGAGAAACAGTTAGCGGACGCACTAGCTACGATGTCTTCAATGTTCAAAGTCAAATGGGACAACGAGGCTCCCCGGATCATTATCTGGAAGTTGGACGAACTTACATACTGTTGCGATCTTGAGGCCAAAGAGGTAACCAAAAAACCCTGGTATCATGAGGTGAAGAGATACTTGGAAGCCCAGGAATACCCCGAAGGTGCGTCTGTCAATGACAAGAAGTTCCTAAGAAGGTTTGCGGCAAAATTCTTCCTCAGCAACGACATTCTCTACAAACGAAACCATGATTCAACTTTACTGCGTTGTGTGGATAAGACTGAAGCAGAGAAGATCATGGTAGAGCTACATGAAGGTACATTCAGAACACATTCCATTGGACACACCATGGCAAAGAAAATCCTTCGGGCAGGATATTTCTGGTCCACAATGGAAGCCGACTGTTACCAACATTCTCGAACTTGTCATAAATGCCAGATCTACGCTGATAAGGTGCACATCCCTCCGGTTCCTCTGAACGTCCTGACGGCACCTTGGCATTTTGCAATGTGAGGCATTGATATGATCGGCGAGATCCGACCGACGGCATCCAACGGGCATCGTTTCATCTTGGTAGTGATTGATTACTTCACGAAGTGGGTGGAGGCAGCTTCTTACGCCACGGTGACCAAGAGCGTCGTGGCACGTTTCATTCGGCACAACCTGATCTGTCGATACAGCGTCCCGGAAAGGATCATTACGGATAATGGTACCAATCTTAACAATAAGATGATCACTGAGCTCTGCGAACAATTTAAGATACAACACCACAACTCTTCTCCTTACCGGCCGAAGATGAATGGGGCTGTAGAAGCAGCAAATAAGAATATCAAAAAGATTGTGCAGAAGATGACAGTGACCTACAAAGATTGGCACGAAATGTTACCGTTTGCTCTTCATGGGTACCGTACCTCAGCAAGGACATCAACTGGGGCAACTCCTTTTTCCTTGGTCTATGGCATGGAGGCAGTCTTGCCGATTGAAGTCCAGATACCCTCTCTCCGGATAATGAAGGATGCAGACTTGAGTGAAGATGACTGGATCCAGACTCGACTTTATCAATTAAACCTAATTGACGAAAAGAGACTCACCGCTATCTGTCATGGTCAGACGTACCAAAAACGGATGATCAGGGCATTTAACAAGAAAGTCAGACCACAAGAGTATCAAGTTGGGGACCTGGTAATCAAATGCATCATCCTTCCTCAAAGTGATCCCCGGGGCAAATGGACCCCTACGTACGAAGGCCATTTGTGGTTAAACATGTGTTCTCAGGAGGAGCCATGATTCTAACCACCATGGATGGTGACGACCTTCCTCACCCCGCCAATGCAGACATAGTAAAAAGATACTACACATGAATAAAAGACCCGCTAGGTTGACATACCTAGGCAAAAATAAGGGCTTCCCGGTGAATCAAAAGGGTTCGGGCAAAAATAAGGGATGAAATGAAAAAAAATCTGTACACCCGGCAAGTCGAAAACCTGAAAAGGCGGCTTGGGCAAAAATGGGTATCCCGGTGGACTGAAAACCCGAAAGGGCGGTCCAAGCAAAAGTTAGGGATAAAGCGTAACACTATGTCTCATTGGATCACCTTGCATCCAGAATTCGGCATCAACTATCGGGCTCAGGCTTCGGCATTGATCAATCAGCTTCATCTTCAACTAAGCAGCAAAGTGATGAGACGCTTGAAGACATTAAGGCGATAGCAGAGTTGGAACCCAGTGGGAATATTTTTCACATATCTGTTTTGTTTCCTTTTCAAAATTGTATAGATTTTATGATTTTCGGCGGCGTTCTCTTACTAGGACGTCAGCCTCTTGTACAAAAACGCCTATTTACAGGCAAAATTCAAAATCAATACAAGTTCACTTTTCCAAACAAATTGCCAATTGTTTTTCCTTTTTTCTGTTTTGTCTTGCGAAGAACGTCCAATGTTCATTTTTGATATATGTATTTGACATTAAATTGCTAATTCATAAATACTTGCATATGAATCAAAAGACTAATTACAGGTGACATCAGAAGCAGGGGCAATGTAGAATTGTCCAGGCAGTCTAGTTGCTTTGTCCGCCAAGGTACCAATATAGGTCCAACTGAAGAATGTGACCAAGTTACCTCAATTCCCCAACGGAGTATAGGCATTCATCAACAAGCATCCCCGGCAGTCTTGATCTAAGATTGTTCCCCGGCGGAATACAGACACTCCAGTGGAACCATTTTCCAGTACAGTCCGAAAGTTTCCCCAGGAAATTTGGAATCCATATCCCCAACAGGTCTTGAAGCTTATCCCCAGTAGATTCTGGAAGCTTATCCCCTGCAGAGTACGGACGTCTCTCCCGGGCTTTATTCAAAGTTATTCCTCACAAAGGCTTATGACTGGGTTATCCTCAACTAAATACCACGGAAGATCGTCCTCGGCAAAGTTCTTCCTATCCCCAGCGGAGTTCATCAAAGTTCCCCAACATAACTTATCAACAAAATCCCCTGCGGAGTTTATCATTGTTATCCCCAGCGGAATCCATCATCAAAATCCTCAGCAGAGCTCTCATCAAAACCTCAGCAAGGTATCTCTTCCCGCAGGATAATTCCCCTTAGAATAATTCCCCTCAGAATAATCTCTCCAACAAGTTTATTCCCCAACAGAGTCATCTTCTCCTACCGGTGTATTCTTGCAACCATCATCCCTAGCAGAAACGAAGAACTCTACTCTTCAACATCAGCCCAGGAGTTTATTCCCCAGTCGATCATCAAGGATTTAATTTTCCTAGACGAAAATACATTCATAAACATTTCATATTTCATACATCTTGCTTACATACATGATAAAGTGCATACAACACTATCTCATTTTGAACATCGTGACATCATGCATCATGACATTGCATACAACTGATGTTTTGCCTTTTCAGGGAAAAAGACAACCCAAAAGACAACTACCTTCAACTGTCACAATTCCAGATTCGATTCCTGTATCTAGCCAGGGCACATCTGTGAGTGATCAGTTTCCAGATTCGATTTCTGTATCCAGCCAGGGCACATCTGAAGAGTTTGAAGATTCGATTCCTGTATCCATCCAGGGCATATCTGTTGACGACTATTTCCAGATTCGATTCCTGTATCCAGCCAGGGCACGTCTGAAGAGTTTGAAGATTCGATTCCTGTATCCAGCCAGGGCATATCTGTTGACGACTATTTCCAGATTCGATTCCTGTATCCAGCCAGGGCACATCTGAAGAGTTTGAAGATTCAATTCCTGTATCCAGCCAGGGCATATCTGTTGACGACTAATTCTAGATTCGATTCCTGTATCTAGCCAGGGCACATCTGAAGAGTTTGAAGATTTGATTCCTGTATCCATCCAGGGCATATCTGTTGACGACTAATTCCAGATTCGATACCTGTATCCAGCCAGGGCATATCTGCGAGCAACCGATTGTAGACTCGACACCTGTATCTAGCCAGGGCATGTCTGCATGAAGAGATTGAAGATCAACACCTGTAACAAGCCAGGAAAACATCTGTCTTTCTCAAAATACACAAGTTCTCGCTAAGGAATCTCTTATGCGATCAACACTTCCAAATGGCATCTATAAGCCCATCTCCCTATCCACCATATCACCAAAGGGCATCTATAAGCCCATTCCCGACATCACATTTGTTGATACTCCAACATGCGAGTGCAAATTTCAGGGCACTCTAGTGTCCAATCTCCTTTTACCCTCGAGTCACGAAAGGCAAACTTACCAATCTAACTCTTCAGGTTCAAGAAGATTGAACAGGGGCAACTGTTATACCCCAAAATTATCCCTCCCATTCTCTCAACATTTTTCTCATCACAAGGCCCTTGGAGCTCAAGATCCAATTAGGGTTTCCTCTGCAAGACTTCTCCTAGCACTGTTGACCCAAATTAGGCTTTGTGTTTGCACAAAGATATTTTGACCTGAAATGCCTAAGATGACTTTCATGCTTCATGTTGGACTCCCAAGTTTATCCATACCAAGTTTCAAGTCTTGATTCCAAATTTTGCCCAGTCAATTGGACAGTTGACCTAGAAATCAGCTGTATTGGGAAAAAAGTCAATTGTGGCCAATTGACAGTCAAATCTCATGAAAATTGACCCACATCAACATTATGAACTCATATGGACCATTTGATCAAGTTTGGATCACAATTCCATAAGAAATTTGATCAGATCACCAAAAGGACAAAATGGTCATTTTTAGGGTTTTGACTGCACAAAGGCAATTTTTGACTGTTTGACCTAGACAATGGCAAACCAAGCTCACATATGGACTCAAGGACCCCATGGAATTGTCTTGACATACTCAACAAGTTCAAAAGATCCCAAATGCACAAGATTGACAGTTGAATTTCCCAGTCAATTGATCAATTTTGACTGTATACTGAAAAGTCAAACTTTGACTTTTTGGTCAAAATCAAGTGTCAAGATTCATTTTTCATCAAAACATGCCAAATCATGAAACTTGTTCATCAAGAAATCAAGAATTGCAAATTAGGGTTTGAAATGAGGATTTTCATAACTTAGAATTTTTCTAAGTTATAAAAAACCCTAATTTTTTCCTAACTTTGCCCCACTTTCTCACCAAGATTCATTTGGATTCAAGGAAAAGTCAAAACATGAAAGTTGTAGTCCATTGCAAAATCTACAACTTTGATGCACAAAGTTTTCCAAAAAGAAGCTTGTAGCTCAAGTTACAATTTTTGGAACAAGGGTACCAAACCATTCTTAACTTAGAGAAATTTTGAACCATTTTAGGCAGGATTTTTGCCTAACTTCAAGACCATTTTTCATATGCTTCCACTTGGAATTTCAATTTGCATTTCAAAGATGGATTGTAGTACACATTCTAAGCTTTCCAAAATGTCCAAGAACTCATCAAACAACCTCATGGTTAGCGAGAATCGAATTTGGCAAGTTGGGAAAAACTCACTTTTGATTTGGCCAATTTACATGTTCATACACTTAAGCAATTTTGAACTCAACTTGCATTCCTTGATTACAGGTCCTATATCCCTTTTGAACTCAATAATTTAATTCTAACTCATTGTGCCAAGACCTTATTTTGTGTGTTCAAGCATTGTATGCAAAACTAAGCCATAAATAGAAAAAGCAAATTAGCCATTCTTGAAAAGTTGAACTTTATGTCAAATGCAAATCCAAGCAAGTACAGGGCAAATCCTTTTGGCACAAGTTTATGAACAAAACACACTGATCAAGGGGAAAGGTTGCAGCATAGATTGGGGGCATGCATCAGTCTAGAACACAACTTGGACATTTGTTGTTTAAAGTTGAAGAAAGCTAGCATAACAACTAACAACTCTCATCTCAGCAAAAACCAGCTTAGGCAAACTTGTCAAACACATTCCAAACAATCACCTTGACCTGAAACACGAGCTAAACACCTTCCAAACCTCATCAAACCTCAAAACACCATAGAACTGCCCAAAACAGGGCACCTGCTGCAGATTGAGTTCCATAACTCAATCCATTCGTGCATTCTTGCCAAAACCACTTCAAACACATCCCACATCATCCCTTGAAACTGTTCCAAGCCCTAAACAAGACTTGTAACATCCCTAGCTAACATCACCATTTTCATTTTTCTGGTTTTGCAGTTGAAGTACCATAGCACGATTCTCTTGGTTACCAGGCAAACTAAAGGTTGGAATAGCATCCTGAGACATCAAGGAAGCTATACAAATCATTAACTTGCCTTGTACTCATCTCCATTGCCAGACACGATTCCAACTGAACAGGTAAGTTCATGAACTTGTATCTCTCTATCCAGGCATTGTTAGGTTTAGATTTGTGAAGAAAATATGTCACATTCATAGCCCTGAACATGCCCATGTAAGTAGTTTTCATTTATGTTATGTGTGCTATGAGAATTTGATGTCTGAACATGGAACAAAAACTAGGTCAGGAATTGGGGGAGAAGAAATTCTCTCTCATTTCTGAGAGTTAGATTGATTTCTTTATATGTCTAGAATCGTGGTTTCAAGCTCTACAGGTTTCATGTTGGAAGATTTGGCAAAAGATCAAGGAATCTGGAGATAGCAAACGCGTGTTTTTTTGAACAGAAATGCTGGAGGTTAAAGATGACAGGGTCTTTAGGCTGGGCCTGTTTCACTTTTCTTATTTGTACCCTATGTTTGCTTTTGAACCCCCCTGGCCCATTGTGCTTATTTGAGACATTTTCTTGATTTTTCTTTTTATTTCTGACTTATTTATTTTTTCTAATAATATTAAAAATATAAAAAATATTTTTTAAACCATTTTTGAATTTATTAGGCATTTATTTGTTTAAAATAATGTTTGTACATAAATAAATACCTAGATATACTTTTATTTAAAAAATACTAAAAAATAATGTAAACACATTTATTTTCTAATTTTTATTTTATTTTATCTTATGAAAATATTTTGTATAAAATATATCTTTTTTTTAATAAGTATTAAATAGTTTATTTTTGTATATAATATATATTTAGTAAATAATACAAATACATATATGTATATTAGTATATTTAGGTTAAAAATACAAAATATATACATTTTTATTTTTATTAATTTTTAACATTAAAAATACCTTTTTGACAAATATACTTCATTTTTATTTTATTTTTGTACATAATTAATAACATTGTATATATTAAATAATAAATACATTTTATTTATAAAATTAGGGTTTTGCCCTAAATACATAAAATACCAAATTTTATTTTGCTTACTTAATACATGAAAAATACATTTTTACATACATATAAAAAAAGAAAACCTTTTTGCATTTTGCATATTTATTTTATTTAAATATTGTGTAGTTAATACCTTTTATTTAGTAAAATTAGGGTTTTTGCCCTAAACATGAAAATATTCAAAAATTAATTTTCTTTTAATTATTTTTTATTTGTGAATAAAATATACACTTACACAAAAAATACTTTCACATACACATTGTTCTTTTCTTATACATCCATACATTTATATTTATCGCACTTCAATTTGGTTGTAAATTATTGGACACTACATTCCTAAAGTCTCATCCCCATTTGAACATTTGTACCCCCATTCCCATATATTGTGTTGTAATAACTTAGGAACTTTATTTTTCGCACTTTAAAGCTTTCTAATTATGCCATGTTAGAATTAGGGTTTGTATGCAAATCAATTAACCAAAAATAGTTTGACCTAATTTCAAGATAATCAAGCATGAAAATGGACAACACTAATCACACTTGCACCCCTAGGGTATTCCACTTGTTGCCTTCAATAATGGGCCATATTGCATGTTAGGTCTCTTTGGGCAAAACAAACACAATTCAAATGATCATAGTCCCTCGATGACGCTTTCAAAGTTGCCTAAAAAATGATCAAGTCCCTCCAAGAGAAATTGCCCAAAGATACTTGGCACCATTGCAATTATGGTCTAAACGATGACCCGCGCCCGTCCCTTTCACATCCTAACACAAGATTGTCCACAAAATACAATGGTGGAACAAAATTGTTAAAAGGGTTAAAACATAGCAAAGATCTTTGAGAAATATAGGGTAGATAGCTCTTGGTTACTTGCCAACTTGCAAAATAAAACACTTGCCTATTTTTTTTTCAAACCACACATCACTACACTTTCAAAAACAATGAAAACCTTTTCAAAAGACATACACCTTTGTATACATCCCAACATGGATCATTACAAAGGTTGCCACCACATTGGATTTCTTTTCAAAACATTTTCAAACCCACACACACAAAGCACCATTTCAAACAATTGAAAATCAAGGCAAGTTGATCTAAGCAAGTAACTAAGAGCCCATGGATAACCATGGATAGAAAGGGTGCTAATACCTTCCCTTTCTATAATCTACTCCCCGAACCCAAGAAAACATCTCAAAGGTTTTTGCTGTGCTTTTTAACCTTTCCTTAGGATAAAATAAAAAGTCGGTGGCGACTCTTGCTCAACCGAAACATTTGCGAATACAAACACAAAACCTCAAGTCAGTTCTCCCACCGTATCACACCATGCATTGTGACAAGTTTGTATATTTGTATAGAAGGGATACCGAGTCAGCTCTTCACTAGTTGTGCAAGCCTTAGCCCTTTTGCCACTTTTCTTGCATTTGAAGCAAAGTTGACATGACCAATCCCACATGCTTGTACTAGCTGTCTTGAGAGCTGATAAGAGTTGGTACACATTGCTTGAGACCTGTAGAAATTTCTTGTACTAAAGGGACAGGTTCAATGCTCAAGATTGACAAAGTTACAAAAGTTGCCCTTTATGAAAATGGCATTGTGCACTTTTGGCCTAAAATGGAAATGTATCTTGTGTAAAGGTTCAAAAGCAAAGATAAAGCCTTTGTCAACTGAGTTTGCATTTAATTATGGAGTGTATAGCAAGCTTAGGACCTATAAAGCAAGATACAACCAGCCTAGATTTGATTTGCAACTTGATGCTTTGTGAAAATGGCTTGAACAAAAGTGAGAAAATGCCAACTTCCCTTCTTCGATTCTCCCTACTCAAAAATGATCTTAGAGAGTTCTTGGACATTTTGGAAATCTTACAATGTGCTATATAATCCATATTTGAAATGCAATTTGAGATACCTCTTGGAACTAGGTGAAAAATGTCCATGAAGTTTGTGATACGGTGGGAGAACTGACTTGAGGTTTTGCGTTTGTGTTCGCAAATGTTTCAGTTTAGCAAGAGTCGCCACCGACTTTTTATTTTATACTAAGGAAAGGTCAAAATGCACAGGAAAGACCTTTGAGATGTTTTCTTGGGTTCGGGGAGTAGATTATAGAAAGGGGAGGTATTAGCACCCTTTCTATCCATGGTTATCCATGGGCTCTTAGTTACTTGCTTAGATCACTTGCCTTTGCTTTTCAATTGTTTGAAATGGTGCTTTGTGTGTGTGGTTTTGAAAATGTTTTGAAAAAGATGCCTTGTCTAGGCAACCTTTGTAATGATTCTTGTTTGAATATATACAAAGGTGTGTGTCTTTTTGAAAAGATATTCCAATGTTTTGAAAGTTGTCTTTGAAGTTGTTTTGAAGTTGTGTTGTGAAGTGTGTTTGAAAATGGCAAGGATGTTTTGCAAGATTTGATCAAGTAACTAAGAGTTGTCTACCCCATTTTACTCAAAGATATTTCTTATGTTTTTAACTCTTTTAACAGTGTTGTTTCACCATTGTATTTTGTGAACAACCTTGTTTTAGGATGTTAAACAGGACAGGCGCGGGTCATCGTATAGACCATGATAGCAATGGTGTCAAGTATTTTTGGCAATTTTCTTAAGGGACTTTGATCATTTTGTTTAGGAAACTTAGATAGAGTCATCGAGGGACTATGATCTTTTGTTTTGTTTTTGTTTTGCCAAAGTACTTGACATGCATACCATGGCCCATTTTTGAAGGCAACAAGTGGATTGAAACCCTAGGGGTGTAAGTGTGCATTGTGTTTGTTTTTCATGCATTGTTATCTTAGATTAGGTCAAGCTAATTGTTGATTTGATTTTGCATACAAACCCTAGGTCTAATCATGGCATAATTGAAAGCATTTAAATGTGCGAGAATTTAAATTCTGCACTATTACAACATGATATAGGGAGGGGGGTACAAATTTGAATTGGGGATTATTTTGCAAGAAATTAAATCCTAAATTATTACAACCAAATTGAATGTGTGAGGAATAATATTTAAATGTATTATGCAAGAAATGTTTTTTTATGTATGAAAAAAAAGTATTTTTAATGTGAAATGTAAATAAATAAAAAGTCAATTTCAATTATTTTGTTTTTTAGGGCAAAAACCCTAATTTCTTAAATAAATAATATTATTTATTATTTATATACAATAATATATCAATTTATACAAAAAATAAAAGTATATTGAAAAAAAAGTATTTTTAGTATAAAATATTAATAAAAATAAAAATGTATTATTTTTGTGTTTTTTTGTTCTAATTACTTAACAATATATATATATATATATATATATATATATATATATATATATATATATATATATATATATATATATATATATATATATATATATATATATATGTATTAAATATATTAAGTGTGTATAAAAATAAAATAAATTATTTACAAAGTGTATATATTTCAAGAAAATGTTTTCAAATGTGTATAAAATAATAAATAAAAATAAAAGTGTTTTTTTACATTATTTTTACATTTAAACAAAAAGTAAATATAAAGTATTTAATGTATTAATACTAGAAACAAATAAAATAAATACCAAATAAATACAAAAATTTATGAAAATATTTTTTAAGTATTTTTTATATTAGAAAATAAAATATCAAAATCAGAAATGGAATAAAAATGCAAAAATGACAAATATACAAGAAATGGGCCAGGGGGTGTAAAAAGAAAAGAGGGGGGGTGCCAAAAGCAAGCCTGTACAGGCCCAGCCCAGAAACAACTTCATCTTCTTCCCTTGCACAGAAACGCGCGCGCTGTGTATACAAAATGCTATCTCCTGATTCCTTGCTTTTTTGACAAAACTCATAACATGAAACTTGTAGAGCATCAAACAACGAATCTAACCATATAAAAAACTTAAGCTAACTCTCAAAGATCAGAGAGAATTTCTCTGGCCCTAATTCTTAACCTAGTTTTTTCAGAAAGTTCATGAACAAAATTCTCCTAGCACGATTAATATAAATGAAAACTAAGCACATGTATGGTTTCAGGGCTATGAATACAACATCTTTCATTCACAAACCTAAGTCTAACTATTCCTAAATAGAGAGATAGAAGTTCATGAAATACCTGTTTCAGTTGACTTCGAGCTGGACAATGCAGCAACTTCCAAGATTGTTTGAGGTTCTTTTGAGCTTGCCCGAGGTCCACTGAAGCTTTCCCAATGCTTGGTTTATTTTGAAGTATCCTGAATCGTGCTATAAAACTCAACCTGCAAAGCTTCCAAACAAAAATGGCAATGTGTGTTAATGGAGTTACAGCAACTTATGGATGGTCTGGATAGCTCAGGTATGTTGGTTGGAAGGTGTTTGAAGTAGCTTTGGACAAAACACACGATGGAATTTGATGGTGGCTTGCAAAATGCAGAACTGGCCCTGTTTTGCAAGAAAATGGGGATTTTGTGCACAAGGAGTTTTGAGGGGTCAAGGGCTCGTGCTTCTGGCTTGCTAGGGTGTATGAAACTTGTTTGACAACTTTGTTTTAGTTGGTTTTATCAGATGTGAGAGATGCATTGTTTTTGACAAGTTTTCTTCTTCTTGAAGCAAAAGAGTGGAAGTGAGGTTATAGACTTGTACAGGCCATCCTATCACCCTGCACACAACCCTCTTGGACCCTCTAATTAGTGGATTTTGTTTGCAGCATAAGATCTGGTTCAATGCTCTAGGATGTTGTTTTGACATAAAGCAAAGTTCAAGCAAAAATGGCATTGTTACTTTTTCCATTTAAGGCTTAATCTAGTGTACAATACCCTAATGAACAAGACAATGCCTTGGCTCAATGGATATGCATTAAATTATGGAGTACAAACTGGTTTAGAGGCCTGTAATTGTGTACCAAGCTAGCTAGATCCGATTTGGCAAGTGGTATGAACATGTATTGGCCATGGGTCAAAGTGAGTTTTTGCCAACTTCAAGCATTCGATTCTCCCTAACCACAAAGGTGTTTGAGGAGTTCTTGGACAAATTGGAAAGCTTGCAAAATGTAATATAATCCATCTTTGAAATGAAACTTGAAACTCCAAGTGGAACTATGTGAAAAATGGCCAAGAAGATGGGTCAAAATCCTACCTAAACTAGGGCAAAATTTCTCTAAGTTAAAAGTTTTAGATACCCTTGTTCCAAAAATCATAACTTGAGATACAAGTTTCTTTTGCGAAAACTTTGTGAATCAAAGTTGTAGAAGTTGTGATGGACTACAACTTTCATGTTGCAAGATTTGTTTAAATCCATTTTCATATTGGTGAAAAAATGGGACAAAGTTAGGAAAAATAAGAAAATTTTATAACTTAGAAAGTTTCTAAGTTATGAAATTTTTCCATTTTAAACCCTAATTTGCATTTTTGGGTTTCTTGATGAACAAGTTTCATAATTTGACATGTCTTGATGAAAAATGACCCTTGGCACTTGATTTTGACCAAAAAGTCAAAGTTTGATTTTTCAGTATACAGTCAAATTTTGATCAGTTGACTGAAAAATTCATCTGTCAAACCTCTGCATTGGAGATCTTTTGAACTTGTTGAATAGGTAAAGACAAAGTCATTAAGTCATTGAGTCCATGGTTGAGCTTGATTTTCCATTGGTTAGGTCGAACAGTCAAAAAATTTCTTTGTACAGTCAAAACCCTAAAAATGACCATTTTGCCCTTTTGATGATTTGATCAAATTTCTTGTGGAATTGTGATCCAAACTTGATCAAATGGTTCATATGAGTTCATAATGTTGATTTGGGTCAAATTTCATGAGGTTTGACTGTCAATTGGCCACTGTTGACTTTTTCCCCAATATAATTGATTTCTAGGTCAACTGTCCAATTGATTGGGCAAAAATTTGAATCAAGGCTTGAAACTTGGTATGGACAAACTTATGAGTCCAACATGAAGTATGAAATTCAATTTGGGCATTGTAGGTCAAAACATCACTGTGCAAACTCAAACCCTAATTTAGGTCAACAATGCAAGGAGGTGTCTTGAGCAGAGCAACCCCTAGCTTGATCTTGAGTTCCAAGAGTCTTGTAATGAAAAATGTTGATGAAATGAGAGGGAAAATTTTGGGGTACAACAGTTTCCCTTGTTCAATCTTCTTGAACTTGAAGAGTTAGATTGGCAAGTTTTCCTTTCGTGACTCGAAGTTAAAAGAGGATTGGACACTAGAGTGCCCGTAAATTTGCACTCGTCAAAACATAGATGCGGGAATGGCTTAAAGATGCCATTTGGAGATGGTAGAATCTTGCTGGAGATGGGCTTAAAGATGCCATCCAAGAATGTTTGCGGAATTACAATGTGGTAGGTCAGAAGAATGAGTATTAAAATGGTATCCGTGTCTGGAATGCATTTGAACTGTATCTGGATACTGAGTCTGTATGAGCGAAAGAATGGCGTACGTGTCTGGAGCGTATCTGAGCTGTAACGGTATTTGAACTTTGAATGAATATCAGAATGACTACCGTTTCTGGAGTGTATCTGTATTGTACCTGAATTCTGAACGGGCAATAGAGAAATATCTGTGTATGGAGCATCTCTGAACCGGGGGTCTAAATAAGCAATAGATTAGCATCCGCGTTTGGAGCTTCCATAAACTGTTTTCAAAAGTTGAGTTTGAACAAGCGATAGATTAACATCCGTGTTTGGGGAATCCGTAAACTGTTTTCAGAAGTCTTGAAGTTGAATAAGCAATAGATTAGCATCCATGTTTGGAAGCATCCGTAAAATGTTTTCAAAAGTTGAGTCTGAACAAGCGATAAATTAACATCCGTGTTTGGGGAATCCGTAAACTGTTTTCAGAATTCTAAAAGTTGAATAAGCAATAGATTAGCATCCATGTTTGGAAGCATCCGTAAACTGTTTTCAAAAGTTGAGTCTGAACAAGCGATAGATTAACATCCGTGTTTGGAGAATCCGTAAACTGTTTTCAGAAGTCTTGAAGTCTGTATAAGTAGCAGAATGACTTCCGTATCTGGAGTATATCTGAGACTGTAACTGGGGTTGAGATCTGTATAAGTAGCAGAATGACTTCTGTGTCTGGAGTATATCTGAGACTGTAACTGGGATTGAGATCTGTATAAGTAGTAGAATGACTTCCGTGTCTGGAGTATATCTGAGACTGTAACTGGGATCTGAATAAGTGACAGAATGACTCCCGTGGCGACTGCACTAGGGAGAATCAAACTGCTGGTGTAAAGGTCAGAATGGCATCCGTGTTTGGAGCATATCTGATCTTGAAGTTGATAGTTGAATCTGAATGAGAGATAGAATGGCCACCGTGTCTGGAGCATATCTAGTCTGTATCGGATTGCTGAAGTCTGAATGAGTAGTAGAATGACCACCGTGTCTGGGGTATATCTGTACTGTATTTGACTTGAAATTCTGAATGAGTGATAGAATTATTGCGTGTCTGGGGTGTATCCATACTGTATCGGAATAATTGTTAACAATAGCCTTTTAATCTCATCCTGAAAAGGGTAAAATGTTAGCTAAAACACAAAGTTATGCTGTATGATATGTATGATGCAATGAACTGTGTTTCATCAATGTTCATGATATATGGATGTAATGGATGCGCATGTAAACTGAGTAGCTGTCCTGCTGAGGAAAATAAATCATTGACAACTGGAGATAATGAAATCTTAGATTTCTGTCGGGGAAAGTATATCCTTGACCGATGTTGGGGATTCCAAAAATCTTTGATTATTGAAGATGAGAAATCCTTACTGACTGCTTGGGGATTAAAGATATCTGATTGTTGAGAATGAGAAATCTTGGGACCACTACTGGAGATTGAAAATCCTTTGCGATTCGTGGGGATTAACAAGGCCTTTGACGACTTCTGCAGGGAATGGGAATTCTTCACGACCTTCCTGGGAAATAGGAAAAACTCTGAAAAATCTCTACTGGGGAGTTAAAACCTAGGAGGCTTCTTCTTGGAGAAATGAGACCGAGAATCTTCGATCTTGCTGGGAGATAACTCTGGGGAAAATGTTCATTATTCTGGTTCTGTTGGGGATAGGATTTTCAGGGTTTTCGGGCTCCACTGGGAATCTTGAAGCTTGACTCTGACGGGAATTTTGAAACTTAACCCAGCTGGGGAATCAAGTTTTAGAATACACTGGCTCCGTTGAGGGTCTTGAAGCTTAACTCCATTGGGGAAATATACTCCAAATTTTAGCTTTATTGGGGATCTGAATGATGTATCGTAGGGGATTTCTTCTGAAATGGCAAAAAGATATCTTCCTACACCTTCAACCTATCAGTAATTATCCTTTTTCAATTTCGTTTTATTTGTAAGCAGTGATTATATTCAAATGCATATGCCTATTTAACAAAACATTGGACGTTTTCAAATAAAACATAAGTGTAAAAAGAAAAGAAAGGCAAACAAATTTCTGCGCTTTGAAGTATCTTTGTATTTAACTTTCGCGAGTATCTTTGCACAAAGGAGACAGACATCCTAGTAAGAGAATGTTGTCGTAAAAAATTGAGAAAAAATTTATACAAAAGAAAGATGGCTATGTGTAACATTTCCATGGGATTCCCATTCTGCTATAGCCTTCACAACTCTGAATATCTTGTCCATTCACTACTTCGTCCGCAGATGACTGGATTGATCAGAAGCTTGGAGCTTGTTGGTGAAGAGATTGTTCTTAAAGTGATCCGACGAGACATAGTCATATGCTTTAATTCCCTAACTTTTGCCTGGACCGCCCTTTCGGGTTTTCGATCCACCGGGAAACCCTTTTTTGCCCAAGTCGCCCTTTCGAGTTTTCAACTTGTCGGGTGTACAGATTTTTTTTGTTTTATCCCTAATTTTTGCCTGAGCCGCCCTTTCGGGTTTTCGATTCACCGGGATGCCCATTTTTGCCCAAGTCGTCCTTTCGGGTTTTCAACTTGCCAAGTTGTTTTATGCGTAGTATCTTTTGACTATATCTGTGTTCGCAGGGTGCGGTAAGTTGTCGCCGTCCATGGTGGTCATAATCATTGCCCCACCAGAAAAGATGCTCTTGATCACAAATGGTCCTTCATAAGTAGGAGTCCACTTTCCCCTGGGATCACTTTGCGGTAAGATGATCCGCTTGATTACAAGATCTCCGACTTGATATACCTGACGCCTGACTTTCTTGTTGAAAGCCTTGATCATCCGTTTTTGATACGTCTGACCATGACAGACAACAGTAAGTCGCTTCTCGTCTATCAAATTAAGTTGATCAAGCCGATTCTGAATCCAATCGTCTTCACTCAAACCTGTATCCTTCATAATCCTCAAAGAAGGAATCTGATCTTCCATAGGCAAAACAGCTTCCATGCCATACACCAAAGAAAATGGGGTTGCCCCTGTTGAAGTACGTTCCGTGGTACGATATCCATGCAGAGCAAACGGTAACATCTCATGCCATTCCTTGTAGGTGACTGTCATTTTTTGAATGATCTTCTTGATATTTTTGTTCGCAGGCTTCAACAGCACCGTTCATCTTCGGCCGATAGGGAGATGAATTGTGATGATAAATCTTGAACTGCTCGCATAGAGCAGTGACCATAGTGTTGTTCAAATTTGTACCGTTGTCCGTGATAATCCTGCCGGGGACACCATACCGGCATATGAGATTCTGTTTGATGAAGCGGGCAACCACATTCTTTGTAACAGAGGCGAAGGAAGCCGCTTCAACCCACTTGGTAAAATAATCAATAGCCACCAAGATGAAGCGATGTCCATTGGATGCCGTAGGCTTGATCTCTCCAATCATGTCAATACCCCACATTGCAAATGGCCAAGGAGCTGTTAGAACGTTGAGAGGAACAAGAGGAATATGTACCTTGTCGGCATAGACTTGGCATTTGTGGCAAGTACGGGAATGTTGATGCAATCATCTTCCATGGTAGACCAGTAGTAGCCTGCCCTTAGAATCTTCTTAGCCATCGTATGTCCGCTCAAGTGGGTGCCAAATGTGCCACTGTGTATCTCGGTCATGATCAACTCTGCTTCAGCTTTGTCCACACAACGAAGTAGAACACAATCATGGTTGCACTTATAAAGGATGCCATTTCTTAGGAAGAACTTGGCCGCAAATCTCCTTTAGAACTTTTTGTCATTGACGGAAGCTCCTTCAGGGTATTCTCTAGTCTGGAGATGCCTTTTGATTTCATGAAACCAGGGTTGTTCCACTATTTCTTCAGTATTAATCTCATGACAGTGTGCAGGTTCGTCCATTCGCTCGATGGTAATTTGGGGAGCCTCGTTATCCCAGTTGAGTTTAAACATGGAAGACATTGTAGCCAGAGCATCTGCTAGCTTATTTTCTTCTCGCGGGAAATGCTCGAAGGTGATCTGCTCGAACTGAGGCAACAATGTTAATACATGTTCTTTGTATGGGATAAGATTGTGATGCTTGGTGTCCTACTCTCCTTTGACTTGACTGATAACCAAAGCCAAGTCCCCAAATACGACCACAGATTTGATCCCCAAGTCTATAGCAACCTTGAGACCAAAGATGCAAGCTTCATATTCAGCCATGTTGTTCGTACAACTGAAGCAAATTCGGGCAGTGAAGGGTGTATGGCAACCTTCCGGAGAAATGAGTACCGCACCGATACCGTTGCCAAGTGCATTTGAAGCACCATCAAAGTACAGGGTCCATCGGGATCCTTGTTCAGGTCCGTCATACGGTCCGCTACCTTTAATGTTGTCCAATGTCATGATGTCCTCGTCAGGGAATTCGAATCTCATAGATTGGTAATCTTCGACGGCTTGATGAGCTAGATGGTCATCTAGTACACTCCCTTTTATAGCTTTTTGGGTTGTATACTGAATATCATACTCAGTCAGGATCATTTGCCATCTAGCGATTCTTCCAGATAAAACAGGCTTCTCGAAGATATACTTGATCGGATCCATCTTGGAAATCAACAAAGTGGTATGAGTCAACATATACTGCCTTAGCCGGCAAGCAGCCCATACCAAAGCGTAGCAAGTTTTCTCGAGCAGTGATTAGCGAGTCTCACAGTCGGTAAACTTTTTGCTAAGGTAATAAATGGCATGCTCTTTTCGGCCAGACTCGTCATGTTGGACCAGCACGCACCCCATTGAGTTATCCAAAACAGTCAGATACATGATTAACGACCTTCCTTCGACGGGTGGCATCAAAATAGGAGGTTCTAGCAAATACTCCTTTATCTTATCAAAAGAAACTTGACAATCATTGTTCCATTCAACCACCTGATCTTTCTTCAACAGCTTGAAGATTGGCTCACAGGTAGATGTCAGGTGAGAGATGAACCTTGCGATATAGTTTAAGCATCCCAAGAATCCTCTAACCTCCTTTTCAGTACCGGGGGCAGGCATTTCTTGTATAGCCTTCACTTTAGCTGGATCAACCTCAATGCCTTTGTTGCTGACAATAAATCCCAAAAGTTTACCAAACCTAACTCCAAAAGTACACTTGCTTGGGTTCAGTCTAAGTTTATACTCGTTCAACCTGGCAAACAGCTTTTGCAAATGGTCAAGGTGTTCTTCTTCTGTCTGTGATCGAGCTATCAAGTCGTCTACGTAAACTTCTATTTCATGATGTATCATATCATGAAACAAAGCTACCATGGCGCGTTGATAGGTTTCCCCTGTATTCTTCAGTCCGAATGGCATCGCTTTGTAGCAGAAGGTACCCCATTGTGTGACAAAAGTAGTTTTCTCCATGTCCTCGGGGGCCATTTTGATCTGGTTGTATCCCGAGAATCCATCCATGAAGGAAAAAACCTTGTTTTGAGCTGTGTTTTCAACCAAGATGTCGATATGTGGCAGTGGAAAATCATCTTTAGGGCTTGCCCTGTTTAAATCCCGATAGTCCACACACATTCTGACTTTGCCGTCCTTCTTAGGCACGGGCACAATGTTAGCAACCCATTATGGATAGGAAGTAACAGCCAGAAAGCCAGCGTTGAATTTCTTCATTACCTCAGCTTTGATCTTCTCAGACATGTCAGGCCTCATTCGGCGGACCTTTTGCTTGATCGGTGGACAATCTTCTCTTGTAGGGAGACGGTGAACCACGATATCTGTGTCTAACCCTGGCATGTCTTCATAAGACCAGGCGAAGATTTCAACATATTCGTTCAACAGCTGCACTAAATGCTCCTTGACATTTGGTTCCAGGTTGGCACCCACTTTTACATATTTCATGTCTTCCTCTGTCCCTAAGTTGATGGTTTCTAGCAGCTCTTCGTGAGGCAGAATGGCCCTCTCTTCTTGTTGTAAAAGTCTGGCTAACTCTCCCGGCACTTCACAGTCTTCGTCAACTTCGTACTCAGCATGATTGACCAAGTCTTTAGAGTTATCGAAGGCTAAAACAGAATAGTCACCCATGGAATCCGGAATGGATGGGTACCTGCATTTGTGAGTGTGGGTGTGTGTAAGGGATAGCCATCCTTAAACAAACAAAATGCAAAAGGAAAGAAAATGAACACAGCAGTTTATAGATGAAAAACGTCCAATAATTCATTAAAACATGGCATATGATAATGAAGAAGATCAAGCCATTACAAATGGACCTACATGCCCCGGGCAAGGCATGAGGTGAAAATAGTGTGCAAATTGTTTAGTTATTACAGACCATAAATGGGAAATTGTTCAAAGATAAAATTACTGGTTGATAAAGGTGATGGGAATAAAATCCTTTGCTTCCCAATTGCTCAAACCCCCTTCGATGGTCGGAAAGATCCAATCTTCAAAGTGGCTCTCTTCATCTTCATCTTCTACAGCATTGATTCCATGGTGAGAGATCTTGACGGGTGGTCCTCCAACCTTGGAGCGACGCATAGCCTTTTGTCCTACAGTAGTGAACCCTAATCCAAACTTGTCTGTCTTATAGGGAAAATCAGGCAATTGCCCCCATACTGTACTCTTCCCTTCTTTAACCATAGCCTATGCGTCCTTGAGAGATGCCATCCTAGATACATGCTTGGGAACAACAGGCACCTCAACCATTGTCTTTACAACTGCTACCTCAGGAGAAACTTCCTCAAAATGTTGGAAAGGCGTTTCGATGAACTCGCCATCCAACTCCACGTAGCGGAAGGAATTGAGATGACTTATCATGTACTCTTCCTCGCCGTGCACTGTTATAATCTTACCCTTAACAAGATATTTCAGCATTTGGTGCAAAGAGGAGGTAACTGCCCCGGCATAATGGATCCACGATCTCCCTAACAAACATGAATATGACGGACGGATGTCCATCACGTAAAAGGTGGAGTTGAAAACTTATGTTCCTACTTTGATATGAATATCAACCTCTCCATGAACCATTCTTTTGGACCCATCAAAGGCCCTAACAACGATGTTACTAGGTTTGAGGGTCAATCCTTCGCAGTCCAAACGGTCTAAGGCCTTCTTCGGCAACACATTCAGGGAAGAACCAGTATCAACTAAGACATGGGCGAGGGTGGTTCCCCTGCATTCAACTGAGACATGTAGCGCGTCGTTGTGTTTGCTTCCTTTGGGAGTCAAGTCAGCATCGGAAAAGCCAAGGCCATTATCAGCAGTAAGACTGGCCACACATTCCTGAAACTGGTCAGCCGAAGTCTCTTGGGGTACATGTGCCGCCTTCAAAAATTTGATTAGGGCCTTAGCATGGGCCTCAGAACAGAGTAGAAGCGCCAACATTGAAATTTTAGAAGGGGTCTGCCCTAGCTGTTCCACAACGTCGTAGTCACTTTTTCTGATTATTTTCAAGATTTCATCCATTTCTTTCTGAGTGGTTTCGGGGATCACCACATCGTGAGCCTTCGTCCTGACAGGCTCTTCCAGTATCCCCTTACCCTTTTTGGTAGTATCAGCAGATGGTCTTACTTCAGGAGTATCTAATTCTTCAATCATTGGGCCTTGCACAGATGGCCTAACAGGTACAGAAGCTTTCGAGGGTCCAAAAACTGCTCGAGGGGGAGCAATCTCCGGAGAAAAAATCTGGCCGCTACGGGTTATCTTGCTTGTACCCGCAATGTTCCTTATATCAGGGTTTTCTTCTTCAGAATTCTCTTGGACTGCCTCGATTTTTTTGATACCATGATAGAAGATTTCTCCTCCATAGTTCCATGGTATCTTTTTGCTGGATTGGTACGGGACATGTCCCGGCATGGTGATCTTTAATGGTACACACTTAGAGTTGGGCGTAATCCTGACAGGCCTTTTGCAAGCCTTGGGAGGATTGTCGGAAATGGTTATGATTGCAATATCGTTGGTTGAAGTAGCAGGAGTAACAGGATTGAAGGTATCAACAGGGGTTTTCTGGAAAAGTATCTCTTTGGTATCCATCAGGCGTTGGACACCTGATTTCAACATGAGGCAGTCGGCTTGTATGTTCAAACAAAAATAACAGTCCTTCCCTCAGCCTGGGAATATCCCGGCTCTTATCAACTTCTCTTTAATCACTAACAACAGAGTCAAAAGATTGGCAACATCAGTAACATGGAGGTCTTCTATAACAGCATGAACATTATTACCGTGCTTGGGCATCAGAGCAGAAATCACATTGGGCTTCTCAGGAGCATCAAATTCTATTTCCTTAGCATCAATCAAGTCCTGGATTTTGAACTTAAGCGCCCAATAACTATTGGTATCGTGCCCAATACTGTCAGAGTGGTAAGCACACTTGGCATTGGGGTGGTAGGATGGAGAGGAGGTGTTAGGGTTCTTTGGCGCTTCCTTCAAACTAACAAGATTCAGCTTCAACAAATGGGGGAGTACTTGAGCTGGCGTCATGTTGATACGGGTGAACTGCCATTGTGGCCTTTCTACCCGTTGTTGATTAGGTCTCGACTGATTGTTACGAGGTTGATCATTTGACGAGTTTTGAATCATCACAGCCCCTACAGTTGGCTGGCGCTCGTTCTTCCTTGACCCTTCTGAGAATACACAACAGAGGCTTCCTTCTTAGCTGGGAAGGCTTTCTTAACAGTAGTGGATGCGGAAGTATCCTTCTGAATCTTGCCCCTTTTAATACCGGCCTCGACCCTTTCGCCGGTTAAAATTAGTTCAGTAAATCCCGCGGAAGAACTCCCGATTAGATCACGCCACTTCTGTGTATATTCTTTAAATCCTTCATTGGAAGTCATCCCCATACTTTGTAACTGAGTACGAGTGGGCGCCAAATCAGCATTGTATTGATACTGACGGTAAAAAGCAGCTGCCAAGTCTTCCCAATTGTGAACCGCTGATCTCTCGAGTTGATAGAACCAGTCCAACTGCGTGCCAGACAAACTGTCTTAAAAAAAGTGCACCCAAAGGTCTTTATCAGATGAGTGGGGTTGGATCTTTCTGACATACGATCTCAGGTGCATCTTTGGGCAAGACAGGCCGTTGTACTTAGCAAATGTTGGCACTTTGAACTTGGGAGGGATAACAATCCTAGCTACCAGCCCTAGTTCTTCAAAATCCAAACCAGGGACCCTCTACAACTCCATGGCTTCCAGTCTATCTTCAAGTTTCTTATATTTATCATCCGATGGTGGATACTATTGTTCGGAGTAGTCTTCATCTTCTTCCTCCTCTTCCTCTTCAACCTCTGATTCAGAAGGTACAACAGCCCCTTTCCCTTTTCCAGCCCCTTCGTCAGACGTTGAGGGGAACTCAAGAACCTTTCTGGCATTGCTTTCAAACCTTCTTCCAAAAGTGGCTACCCCGGGCCTCTTCTTCTTTTTCTCTTTATTCTTCCCCAACAGAGCTTTCAGATCCTCTTGACCCTTTGCTAAGGTCGTAAGGAGTTGCTGGAATTTTGAATTTTGTGCCTGTAGATCTTTGACCGTCTGCTCCAAATCCATCTTGCTGAAATAAACAACAGAAAGATAAGGAAACCTGGTGTGAAGACCCGTTTATGCATATGATGAATGGTATGTTATTCATGTAATGCATTCAAGGGTTCAGAAATTCAAATTTGTTGCAAACAAAAAGAACGCACGTCATATTAAGAAGAAATTTGTTAGTACATAAGTGCCCCATGGGCAAAATATTACAAAATTATTAATGTAAAAAGACATTGCGCATCCTCTTTGGTGCGATGTAAGTGTTGAGAATTTCCTCCTCATGAAGTCGGCGGGTAAGCTCCAAAACCTTCTTCTCACTGGCATAAAAGCTGGCTTCAAAAGTATTCCGTTCTTCCTTGAGTTGGATCCACTTTTTTGCATTTCTCATCCCATGATGTTGGCATGTCAGGATGTAAGATGGTGTATGGGACCTCTCCTTCCATAACAGGCTCTTTGATCAAGGGAGAATGTGAGGATATGGCATCATAAGATTCTGGGCGCGGTTCGTACCCACTTGAGATAAGGCTCAAGGGAATGGAATTCTTGTGCCCCAGTGTCTTTACTATCCACTTTGTTGGGCATCCTCCAAGATCTGATGAACCTTTGTCGAAGTCCTTGCGCATCGTTGTCGAAGTCAAAACTATTGTCAGGAATAAGCATGTCATGAGGGCCATCCCTCGAGCATATCCAAATTGTCTCAAAGCTAGACAAGGGTTGTAGGTAATGCCTCCCCTAATGCCAAGTAGTGGGACATTAGGGAATTCCCCACAATGGTCAATGATGATGACATTTTCCCTGGACCGAGAACACCAATGTACATCAGAATGTGTGAGGGTCATCAATCGTTGTGACCACCTTAAACCCTGCTCTTTTTCAAAACTGATTGTGGAAGGTGAGAAATAAACCACCTTGCTAGGAGAGGAGTACAGCACATGAGAACACCTCTTTTCCTCATTGTTCGTGTGTAAAATGAGTGTAGGATGTCCCCAAGCAATATGGGTATAGGATTCTTGGATATGAAAATCTTGACAGCATTCACATCTATAAGTTGGTCAGGGTTTGGGAACAAGACCAACCCATAGATATGGATGCCACAATTTCTTCAAAGGCTTGTATATCAAGAGAATTCCAACAGTCTTGTGCCTTCTCAAACAGAAACTTTGCCAAGAAACCCTTGACACCACTTCTGGTTTCCCAATGTCCTTGATGTCAGACGGCTGCAAATGTAATGCTTGAGCAACATCTTCAGGCTTTGGTTCTTTTTCCCTACCGTTGTAGGGTAGTTGATGAAGAATAGAAATTCTCAGGAATTGAGAAATTCCTCCAAAGTAGGCACCAATTGGTAATCAGGGAATGTGAAACAGTGGTGTAGGGGTCAAAGAACTGGAAGAGAACTTTCACCATGTCTTCTTCAATATTGGAGTTGACCAGTTGAGAAGTCTACCATGTCTTTCACTGAAGAGAGAATTCTTTGGAATCCTGGATGTAAGCTCCTTGAGTTGAGGAGGGATTCTCACAAGGTTGACTTGAATTGTTTTCCTGCGAAGAGATTCCATGACCTATAAAACAAGAACAAAGATGAAGATCCAAACCTTTGAAATGGTTAGTGGATGTATATGATGCTTTATGATGTTCATGATGTATTAACAAACACATGTACAAGCAAATCACACAAAACCCTAGTTTCAGGCTTGCATGAGGTTTCATAGGTAAATACCCTCTTGAGTTTAGTTGGCTCAAAACCTGTCCTATAAATAGTAACCGGGTTCTAAGGAGCTCAATATCACTGGGTTGTTTTCTATGTCCATTGTTTGGTTTAGCCACTTAACTAGCGACCAAAATATTCCAAGAAAACAACCCTCAATGAGTGTAGTATCGAGTATCTACCAACCTTTCTGTGGACTGCACCAAAGCCGGTCATCTCACTACCCCTAATAAAAGGCCAAGATGGTCAAGTAAGGTTCTAAGAGTTCATTAGTGCTTCATGACATCACCTCAGCGGCCCCGTATTTTTCTTTGATTGACTAAAAGGCTACCGGTACTCACAAATATGTCGCATTAATATAGCTATTGCTTCAACCATGTAGATATACCCCGCACAGTTTCCACAACGTATTTCTATTTACCTATGAATGTTTCCCAAATCTGGGTGGAGGATTTCAAGCCCAAACAAGAGAACCAAATATAAAGCAATCAAGGCAAACAATATAATCATGCAAAGGGTGATATAAGCCCTAAGGTTACTCCACTTTTCAAGATTTCCCCAGCAAAGTCGCTAGTTCTGTGATACGGTTGGAGAACTGACTTGAGGTTTTGCGTTTGTATTCGCAAATGTTTCGGTTTAGCAAGAGTCGCCACCGACTTTTTATTTTATCCTAAGGAAAGGTCAAAAGCACAGTAAAGACCTTTGAGATGTTTTCTTGGGTTCGGGGAGTAGATTATAGAAAGGGAAGGTATTATCACCCTTTCTATTCTTGGTTATCCATGGGCTCTTAGTTACTTGCTTAGATCACTTGCCTTTGCTTTTCAATTGTTTGAAATGGTGCTTTGTGTGTGTGGTTTTGAAATGCTTTGAAAAAGATGCCTTGTCTAGGCAACCTTTGTAATGATTCTTGTTTGAATATATACAAAGGTGTGTGTCTTTTTGAAAAGATATTCCAATGTTTTGAAAGTTGTCTTTGAAGTTGTTTTGAAGTTGTTTTGAAGTTGTGTTGTGAAGTGTGTTGAAAATGGCAAGGATGTTTTGCAAGATTTGATTAAGTAACTAAGAGTTATCTACCCCATTTTACTCAAAGATCTTTATTATGTTTTTAACCCTTTTACAGTGTTATTTCACTATTGTATTTGGTGAACAACCTTGTATTAGGATGTTAAACGGGACAGGCGCGGGTCATCGTATAGACCATGATAGCAATGGTGTCAAGTATTTTTGGCAATTTTCTTAAGGGACTTTGATCATTTTGTTTAGGCAACTCAGATAGTGTCATCGAGGGACTATGATCTTTTGTTTTGTTTTTGTTTTGCCAAAGTACTTGACATGCATACCATGGCCCATTTTTGAAGGCAACAAGTGGATTGAAACCTTAGGGGTGTAAGTGTGCATTGTGTTTGTTTTTTATGCATTGTTATCTTGGATTAGGTCAAGCTAATTGTTGATTTGATTTTGCATACAAACCCTAGGTCTAATCATGGAATAATTGAAAGCATTTAAAGGTGCGAGAATTTAAATTCCTACACTATTACAAACATGATATAGGGAGGGGGGTACAAATTTGAATTGGGGATTATTTTGCAAGAAATTAAATCCTAAATTATTACAACCAAATTGAATGTGTGAGGCATAATATTTAAATGTATTATGCAAGAAATGTTTTTTTATGTATGAAAAAAAAGTATTGTTAATGTGAAATGTAAATAAATAAAAAGTCAATTTCAATTATTTGTTTTTTATGGCAAAAACCCTAATTTCTTAAATAAATAGTATTATTTATTATTTATATACAATAATATATCAATTTATACAAAAAATAAAAGTATATTGAAAAAAAAGTATTTTTAGTATAAAATATTAATAAAAATAAAAATGTATTGTTTTTGTGTTTTTTTGTTCTAATTACTTAACAAAATATTATATATATATATAAATATTT